>CAIGQQ010036825.1:0-13576 GCA_903798035.1 Danio albolineatus | reverse complement strand
GTTACCATTGCAACTACCGATATAAGATTTATCTGTAGTTGCTATGGGAACAACTATACTATAGTTGTTGTGTTACCATAGCAACTATAGAATTACCAACAAGTGTTATAGCTGCTCTAGTGTTCTAAAGTTGCTATGGTAACTCAACTACAGTAATATAAACAAACGGCCCAATACAGTAGATTTCAACAACTATAGGGTACATTATACTACAAGACTCCACAGATTACTGTAGTAAAAACTAAAGTATACTACACAACAGCGTATATACAGTTACGTAACAATCAGATTCCAGACTTTCAATAGCTGTGTATCTCAGTCAAACATTGTCCTATCCTAACGATTCATACATCAGTGAAGAGCTTCTTTATTTAACTCATGCACGCGGGATTTAAAACACAACACAATATGTGTGTCAGATTCACTTTATTTAATAAGTGCAAAAGAAATAAAAAGAATAAAGAAAGTGTCACCATTCAGGAGAGTTGAGCACACGTCCACATAAAAAATATAAAAATCAAAACTGACTCAGAGCTCTCGATTCAAACACACACGCGCACACACACACACACACACACACACACACACACACACACACACACACACACACACACACACACACACACACACACACACACACACACACACACACACACACACACGCACCATCTATCTTCATAATCTCTATATGTTCAGCCAGCAGGAAAAACTGGCAGCATCTGTACACGGTCAAGCAGAAACCATCAGCAGAAGATAAAACACAGACAGAGAAGATGCACTGTACAAACCCACATCATTCATTCATGTTGTCCCAAATCCTTTAAGTTAACTTATATTTAAGTGGATTGAACATAAAACAATTAAGTTTTCCACAAAAACGCCTCAGAATTGTGTTGAGAGCTTGTTTTAAATAAGGAGTTTGAACAAGCAGCGATATCATTTTTTGAGCGTGTCTCAAATCACACACACTGTCAAAAGTGATTAGTCACTTAAAGCGAGTACACCAATTGCCTTTAAAAGCAACTAGCTGACTTTACAAACATAAAGCAAGTAAACTCATTGTCACAGAACTGTTAAGCTGACTTAATTTTTATAATTATGCAAATTGTACTCATTTTTTTCCAATACACCTTTATTATATTTGTATTGTCCAGCTTTTCTGTATCTAGCAAAATGACAAACAGTAACTAAAATAGATCTGCTCTTCCAGACTCCAGTGTGTCTTCTTAATTTAATACAGGCGATAATTGTAGATTTTATAAACGTAATCAAGCACCAAATATGCAATATTGTAATAATTACAATAATTATTTTTAAAATAGACATGCTAAAATAGTCTGACACTGTAAAAAGGGATTAGTTGACAATAAAAAGTGAGTACACTTAGCATAATTATACAAATTTTGTTGACTTAGTTCCAAGTTACAATGGGCTTACTTACATTGTTTGTCAAGTCAACTTGTTGCTTTTAAGGCAATTGGTTTACTCGCTTTAAGTAGCTAATCAATTTTTACAGTGTATAAACTCACAACCGCAAGACAAAAATCACAATTCTGAAGAAAAAAAGAGAGAATTACAACAAAAACTCAACACTAGATGATGAGTTAGTCAGATCTGTGACTGTGGGAATCACTTTGGGATTGTTTTTATCATTGTGTTTTGGAACAAAGCTCAAGTCGAAGGTAAAAAAAGAAGAAATGTAATTAAAAATGCAACAAAAAAGTCAGTTTTGTGGAATATAACTCCAGTTGTGAGATGTGAACTAGTAACTGGTAGAATAAACGGTCAGAAATTGCATAATAATTACAATAAAAATTGAGAAACTTCATTTGCAATATTTATAAAATTCCTATAAGACGAGCAGAATTGTGAGATGGCCTGTAAACTCACAACTGTAGGTCAAAAATTACAATTCAGAGGGGGAAAAGAAAGAATTACAACCAAAATTCAACATTAGATGATGATGAAGTCAATTTTGGAACAAAGCTCAAGTCGAAGGTAAAAGAAGAAATGTAATTAAAGATGCAACAAAAAAGTCAGTTTTGTGGGATATAACTCCAGTTGTAAGATGTAAAACAGTAAGTGTTAGAATAAAAATGTCAGAATATATGTATTATAACAGAAATGTTCAGTAAGATTCTTATTTCTGAAGATAAAATGCCTACAAGCAGGAGTCTGAACTGTGAGATCATCTATAAACTCACAATTGCACTACTAAAATGACAAATCCGGGGGAAAAAAAGAGAGAATAGCGAACAAAACTCAATACTAGATGATGAGTTAGTCAGATTTGTGATTGTGAGAATCACTTTATCATTGTGTTTAGGAACAAAGCTTAAGTTTGAGGTAAAAAAAGAAAATAACAGAGAGCAAAATGTCATTAAAAATGCAAAAAAAAAAAAAAAAAAAAGCCATTTATGCAGGATATATTTAGTCGTCAGATGTAAAATAGTAACTGTTAGAACAAATTGTCAGAAATTGCATAATAATAACAATAATTGAGAGACTTCATTTGCAATATTTGTAATTGTGTGGGGAAAAAAAGCCTATAAAACGGTCAGAATTGTGAGATCATCGATAAACTCACAATTGTAGGTCAATAATTACAATTCTGAGGGGGGAGAGAGAATTACTACCAAAACTTAAAGCCGAAAGGAGGATGACGTCAGATTTGTGATCATAAGAATCTCATGTAAATCTAATTTTACTTCGGTTTTGGAACAACGCTCAAGGCAAAGGGGAAAAATATATTTAAAAATGTTATGTTTGAAACAAAAACCTAACTTCAAGAACCAAATGGTCATAAAAACCGAAAAAAGCAGGATATAACCATCTAAAAAGGTCAGAAATGGCATTTCGATAAAGAGACGACCGGCAAGATTCGTATTTCTGAAGATAAAAAGCCTACAAGAAGAAGACAGAACTGTGAGATCATCTATAAACTCACAACTGCAAGAAAAAAATGACAATTCCGGAGAAAAAAAAGAGAGAATAGCAACCAAAACTCAACATTAGATGATGAATTAGTCAGATCTGTGATTGTGGGAATCACTTCGGGCTTTTTTTTTAATCATTGTTTTTTGAAACAAAGCTCAAGTCAAAGAAAAAAAAAGAAGAAATGTAATTAAAAATGCAACAAAAAAATCCAGTTGTGAGATGTAAAACAGTAACTGTTAGAATAAAAATGTTAGAAATTATGTAATATAACAGAAATGTTCAGTAAGATTCTTATTTCTGAAGAGAAAAAGCCTAAAAAAAACTGAAAAAAGCAGGATATAACCATTTAAAAAGGTCAGAAATGGCATTTTGTAAAAGAGACGACCGGCAAGATTCATATTTCTGATGATAAAAAGCCTCCAAGAAGAAGACAGAACTGTGAGATCATCTATAAACTCACAACTGCAAGGCAAAAACCACAATTCTGAAGAAAAAAGAAGAAATAATTGCAATCAAAACTCAACACTAAATGATGATAAAGTCAGATTTTTTACTGTGGGAATCACTTTGGGCTTTTTGTTTTGAAACAAAGCTCAAGTCGAAGGAAAAAAATGAAGAAATGTCATTAAAACTGCAACAAAAAAAAAAAAAAACGAGTTGTGAGATGTAAAACAGTAACTGTTAGTATAAAAATGTCACAAATTATGTAATATAACCGAAATGTTCATTAAGATTCTTATTTCTGAAGAGAAAAAGCCTACAAGAAGAAAACAGAACTGTGAGATCATCTATAAAATTACAATTGCTAGACAAAAGTCACAATTCTGAGGAAAAAAAAGAAGAAATAATTGCAATCAAAACTCAACACTAGATGATGAGTTAGTCAGATTTGTGACTGCGAGAATCACTTTGGGATTGTTTACCATTGTGTTTTGGAAGGTTATGGAAGTCGAAGGTAAAAAATGTCATTAAAAATGCAAGAAAAGCCATTTATGTGGGATATAACTCCAGTTGTGAGATGGAAAATAGTAACTGGTAGAATAAACTGTCATAAATTGCACAATACTGACAATTCTGACTGACAATAATTGTGATGAACTCACAATAACAAGACAAAAATCAAAATTCTGAGGAAAAAAAAGAGAGAATTACAACCAAAACTCAACACTAGATGATGAGTTAGTAAGATTTTTGATTGTGAGAATCACTTTGGGATTGTTTTTATCATTGTGTTTTGCAACAAAGCTTGAGTCGGAGGAAAAAAAGAAAAGAAAAGAGAGGAAAATGTCATTAAAAATGCAAGAAAAGCCATTTATGTGGGAAATAACTCCAGTTGTGAGATGTAAAATAGTAACAGTTAGAACCGAAATGTCAGAAATTGCATAATATAAAATCATCGTGAGACATCATCTGCAATATTTGTAATTCTGAGAAAAGGATACAAGTTTAAACTCACAACTGCAAGAAAAAGTCACAATCTTGGGCAAAGAAACAGAGAATTGAAAGCAAAAAAACTGCAAGATGAAAAAAGGCAGAATTACAAGTCAGGCAATACATCAAATCAAAGCTCACTTTGGGATTTGGAACAAAACTTGCATGTAAAAAGGATGAATTTTGAGAAAGCTACACCTTAAAAGAACACATATATAAAGTCGTCATTAAATTATAATATGGCTATATCAAGCATATGGCTGAGAAAGCTCTTATTCTCTCTCTGACCTGGTGACAAACTCAGATCAAATCATCAACACAGGATCAAACAGTCTGACCGGTTCCCGCCGAAACAGGGGAAAGTGTGAAACTAAGGCAAGTGCTCTTCCCGCGGGCCAGTCCGTACATATAAAGTGACAGAAAACTCCTCACGATGATCCCAGTCAGTCTGTAGACGCGAACGAACCGCTGACACTAGAAGGTCTCTGAAAGCTACTGTAGTGTGTGTGTGTGTGTGTGTGTACTGGTTTTGGTGGTTTATGCGGACAGAAATTTGTATGACATATGTATGATTTAGGTGTTACAACACTGAGGTGGTTTATGAGGACATGCCTTGTGTCGTAATTAAAACTCACACCTAATGAGATTTTACAAGCAAAATTTGCCACATTGGATTTAGGGTTGGATTTAGGGGTAGAGTCATATAATAAGAGTTTTATTTTAACATTATGCCTATGAAGAGTCCGCATAAACCAGCAACGGGCATGTGTGTTTGTATTGGTTTTGGTGGTTTACAAGGACCATGGCATTAGTATGACATGGGTGTGACAGTTGTACTTTTTAAAGGTGGTTTATGAGGACATTTAATGTGTCCTCATAATTTGAAATGCTTAAAACTTGATCAACAGGGTCTTTCGCATTACAATCTTGACACATTTTTCCTGTGAGGGTTGAGTTTAGGGGTAAGGACACATATTACTTGGTTTTTATAGTGTGAAATACTTCACGCCTATGTAGAGTCCTTATAAACCTCCAAAACCAACGTGTATGTGTGTTTGTACTGGTTTTGGTGGTTTAAGAGGACCAAAATTTTTATAATGACGTGACCTAGTTGTACTTAAGTACATAATGAGGATAAGCCTTGTGTCCTCATAATTCAAAATGCTAAAAACCTGTTTAACGGGGTCTTTCGCATTAACATCTTGACACATTTTTCCAGTGAGGGTTGGGTATATGGGTAGGGACATATATTGGTTTAGTGTATGATATACATTAACCCTATGGGGAGTCTTCATAAATCACCCAACCAATATGTATGTGCATGTTTATACTGTATTTGGTGGTTTACGAGGACCTAAATTTGTTTAACGTCATGGCTGTGATGTAGTTGTACTTAAGATGGTTTATAAGGACAAGCCTTGTGTACTTAAAGTTCAAAATGTATAAAACTGATTAACATGGCCTTTTCACATTAAAATCTTGCCATAGATTAACTGTGAGGGTTACTAAAGTTTTTACTGTATAAAATACATTATGCCTAAGGAGAGTCCTTATAAAATACCAAAATGTGTGTGTGTACTGGTTTTGGAGGTTTATGAGGACACAATTTTGTATAATGGCAAGGGTGTGATCTAGGTAATACAACATTGAGGCGGTTTATGAGAACATGCCTTGTCTCATAATTAACAACACTTAAAACGCATGCATATTGGCACCTTTTCACATTCAAAATGTTGCCACAGGTTTGCTGTGAGGGTTAGGGCTGAGTTAGGGCCTTATAATTAGCTATTTTTACCATATAAAATACATTACCCATATGGAAAATCCTCATAAAACACCAAAACCAACACGTGTGAGTGTGTCTGCATGCGTGTGTATGTGTGTGTACTTGTCTTTGTATCCTGGTGGAGACCTAAACCTGAATGCACACAGACTCATGGGGACTTGCGTCACCGTGGGGACCAAAATTAAGGTCCCCATGGGTAAACATGCTCAGAAATCAGGCAGAATGTAAAACGTGTTTCCCGTGAGGGCGTAGAGAAGAGAATATACACTGTGTATAGTAGAAACATGTCTATGAGAGTCCCCACCGGGATATAAGAACAAGTCTGTATGTGTGTGTGTGTGTGTGTGTGGGTTATTGTATATTGCAGGAGGAGCAGCAGGGATCGTCTTTATCAGGCTGTGCTGCGTAGTCCATCTGCCGCACGATCTCAGCAAAGAGTTCGTCCACCATGGTCTTGCTCTTGGCGGAGGTCTCGATGAAGGGACAGCCCCACTCATCGGCAAGAGCCTGTCCTTCCCGCACCGACACCTCGCGCTCGCTCTCCAGATCCACCTTATTGCCCACCAGGATCACAGGAACCTTCTCATACCTGCAACACACACACACAAATACAGTTTTTAACACATTTCTAAACATAATAGTGTTAATAACTCATCTCTAATAACTGATGTCTTTCTATTCGCCATGATGACAGCACATAATATTAGACTAGATGTTCTTCAGGACACTAGTATTCAGCTTACAGTGACATTTAAAGGCTTCACTAGGGTAATTAGGGTAAAGTTTGGGTAATTAGGCGAGTCATTGTATAACAGTGGTTTGTTCTGGAGACAATCCAACACTAATATTGCTGAAGGGGGCTAATAATATTGACCTTATCATGGCTTTAACACTATTAACTGCTTTTATTCTAGCCAAAATAAAACAAATAAGATTTTCTCCAGAAGAAAAAATAATAGAGGAAATACTGTGAGAAACTCCTGGCTCATTTGGGAAATATATATAAAAAAACCAACAACAAACAACACATCGTAGATTAAATCGATTAAAGTTGTTGAATCAGTGCACTATAGCACTGATCATCAACCGGCGGCCCGCGGGCTGAATCCGGCCCGCTGAGCTGTTCAATCTGGCCCGCGACTGGATTCCAAAATTTTGAGGATCCAAATGAAAAGAGTGGTCCACACTAATAAAGCAACAAAAAATAACAACAACTGAGTCTCTTGACAGAATAACCACCATTTATGACAACATTACGGCTACACTCCGACATGAGGAACGACTCAGACAGACTATGCGGCGTTAAGCATTTATTGTTTCAAACAGGTTTTAGCGCAAGTGGAGACCGGGTGGGGTGTAGGCGGAGTGCGCGCGACGTGTGTGGTGAAGAGCAAGGAGGGATGTGGTAGAGAGGGGTGTGCGATGTATTTGAGGAGCGGGAGGGAGACGCGCGGTTTCCAGGAGATTATCATTGGTTTGCGGGCATCCGGGAGTCTCTATGCATTTGCGGGAGACTCGCAGAACTTCCAGGAGACTCCAGGACTGAAAAAAGGAGGGAAAACAATCTGGCACAACTTAAATTAGGCTGGTAAATAAATAACCTGCAGAACAAAACAGCTCACTAATAATATTCGCACATCAGATGAAACGTTAAGTGGGCTTGAATTCAAATCACAGTGCTGAAACGGGCGACTCACATCGCTTAATCAATGGCTAAAGTTACATTTCCCCCTGTTGACTCAGCCTGATTGAGTTAAGGCAAAATATCTAATCACTCCTAGTGGTTGACTGTGGTATAGATGATGGAGCCTGAATCAAACACCTTCAGTTTTGTAATGAAATGGAAAAAGTGTAAACATTAAACATAATGTTGAGCCAAAATTAGATTTTTATTTGATTTTCTTTTTGGGGGTCCGGCTCCCCAAGGAGACTGTCTGGTAAAACTCTGGCCCTCTGACTAATATAGTTGATGACCCCTGCACTATAGGGCATCTTTAAAGGGCCACGAAACCCCCCAGTCTCAGCGTGGTGTTTTCACACCTCTAGTTTGGAAAAGCTCAGTAAAGTGGGCGTGTCCAGCTCTGTTTAGGTAGGAGTGTCGGGGAAAGGGAAAGAGGGAAGGTTTTGCATTAAAATGGGAGTTTCCATTTGTGTACACGCTCATTTTCACACAGACTGTGTTTACATGGACATCAGTAATCAAATTATTTGCCAAATTATTAATTTGTTGACTTTAACGGCACTTTCTCTTTATTTTCGGATTCGCGTGATGGGCAGGGCTTTTGTCTATGGCTTGGTGACTGTAGCTTTATTGCTAAATGGCTAACAGGTGTTTTATAGAGAGAATAACTGTTTTATGTGCTTTATGAAGGCTGATATTCCACTGATAGTCTACTGATGAAGCTGATAGTCCATTAGATTATTTCAGAGGTGCACGGAGCTCTGTGAGCTCATAAACTCCTCCAGAAACTGAACCTGGATGATGGAAGCTTTCAGCGGCGCTTCTGACCGAGCCGAGTTTTCCCTCAGGACACCAACAACAACAGGCGCTACGTCATAATCACACCCCCACAATAGCAAGCTCCTGATTGGTTAACGCGGCGCGAACGTCCGCTGAAGCTCATTTTCATTTCATTTTCAAACTGAAGCGATTCGCGCGAATTGCGGCGTTAAGCGCGTCAAACGCGCGGCGCCATTCGCGCGTATCGCGTTGCAGGAGGCCTATTCGCGCCTTTTGCATTGACTTAGCATGTAAATCACTCGCGCTTGATGCGTCTTCCGCAACTGCTGTAAGGTACAATATTCGAAGCGATCATGAATATTAATGAAGCTGCACCGCGTACACAATAGAGCGCTCTGGTTGGTTTGAACCAAGTCTTTCTCATGAATTAATGACGAACACACAAAGACGTCAGAACGTGCTGGCCAGGACAGACGTCCACTCTCCACGCTGGAATATACGCAAGGATCTCATCGGCGTGACGCAGCTTCAAAAATTCGTTTCAAACCGGAAGAACGAGTTTGCTCGAAATAATGCAAAAACAACCAATTTTCACTTTTTAGTCAATTATATGTGTCCTAATAGTGTTTATAGCAGCGTGGGACACATATATGACTGTCAACAGCTCAAAAAATGTGTTTTGGTGTTTCATGGCCCTTTAAGTCTTGAACTTGTGCCCCCAGACTAAAAGCTTAACAACTTACTACAATAACTTTATAAAGTGCTGTTTATGCATTATTCTACTCATGTTACAGCAGTTTAACAAAGCCAACAAGACGCTCAAGGCCGAGCTGTAATAAAACTAACAGCATTCACAACGCAGCATGCTCTCTTTTATAATTTTTCTTATTTATCTTGTCCTGCATCTTCATATCTTAATGAACTGAACACTTCTCAGGCCTGATTTAAATCAACTCTCTGCTGAATTCTCCCAGTGTGTCAGGATTGAGTTTTCCTCCAGGAAAAAAGGAGGAAGTGCATGACCACAAACCCCAGGAGGGTGGGGTTACTGAAGCCACGCCCCTTATAGACACACCCTGCTATTAGCAAACCACTAATGACATCACAGTGTAAAAGCACCTCCAGGGTCGCCGTGTTCTGGCCCTCATTTACACAGTTTGTGGCTCGGGACTGAAAATATGTGTGTGTACTTACAGACGAAACCAACTGAGAGCCAGCTTTATACTTTCTGTGTAAAAATATCAGCGTTGCTTGACTGAAATAATATCCACGGCTCTTCTATAGAGTTAAATATTGACCTACGTTAAAAAAAAAAAAGACAAACTACAAATATTCAAGCACTTGGGCTGCGTTTACACTGCATGGTTCAAGCGATCCAATTCCAGTTCTCCCATGTGGCACAGATCAGATATGGCTCATGTACGTGTAAGCAGGGAAAAATCACATGTATTTAGTTAAATTAGATACAAGCCTTGTTCTTATACGGAAATGTATGCGATACGAATCCGATCTGTGCCGTCTTATCTGCAGTGTAAGCAGGTAATCGTATTTTCACCTGTTAGTGAAAGTCGCACATCGTTAAAAACTGCAGTGAATGACGTCTGAACTTTGCTGAAGTCTGTTCTGAAGTGAAAGTGTCACAGTCCCAATTGTTAAATCTCATACAAGGACAAATAAAACTACTATGACTACTATTACGACGACTACTGCTACGGTGACGAAGACGACTATTACTAATGCGTTATGTGAAGTTTCATTCAAGTTTGTAAATTAACGACGTTGACGACAATGTACTACTACTACGACAAAGACTACTACTACGACAACTACTATGACGATGACCACTACTACGACTACTATTACTACTGCTACTACTTCGACGATAACTACTAATACAACGATGACTACTACTACTACTACTACTACTACTACTACTACAACGACGACCACGATGACAAATATTACGACGACGACTATAACGACTACTACGGTGATGAAAATGACTACTACTATTAATAGCGCTTTATGTGAAGTTTCATTCAAAGTATCGTATCAAAGTTGGAAATTCCAGTATCGTGACAACACTACAGCAGACACCTAATAAAAAGTGGCAGCTAAAATAGTTCAGGCAAACTACTAGAGATGAAGACAATGTACTACTACTACTACGACCACTACTACTACAACTACTATTACTAAGACTACTGCTACTACTTCGACGACGACTACTACTACTACTACAACGATAACCACTATGACAACTATTACGACAACTACTAAGGTGAAAAAGAGGACTACTACTATTACTAACGCGTTATGTGACTTTTCATTCAAAGTGTCGTATCAAAGTTGGAAATTCCAGTATCGTGCCAACACTACAGCAGACACCTAATATAAAGTGACAGCTAAAATAGTTCAGGCAAACTACTAGAGATGGCGACTACGAAGACTACTTTGATGACGACTTCTATTACTTCGACGACCACTACTACTATAACGACAACCACTACTACTACGACGACGACCACTACTGCTACTACTACTACTTCAATGATGACCACTATGACAACTAATACGACGACTACTACTATTACTAACGCGTTATGTGAAGTTTCATTCAAAGTACCGAATCAAAGTTGGAAATTCCAGTATCGTGACTACACTACAGCACACACCAAATTTAAAGTGAGAGCTAAAATAGTTGAAGCAGACTACTACAAATGGCAACTACTACTACGACGATGACGACAATGTACTACTTCGACGAAGACTACTATGGCTACTACTATGACAACGACTACTACGAATACTACTACTATGACTACTGCTACTACTTCAATGACCTACACAACTACAACGACAACCACTACTACGACTACTACTACTACAACGACTATGGTGATAAAAACGACTACTAGTATTACTAATGCATTATGTAAAGTTTCATTCAAAGTATCGTTTCAAAGTTGTAAATTATAGTATCGTGACTACACTACAGCAGACACCTAATATAAAGTGGCAGCTAAAATAGTTCAGGCAGACTAGGAATACTGGCGAATACTACTACGACGATGACAATGTACTACTACTACGGCGAAGATGACTACTACTACGAAGACGACGACCACTACAACTACTATGACGACGACAACTACTATGACTACTGCTACTACTTCGACGACCACTAGTACTACGACTACTACAACCAGTAGTACTACTACAACGACAACCACTTCGACAACAACCACTATGGTGATAAAGATGACTACTAGGATTACTAACGCGTTATGTTAATTTTCATTCAAAGTATCGTATCAAAGTTGAAAATTCTAATATCGTGACAACACTACAGCAGACACCTTATATAAAGTGGCAGCTAAAATAGTTCAGGCAGACTACTATGACAATGTACTACGACTACTATTACTACGACTACTGCTACTTCGACGACTACTACTACTACTACTATGATGACCACTACTGCTACCAGTACTACTACGACCACTACTACTACAACAACAACAACGACTACTATTACGACGACGACTACTACGACAACTATGGTGACAAAGACGACTACTACTATTAATGAATTATTATTATTATTAATGAATTAATTATAAGTTTCATTCAAGTTTTTAAGTTAACTATGTACACTCATGCCAATTTATCAGCAAAAAAAGATTTAACTTAGTTCTCCGCAGTCACTCGTGTTTCACATTTACTTCTGTAACGAATTTAAAATGCACTAAACCCACTGTTTTACTGCGCTCTTAAGCTATCTGTCCTTCAACGCGAGCAGACAGACGTTTCTTATTCGCCATCTCCACCTCATTATGAATCACTTTTACTGTCTGAAATATTCATGCGTTCATTCAATATTACGTGAGCGGCGGCAGCAGCAGAGCGCAGATCTGTATTATTTGCGTGGGAACACTGTGCTGTTTGCAGCTCTGTATAAATATATCTGCACTCCAGAAGACTGCTTTCAGGGTGAATATGAGGTTAGTGGGAGTGTGGAGTTACACCAGTTTACGTCACAGTTACACACTGAGGATTAGAGACTAACGAACAATGTCATGGCTTTGAACTGTTGATTAGTGTCTAAATTATTACTCCAAATGTGTCGGATGAGAACCTAAAGGTGACGGACTGGATTTCAATGTTTATGAATTTCTGTTGGACACAAAAGAAGATATTTTGAAGAATGCTGTATCCATTGACTTCCATTGTGGAAAAATAAATTCTATGGAAGTCATTGATTACAGCATTCTTCAAAATATCTTCTATTGTGTTCAACAGAAGAAAGAAACTCAAAGGTGTGAAACAAGTAAAGATCGAGTAAATGATGACAGAATGTTCAGTTTTTGGGTGAACTGTGCCTTTAAATGAAATTAGACACTATTGGTCTGTTGAATGCTTGATTCTGATTGGCTGATGATCATTCTAAGGCATAGCAGTTATTCTGAGAAAAAAAGCACTGCTAAAGTAGTTGCGGCAGACTACTACAGACAACAATGTCTACGTCTGCAACTACGATGACGATGACTACTACTACTACTACAATTATTGACTATAACTACCATTAAAATTATTCAATATTACTACTACTAGAATGACGACAACTACTACTACTACTACAATTATTCAATATTACTACTACTACGATAACGACAACTACTACAACTACTATGACAACAATGACTACTACTACAATTGTTCAACATCACTACTACTAGAATGACGACAACTACTACTATGATGATGACTACTACAATTATTCAATATTACCACTCCTAGAATGACGACTACTACAATAACTACGACAACGACAACGAATACTACAACCACGACTACTACGACGATGACTACTACAATTATTCAATATTACTACTACTAGAACGACAGCAACTACTACTACTATGATGACTACTACTACAATTATTCAATATTACTACTAC
>CAIGQQ010036824.1:0-12767 GCA_903798035.1 Danio albolineatus | reverse complement strand
AACAGACACCTATTTGACAATAAAAGTGTCTTTTGAACGCACCCTGTCTATCAGCATAGACTCATTGATGTGTTTATGCGTTCACAATGGTATAATCCATTATATGGGTGGTCAAATGTATATTTATATTACTATATTTTGCTGTTTATATTTTGCTCTGATCTGTATCTTAAATGTTTATATTATTAATTTAAATAATAGAGAATATAAATATACATTTGACCACTCCTATAATGGATTACACCATTGTTAACGCATAATATAATCAATCAGTCTGTGCTGATAGACATGTTGTGTTCACAAGACACTTTTGTTGTCAAATAGGTGTCTGTTATATATGTTATATATATGAGCAATTCCATGCAAATGTCAACCTTGTCATGAAAAAGTTAGGTATGTAGGTATATAAGTAGCTATATAAGTATATATTATATAGGATGCAAATTAAACATTGACGACCATGGGATCAACTTTTTCGGTAATATCATTTTGTGTAATACATACTTCAGTGAATCAAATGTATGCCTTTATTTAAATGACATTTATTTTATTGATAAAACTTATTTAATTTTTCAGTGTTTTTGTGGGACATTTTCTGACCTACAATATCTTCTGATTAGCTGTTTCAGAGGTTTATGTAGGTCAAACTATGCATCTAATTTTACTTTACTTTTAGGCTATATGTAGACAGACACCTATTTGACAACAAACGTATCTTGTGAACACAACATGTCTATCAGCATAGACTGACTGATGTGATTATGCGTTCACAATGGTATAATCCATTATAGGGGTGGTCAAATACAATACATTCATTCATTCATTTTCCTTTCAGCTTAGTCCCTTTATTAATCTGGGGTCACCACAGTGGAATGAACCACCAACTGTTCCAGCATATGTTTTACGCAGCGGATGCCCTTCCAGCTGCAACCCATCACTGGGAATATGCAATACATATAAATATATTAAAATTTTAATACAATACAATAATATATATAATAATAAATATATTTATATTCTCTATTATTTAAATTAATAATGTTCGTATTTAAGATACAGATCAGAGCAAACTATTTCTCACTATTTAGAGGGCTGATGTATATATATTAATTAGGTTAGGCAAGTCATTGGACAACATTAGTTTGTTCTGTAAACAATAAAAAAAACTAATTTCTTAAAAGAGGCTAATAATATTGACTTTAGAATGTATTTTAAAAATATAAGCTGCTTTTATTCTAGCTGAAATAAAACAAATAAGACTTTCTCCAGAAGAAAAAAATATTAGAGGAAATACTGTGAGAAATTCCTGAACCTGTTCAACATCATGTTGAAAATATTTGTAAAATAATACTAATTTCACAGGACTGTGAATAATTTTGATGTCACCTGTACATGTAAATATACACACATACACTTGAATAACATACACATATGCTTGAAAAACTATTTATGTTTATTTATGATTTAAATGTTTATATCTAATACAAATTTACAAATGTATGTATATATGTAGATGTGTTGGTTTTGTATATATATATATACTTTTAAATATGACTTGAGGAAAACATGCAAATATTTTTTAATAAGATGTAAGATGTTACAGGCTTATTAAATTACTTTAATTAAATGAATTAACAGTTATCCTGCACGTTACTCATTTCGTGGATAAATTACTTTAATTACAGTAACTAGTCCCTTTAGTAACTACTCCCATTATCATTCATTTATAAATCAAAAAGTATTTATAATTGTGATATATGATTTGAACTGATAGCTGTAATAGAAGAAAAATGTAATTAAAATTAAATTAATGTGTCAGTTTGTTGTTTGCTATTTCAATGTTTATTATTTGTTATTTCAATGTGTTTAAATAACCATGTTTGTTAATATGACTAAAACATTGAGTGACATTGAATAAAATGGATTGATTTGAGTAGATATCTTTTAACTGAGAACACAGATATGTTTAAATTAACAATGTTTGCTAAATTAAACTTTGCACACAAACTCACACACAAATATACAATTAATGTATTTATTTCATTATTTAATTAATTCTGTTTTAAAATTTGTTCTTTACTAATTATTAATAAATAATTTTGTAATTATAAATAATTTTCAGAATGCATTTCTTCCATCAAACACAATATAAGTACCTAATACTAAACTAAAGCCTTTTATTATTGTCGTGTGATGAAGCCATCAGAGAGAAGCTGACTGCCCCCTGCTGACTGCAATGAGGAACACACACAGAAACAAACTGGAATAAGGTTTTATTGCTTTCACGTCCAAAAACTCTTTTCATCCCTTCATTTCAGCAGTGTTTGGGCCTTACGAAACTAAAACATCATGTTTATCTGCTCATTTTAAAGCTTTAGTGGACTAAACTATCCCGTATGTACAGTTGTGCACCGTAATAGTGCCTAAATCCAACATTAGATATGACCGTGTGGGCGTTGATCTTCTCAAAAGCACGAATAACAAAATATCCACACTTCCTTATCAAATGTATGGTTGAAATAGCAGAACATAATTACACGTGCGTGTGCGTGTGTGTGCTAATGGCACTTTAACTCTATAAATAAGCGTCGGTTGTTGAGGAAATGTTTAAAAACACTATAAAAATATCTGATGTTTAACATTCTCTGTATTTTGTGATTCACAAGTGTTCATTTCTGGTTGTGCACTGCATTATGGGATGTTGATCTCTGCTCTGTCCACTTTTGATGTTAAAAACTAAACTATACAGTGACTTTTATTGACATTTTTATTGACATTCTTCACGATGAAGATGTAGAGAAAAGAAAACTTTGGTTATTTATAGAGAGTTAGGAATCATCTGATTAGATAACCGATCATGAGCTGACAATCATAAGCACATGATCCTCTCGAAGTTTGTTTATAAATAAACTTCACCCCAGCTAACAAATTTAGGCTGTGAGAACATTCTCATAACGTTATTTATAACGTTCCTAAAATGTTGAAATGTCCAGTTTGCTTAATGTTACTAGAACGTTTCTTTATGATTAGCATAACGTCCTTACAATGTTTTCAAAACCTAAATTTCCACCAGAATATAACGTTCTAGTAAGAACTTTTATTTGTAACGTTCCGATAACGTTGAACTGTCATTCATTCATTCATTTTCTTTTCGGCTTAGTCCCTTTATTAATCCGGGGTCGCCACAGCGGAATGAACCGCCAACTTATCCAGCATCTGTTTTACGCAGCGGATGCCTTTCCAGCCACAACCCATCTCAACATCCACACATTGTCATTCACAATCATACACTACGGACAATTTAGCTTACCCAATTCACCTGTACCGCATGTCTTTGGACTGTGGGGGAAACCGGAGCACCCGGAGGAAACCCACGCAACCACGGGGAGAACATGCAAACTCCACACAGAAATGCCAACTGGCCCAGCCGGGGATCGAACCAGCGACCTTCTTGCTGTGAGGCGAACGTGCTAACCACTCGGCCACCGTGGCGCCTGACGTTGAACTGTCCAGTTTGCTTATTGTTGCTAGAACGTTTCTTTATGGTTAGCATAACGTTCTTACAACGTTCATAAAACCTACGATGAGAACGTTCATCAAGTGCAAATAACATCCTGAAGACGTTGAAAAACTTTGTTCTAAGAACGTTTTTTAACAACGTTACAAGAACATTAACAACGTTATGAGAACATTCTAAAAACGTTCCATTGATATTGTTCTGTACTAACATTTTCACAACATTTAAAGAACGTTAGTGAATGTTCTGGGAACGTTCCCTGTTATCTGGGACCTGCCCCACTGCAAACTATTACAAATGACAATAAAAGTCACTTTTTCCAGCTTTTCAAGGTTAAAAGTTGTTGAAGAAACGATTAAAATCCCATAATGCAACTCAAAAGCAGAAATAAACTGTTAAAAAATAAAAACATGAATCACAAAGTACAGAAAACTGTTCATTTACGGTTATTTTTACAGTGTAGTTGCCTATAAATCCCAAATTTTGCCTTTACATCGCTGATCAAGAGATCCAAAAAGGAGACAAACAGAAATACCCAAACGATGGCACATTGGCTTCAGGATCCAAAACATGGTTTCATCCATTCATTTTCCTTCAGCTTAGTCCCTTCTTAATCAGGGGTCGCCACAGCGGAATGAACCGCCAACTATTCCAGCATATGTTTTAAACAGCGGATGCCCTTCCAGCCAAAACCCAGTACTGAGAAACACCCATACACACTCATTCACACACACTACGGCCAATTTAGTTTATCAGTTCCCCTATAGCGCACGTGTTTGGACTGTGGGGGAAACCGGAGCACCTGGAGGAAACCCACACCAACACAGCCGGACTCGAACCAGGGGTCTTCTTACTGTGAGGCAGCAGTGCTAACCACTGAGCCTCCGTGCCGTCCCCAAATTGAGGTCTGAAACATAAACATATAAATCTGTAGTCTATATAAACCCACGGCGCTCTAATAGATCTGCCTGCTCTCAGAGGCAACAAGTGACACTTACGGCTTAATATCAGATACAAAAACATGAGAGATTCAGCGAACGGCCCGTACCAAACGCAGGACACGACTCACTGTCATGAAGCCTTATACACACGAGGACAACATGGAGTATTAAAAAGCACCTGTGTGTGTGTGTGTCAAAGTAAATGAGTGTGTCCCAGCTAACAGGGAACGTTCCCAGAACATTCACTAACGTTCTTTAAAAGTTGTAGAAATGTTAGCACAGAACGTTGCCAATAAAACGGTTTTAGAATGTTTTTATAACGGCATTAACGTTCTTGTAACGTTAAAAAAACATTGTAAGAACAAAGTTCTTGGAACGCATTCAGCACGTTATTTGTACTTGATGAACGTTCTCATTACGATAAAATTAAGATAAAATACGTTCTTATAACAAAGTTCTTGGAAACGTCTTCAGGACATTATTTATACTTGATGAACGTTTTCATAATGTTCATAAAAAACGTTCTTGTAACAAAGTTCTTCCCAGATAACAGGGAACGTTCCCAGAACATTCACTAACGTTCTTTAAAAGTTGTGAAAATGTTAGCACAGAATGTTATCAATGGAACGTTTTTAGAATGTTCTCATAACGTTGTTAATGTTCTTGTAACGTTGTTAAAAAACGTTCTTAGAACAAAGTTTTTGAACGTCTTCAGGACGTTATTTGCACTTGATGAACGTTCTTATAATGTTGATGAAAAACGTTCTTATAACAAAGTTTTTGGAACGTCTTCAAGATGTTATTTGTACTCAACGTTCTCATCGTAGGTTTTATGGACGTTGTAAGAACATTATGCTAACCATAAAGAAACGTTCTAGCAACAATAAGCAAACTGGACAGTTCAAAGTTATCGGACTGTTACTAATACAAGTTCTTACTAGAACGTTATATTTTGGTGTAAATTTAGGTTTTGAAAACATTGTAAGGACGTTATGCTAATAATAAAAAATGTTCTAGTAACATTAAGCAAACTGGACATTTCAACATTCTCGAAACGTTACAAATAACGTTATGAGAACATTCTCACAGCCTAAATTTGTTAGCTGGGTTGGTTTTGAAAAAGTTGTAAGGACGTTATGCAGACTATAAAAAAAACGTTCTAGTAACATTAAGCAAACTGGACATTTCAACATTCTCAGAACGTTACAAATAACATTATGAGAACGTTCTCACAACCTAAATTTGTTAGCTGGGGTGTTTGTGTATGTGCGTGTGAGAGAGTTTGTGTTTGTGTGTGCTTGTCAGTGTGTATGCAAATATGTATCTGTGTGTGTGTGTATCTGTGTGTGTGTGTGTGTGTGTGTGTGTGTGTGTGTGTGTGTGTGTTTATAGACAGTGTTTGGGTAAAAAAAGAAATATATTACAATTATAAAGCCATATCTTACTCGTTGAGGAGGAAAACCAGAACACAAGAATAACACAACACACACTCTCACACACTCTCCCTAAAAAGAAGGAGGCATTTAAATACTTATTCGTTAATTCATTTTCCTTCGACTTAATCCCTTATTCATCAGGGATCACCACAGCGGAATGAACCACCAACTATTCCAGCACATGTTTTACGCAGTGGATGCCCTTCCAGCTGCAACCCAGTACTGGGAAACACCCATAAACACTCATTCACACTCATACACTACGGTCAATTTAGTTCATCAATTCCCCTATAGCGCACGCCAACACGCTGACCCAGCCCGGACCTGAACTAGTGACCTTCTTGCTGTGAGGCCACAGTGCTAACCACTGCATCACCGTGACGTCCACATTCAGTTATGATTTAAGATTGTAATATATGACTTTATTCCCCAGCGCTGTTCATAAAGGGATGAGTGTGACGGGGATTTCCACCTCTGAGCCTTCGTCAACACTTTTCCTTTCAGTTTGTTGAGCTGAGAACTTCAGTATGTCAACACCTGCGATAAATATATCCAAACTGCATTTCCTTGTGCACACCTCACATTAAAATTGTCTAGGAATGCAGCACACGGAAATACTTGAGGCATATTTATAAAGTTTTAGTTAAAAAAAGCATATTTTTATATCAATATTCATCATGATCTCCTTAAAGTACACGTGAAATGGAAATCAAATCGTTAATTTGCTGTATAAGTAGAGGTAGTCCACCATCCGGGCCTAAAACTATCACTAAATGGAATGAATGAAGAACGGAAGGAAGGGTCAAATAAAAGGAAGGACCGAACAAGGAATGAAAGGAAGGATCGAAGAACCAAATAAATGAAGGAAGGATTCAAGGAAGGACTGAACAAACTAAGAAAGGAAAGAATGAAATGAACAAAGGACCTAATGAGGAAGGAACGAAGATATGAAAGAAACAATGAGTGAACAAATAAAGGGAGGAAAGAAGGAAGGACCAAACGAATGAAAGAAGAATGCAAGGAAGGACTGAACAAACTAAGGAAGGAAGGAAGGAAGGAACAAACAACAAATGAACAAAGGACCTAATGAAGGAAGGTACAAAAATATGAAAGAAAGAAAGAATGAGCAAACAAATGAAGGAAGGAAAGAAGGAAGGACCAAACAAATGAAGGAAAAATTCAAGGAAGGACTGAACAAACTAAGGAAGGAAGGAAGGAAAGAACAAACGAATGAAGGAACAAAAGGACCTAATGAAGGAAGGAACAAAAATATGAAAGAAAGAATGGGCAAACCACCTAAGGAAGAAAGAAGGAAGGACCAAACAAATGAAGGAAGAATTTAAGGAAGGAAGGAACAAAAATATGAAAGAAAGAATGAACGAACAAATGAAGGGAGGAAAGAAGGAAGGACCAAAGGAATGAAGGAAGAATTCAAGGAAGGACTGAACAAACAAAGGAAGGAAGGAAGGAAGGAAGGAACAAACAACAAATGAACAAAGGACCTAATGAAGGAAGGTACAAAAATATGAAAGAAAGAATGAGCAAACAAATGAAGGAAGGAAAGAAGGAAGGACCAAACAAATGAAGGAAGAATTCAATGAAGGACTGAACAAACTAAGGAAGGAACAAACAAACGAATGAAGGAACAAAAGGACCTAATGAAGGAAGGAACAAAAATATGAAAGAAAAAAATGAGTGACCAAATGAAGGAAGGACCAAAGGAATGAAGGGAGAATTCAAGAAAGGACTGAACAAACTAAGGAAGGAAGGAACAAACATACAAATGAACAAAGGACCTAATGAAGGTAGGAACAAAAATATGAAAGAAAGAATGAGCGAACAAACTAAGGAGGGAAGGAAGGAACGAACAAACGAATGAAGAAACAAACGGACCTAATGTAGGAAGGAACAAAAATATGATATAAAGAATGAGTAAACAAATGAAGGAAGAATTCAAGGAAGGACTGAACAAACTAAGGCAGGAACGAACAAACGAATGAAGGAACAAAAGGACCTAATGAAGGAAGGAACAAAAATATGAAAGAAAGAATGAGCAAACCACCTAAGGAAGAAAGAAGGAAGGACCAAACGAATGAAGGAAGAATTTAAGGAAGGACTAACCAAACTAAGGAAGGAAGGAAGGAAGGAACAAACCAATGAAGGAACAAAAGGACCTAATGTAGGATGGAACAAAAATATGAACGAACGAGTGAACGAAGGAAGGAGACAACAAACGAATGAAGGAAGGAAGGAGACAACAAACAAATAATTAAAGGAAGGTTGGAAGGGACGAACGAAAATAGGAAAAATACAGCACATGTTGTTTGTGCATGCATGTGTGAACGTAACATTCTGTAAACGCATCAGCTTTTCTACAGTGTAATACTCACTGCTCACTACTCTTGAGTACTTCTGAAAGGGCTACCGTTTACTCATACTAGTAATATTTACTACAGATACTTTTACTCTACATTTTTGGGCAAGTAATGGTACTTTTACTGGAGTATGACTTTTCAGTACTCTTTCCAGCACTGTTAGCTTGACACAAGGGAATGATGTGCAAAAGGAAAGCCCCGCCTCCTACTTAACATTCCGTTTCAGCACATTAACATACTGAAGTAAACACAACTTCCATTTCAAGTGGATTTTAAAGGCTCAGAAGTGAAATGATGCGAGTTTCCCCTTTAATTATTCAACACACGTATTTAACACGCCTTTAAAAAATGTTCAGTCACAAAAGTAACATCGTCAGAAAACACACAGAGGTAACTGTTCCCTCAATGTTGGTGCGGATCTGTAGTAGGAGTGGGACGGTTCACAAAATCGTCGGGTCTGTTGACACGGTGTTTGGTTTGGTCTGGTTTATAAAAATGTAAAAAATCCTCTGTTGTAATATTTAGAAATGCCACATATCAGCATCAAATCAAAGCCTTATCATCTACTGTTTACTTGTATATGTTAACAAATAAATACAAGTTAATTATGGACCATTCACTGTGGTGATGTCACTGGCCGATGGACGTCTCCTGCTTGTTTTCAAACTATTTGATAACTGTAACATGAGGTCATTCAATCCTAACTTAATGTCTTAACAGCCATCATAACATTATTCATCAATATGTGGATTCTCGGGTATTAAATAAATTAAAAATGAAAAACAGGAAGTACGTTGGGACCATTGTTATTGTTTACATCCATCAAAATGGTCTATAATTCCTAAAATTATATTATGGTTCCTAAAAATTTGGGTCGCAGCTTGATGACCATGTAAACATGTGGGTCCCATGGCCAAACCAGTTGAGAACCACTGCTGTATAGAACCGTCGAGTGGTAAATTCGTATTTAAATGCAGTACCTACTGAGTAGTAGGCGATTTCGGACGCAGCCAATGACATGCTTTAAATCTGAAATGATTAAAATAACACAAAAAAACAAAGGAAGAGTCACTCCGTATACACAAGCACCAAACCGTGACAAGAGAACCGAAGGGTTAATTTAGTTTCCATGAACCGTCCCATCCCTACTCTATAGGCTTGTGTTGTTTTCAGCTGGCAGTTTCTGAGGGGTTCAGTCCGGTTCAGATATCAGCTTCAGTCCGGTTCTGACCGGTTCAGATAGCGGGTTCTGCTGGCGGAGACTGTAGCGCTTCTGATCACCGACATCCATCTGCACAGAGAGGGGAATATCACCACACAACATTCATTCGCTCATTCTCCTTCAGCTTAGTCCCTTATTTATCACAGCGGAATGAACCACCAACTATTCCAGCATTTGTTTAACACAGCGGATGCAACCCAGTACTGGGAAACACCAATACACACTCATACACACACACTCATACACTTCAGCCAATTTAGTTCATCAATTCCCCTATAGCGCTTGTGTTTGGACTGTGGATGAGTCGGAGGAAACCCACACCAACACAGGCAAAACATGCAAACTCCACACACCAACTGAACCAGCTGGGACTCGAACCATTGACCTTCATGCTACCCACTGAGCCACCATTCCACCTGTGTTTAACTATCTTTTAATAAACATTAATTCTATAGGGCAGTGGTTCTCAACTGGTTTGGCCATGGGACCCACATTTTTACATGGTCATCAAGCCGCGACCCAATTTTTTAGGAACTGTAATATAATTTCAGAAATTATAATTAATTTGTTTGTTAACATACACAAGTAGTGACCGATAAATCATAAGAAAATCACAAAGACTTACAAATAAACAATATTTTATTGCTGTCGTTTAACAAACTGTATTAAATTATAGAAATATTACAAAGTAAAAACGACAAACACTGTAAACAGCGGTTAGGGTAGAGCAGTGGTCCTCAAACTTTTTTCACCAAGTACCACCTCAGAAAAAAATTTTCTCTCTAAGTACCCCCATAATGACCAGTATTGATATACAGTAGCATAATTGCCATAATTAAGCAGCTACAGGCCTGCACAGTTTATAAACGTCGAAGATTCATTCTTAATATTATGAATATTTATTATTATTATTATTATTATTTATAAGCAACTTTAAACAATCTAAATCAGGGGTGTCCAAACTACGGCCCGCGGGCCATCTGCGGCCCGCAATCAGTTTAGTGGCGGCCCGCGAGGCTTTTATAAAAATTAATAGAATCTGGCCCGCTGTAGAAAAATAGATGTAATTCAATAAATAACCACCGGGTGTCGCTATTACGCGCCTTCACTTAGACCACATTGAAGTAAACATAATTGATATCCACGTTTTGGTGAGCCATGGAGCAACCAAGAAGAAGGAAAATCCACAGTGAGTGCGGGAAATGTCCGAGTTTTACAAGAGTTTGGATTCAATTAAATTTCCCTTGATGAAACAACGTCACTGTTCACATTAACAGAGTTTATGGTGAGTAAAATATATATTATGATTTTAAAATGTCAAAATATATATTATGATTTTAAAATAATACACACATATACATATACATACACACACACACACACACACACACACATATATATATATATTTATATATATATATACACTCTAAAAAAAAGGTGCTAAATAGCACCAAAACTGGTTCTTTGGTCGTAACGAGGGGGAAACCTTTTTTGGTGCCATACAGCACCTTAAAAAAATAGGTGCTATATAGTACTTTTGTCAAATGGTGCTATATAGCACCTATATTTTAAGGTGCTCATAATGTTACTTTACCCTTCCGCAAATAAAACTGGCATAATAGTTATGAGAATCAGCTATAAGAACATGTGCTTACCAGTAGTAGTGGTGCTATATAGCACTTTAACCCCCCCAAAGAACCACTGAAAAACCTTTATGGTGCTTTAAAGGTTCTTTACACAGTAAAAGAGCTAAATAGCACCTCAAATACCGTAAAGAACTACTGTAGAACCACTGAAGAACCTTTTTTTAAGAGTGTATGTAGGTATGTATACATAAATATATGCGTGTCTGTGAAATTGTAAAATTTGGCCCAGGACAACATTTTGTTTTTTGCATCTGGCCCTCGGCCCAAAAACTTTGGAGACCCCTGATCTAAATAGTTTGAACGGAGAAATTAGACATTAGATCTGCTTATTGTGCATTAAAGTAGGCTTTGTGTGTCAGAAAATCAAGTGATTACACTACACCTGTCAACACTGGGATGTAAAAATACAGAATACGCCCCCCGCAACCGTTACAAATACAGGGAGAAAAAATTGCGTCAAATGAAAGGATACATAACAAACATTAGAAAATGAAAATAAAATAAAAGGTTTAGCCTAATAAAATCACATCGGTGTTATTGTACGTGTCAAAGGGTTAAAAGTGTGTTCATTTTTTAACTTCCATTATTCAGATTCCTCCGCGTACCACTAGAAGTAATTCTGGGTACCACTACTGGTACACATACCACAGTTTGAGAACCACTGGGGTAGAGAAATGTTCAGTTACCGAACAAAACTGACCTGTTGTCGCGCGCATTTCAAAATATAAAAGTCCGGTATAAGCTAAATAAATTATTATTATTTTTTAAAAAAATTTGACCACACACTCCGCAACCAACTAAAAATGTTCCCACCAGTTGAGAAACACTGCTATAGGGTGTGTGTTGTGTGTACCTGTGGAAGCAGTATTGGCTCTCCGTCCTGAAGTAGTAGACGTGAGACTTGAACTGCAGCTTGAAGACGTGATCTTTGTGGATGATGTCTGTGTGTGCGGCGTCTGAGACCGAGTAACCCAGCAGAGGCAGACTGGCCAGCGGATACTCATCCTGACAGAGACACAACACACTGATGATGCATGTGTGTGTGTGTGTGTGTGTGTGTGTGTTCGGTGTGTGTGTTTGATGTTTACCTCATGCGTCTTGTAGAAGAACAGGGTGAAGTTGGTGAAGACCACCCAGAGCTTCTGCCAGCCGTTGCTGTTCTTGAACTTTCTGAGGAGATTTCCTGAGAGCTGATTCTGTCACACACACACACACACACACACACACACACACACACACACGCACACACACACATGTAGAAGAAGAAGAAGAGATTGAGCTCCACAACACACACACACACACACACACACACTGACACACCTCCGTGGCTCTGCTGAAGTCCAGCATGGAGACGCTGGTGTTGCGGTGCCAGCAGACGTGTGCTGTGGTGTTTCCTCGATGGAGAGAGTTTGAGGAGTTGTTGCCGTTCTTCGTCAAAGACGTTCGAGAGCTGCAAAGATCATCTTCAGACTCCACATCAGACGATTCTGCACAGTATTATTAGCATTATTATCATTATCAATATTATTATTATTAATATTATTTTTATATTATTATATTATTATTTTTATTATTATTATCACCATTATTATTGTTATTATTATTATTATTACTAATATTATTATCATTA
>CAIGQQ010036822.1:38576-50331 GCA_903798035.1 Danio albolineatus | reverse complement strand
ATTGTTATAAATGAGTTATTGTTATAATTATAATTATATTGTTATAATTATTATAATTATATTGTTATAATTATTATAATTATTTTGTTATAATTATTTATTGTTACAAATCAAACGGTCACACCGTTACTTGTGAAAACAAGTTAAAACAAATGAAAATGATTTGTTCACCGTGTAACAACAGCAAGGAGGATTACAGTAAATCTAATTTTTTTTTTTATTATTTATGAATATTATTAATTTCTAATTTGCTTATTTTTTTCATCTCATTTTCTGTTAAAAAATAAAAATAAAGAGATTTGAGAAGATTGGAATTTTTTAACAAAAAATAATAAAAAAAAAACAAATAAAACAATTAAAAAAATATTAAGAAAATCAATCAGTAATAAATCGTAACAATAATAATAATAATAATAATAATAATAATAATATAGTATATTTCAAACTATGTACTATATATATATATATATATATATATATATATATATATATATATATATATATAGACGTTTACATGACATTTACTACACTGTTAAGCTGATTTACGAGGACATGTTGTGTGTCCTCGTAATTCAAAATGCGTAACCAATCATATTTAATGTTTTTTTTTTCATTAAAATGTGAATATTTATGATAATTAGAGATTTATACTGCATAAAATACATTATGCCTATAGAGAGTCCTCGTAAAACACATACAGAAGTCTATGTGTGTGTTCTGGTTTATGTGTTCTGGTTTATTTTAACACAAAATAATAAGAAAAACAAATAAAACAAATAAAAAATTGTTAAGAAAGTCATCAGTAATAAAAAAGCAATAATAATAATAATAATAATAATATTAAAAATAACGATAATAATAATACTAATAATATAGTATATATCAAACTCACGGGCAGCACTGACATTAAACTTTCAAATAAATGCGGAGGCCACAACCTATCGTCCTGCTGCATTTGGCCACCGGGCCGCGAGTTTGAGACCCCTGGTCTAGTTGCAGCAGTTTCGTTCGGTGCATCAGAAACGTGGTGTTGAGAAGCCTTTACGACTAAGTATCCGAATGTTTTCAGCTGCTCGCGCCACTCACTTGCTTAATGTGAGGTGACTCGCTCTCTGTGCAGCCTTCAGCTCCAGCTCCTGCTCACTTCAGAACTATAGCGGCCGTTTTTCCACTGAACTTAATTTATTTCTGATGTCTTGGTCACACTATTTAAAGGGTCGGGAAAAATTACCTCGCGGACCAAGTTCGGTCTGCGGGCCGCTAATTGAACACCCCTGCTCTACAGTGTGAAACTGACCCTTTCAGGCTTTGATCCTAATTGTGGCGTTCTGCTGACGGTCGCTTTAAATGCAAATGAGGGCGGAGCTACAGACGGATGTCACCTTTATAGACCCACTGTTCCTGCGTACACATTCCCCTAACTGTGGAGAAATTGTAATAATAAAAATAACATTAATAATAATAATTATAAGGGAAATGTCCAACCTGGTAACTGGTAGTGTACATACAACACAAACCAATTGATGTAAACCAAACAACATAAAGATTGCACACAACAGCACACACACACACACATACACACACATACACACACACTTATTGCGTGATCTAAAGCATGTATAGTGCAGATCATATACATACATGAGCTAGTAGAGTGAAACATGCTGCACAGCCACACACAGCAGAGAGCGGGTTAGTGGGAGTGATGGGAGGGAGAGGATTAGGAGCAATATTTATTATTAAAAAACACTTGCTGAGTCTTAAAAGGCCAACTTTAACTTTATTGACACTAGTGCACAAAATACATCGTTAAAAAATCTATATGGTTCATAAAGAGCAGCAGAACCAGACGTCATAGAGCTGAAACAGGCAGAAAACATCAGGAGAAGCTGGAGAAGTCAGACAGAGGAGCAGAGGAACGGCTATGTTCACAATGTATTTGTTACGTTTTTAATTTTTTATTAGGCATTGTAGGCCACTTATTGCATAAACTTGCATTGTTATATTGTGAATACTATACAGTCAGTATATATTGTAATGTATGTGGTTTACAAGGACACAAAATTGTATAGCGGCATGGGTATGACATTTACTTCACTGTTAAGCTGATTTACGAGGACATGTTGTGTGTCCTTGTAATTCAAAACACTAATTCAAAAATCATATTTAATGGCCTTTTTTGCATTACAATATCAATATTTATGATAATTAGACATTTTTACTGTATAAAATACATTATGCCTATGGAGAGTCCTCATGAAACACATATACAAGATTGGTTGTGTGTGTGTCTTCGGGTTTATGTGGTTTAAAAAACACAAAACTCTGTACTGACATATGTAATACACTGGTAAGAGATTTACGAGGACATGCATTGTGTCCTTGTAATTCAAAACCCGTTAAAAATAATATTTTCTTACATTAAAATGTGAATATTTATGATATTTAGTGGTTTTTAATTATAAAATTAATTATGCATATGGAGAGTCTTCATAAAACAGAAGTGATTGTGTGTTCTTGTATATGTGGTTTACAAGGTCACAAAATTGAACACATTGTTGTGACATATTTAATACATTGTTAAGCAGAGTGACGAGGATATGTCTTGTGTCCTCGTAATTCAAAACACTTTAAAATCATATTTAATGACTTTTTTGCATTACAATATCAATATTTGTGATAATTAGACATTTTTAATGTATAAAATGCATTATGCCTATGCCTTAACACTGTTAAGTGATTTATGAGGATGTCTTGTGTCCTCATAATTCAAAACACTTCAAAAAACATATTTAATGTGATTTTACATGTGAATATTTATGACAATTAGTGTTTTTTACTGTATAAAACGCAATTTACCTACGGAGAATCTTCATAAAATACATAGAAGTGTGTGTGTGTCTGTGTGTTTTGGTTTACAAGGACACAAAACTTTAGTGGCATGGGTATGACATATTTATTAATGTTACAGTCATTTACGAGGACATGCCTTGTGTCCTCTTAATTCAAAATACTTCAAAATCATATTTAATTGCCTTTATTAACATTAAAATTTCAGTATTTATGATAATTGAGGTTTGTACTGTGTAAAATGAATTATGCCTATGGGGAGTCCTCATAAAACATATAGAAGTGTATGTATATGTGTGTTCTAGTTTATGCGGTTTACAAGGACACAAAATTGTATAGTGACATGAGTTTGACGTAAAAAGTCCATTAAATATACGTTTAAAGTGTTTTGAATTACAAGGACACAAGGCATGTCCTCATAAATCATCTTAATAGGGCAATAATGTTTCATCTATTAAGATAATTAATGAGGACATGCCTGGTGTCCTTGTAAATCAAAACACTTCAAATATATATTAAATGGACTTTTTATTTTAGAAATTCGATATTTATGATAATTATAGGTTAATATTGTATAAAATGAATTTTGCCTATGGAGAGTCCTCATAAAACACATAATCGTGTGTGGTCTGGGTTTTGTGGTTTACAAGGACACAACATTGTATAGTGACATAAGTTTGACATTTGTAAAACACTATTAAGATGATTTATGAGGACATGCCTTGTGTCTTTGTAATTCAAAACACTTCAAAATCACTTTAAATTGGCTTTTTTATACTAAAAGTGTAAACAAATATATGCATGTGATTGTTTTTGCGTGTGCCCTAAAAGCAACAAGTTTCTTTAAAAAAAGGGAGTAAACCTTTTATCTTAAAATGATTAAGTAAACTATGAGCTTGATTATAAAAAATTTACTCACTTTTTTAAAGTAACATAACTAATCTCGTTTACAGTGTGTCTGCAATAATGTTTGTTGCATAGTTGATTTCTCACATACTGCATGTGTCTTATAATGATTCTAGTATAGCGGTCCATTGTGAACATAGCCGTAAAGGTGTGAGAAAGATCATCAACATGTCATTCACACTAAACAACAGCAGGTGGCGTGTGTTGTTTCTCATGCCATCAAGCTGACTGAATACTTTGAATACAGAATGTGTGTATAATTCGATCATTGTGTGAAGATCAGACAGGTCACAGGCATTCAAAAGGAAGGAGACTCAAAATTTTCATGTGCGAAAATTTCCCACAATGCATTGCTTTCCCAGAATGCATGAAAACAGAACAGCCGGGATGGAGGGCGAGCATGCGGCCCAGCATTGGAAATACACAGGTAGTTACAAAGAGATTCATTTGTGAACGCCAGCAGATAACATAACATAACAAGCATTTATTAGTTGACAAGCTGAAAGAACAGGGCGGAATAAAGGAAAAGGTGAATATCAGCCAATAGTGCAGTGATATTAATGCAGAGTGAGAGATCAGGCAGGGATTAGAAAACATTATCACAACCTCACAACCAATAACTAATATAATACATCAAGACCCAATCCCAATTCTAGTTTTGTACCCCTTCCTCTTCCCCTTGGCCCTTGAAACAGAGTGTGAAGGGGAAGGGCTTCATGTTTACCCCTAAGAAATGGGTCAGCACTACAGCACACGTCATCATATGTCATCGCGATCTCTTGCTTCATATGAGATCAGACGATCGCGACTGCTGCAGTTACTCCAGTTGTGTTATTGTTTGGTATTTATCTACAGCAAATCTGACAATGATATCATGCAGTATAATGTGTCGATAAGATCGTAACTATACTGTGCATTTATGCGGTGGTCATCTAAACACACGAAAATTACACCAGACACTATAAAACGCTCATATTCTGCAATAGTATCTGGATGCAGCCTTTATGATGCAAGCTGGGACTGCACCTTTCATTATGCAATGTCAGACACAATGCATTCTAATATAGTTATTGACGTCACTGTGAGGGGTAGGGTTAGATGAGCCCATTAAAAAGCATTGGATGCAGCTCAGATTGCACTGCACCAGGTCTGCAGCCAGACCCCTCTCATTCCCAGCCACTAGACATCTCTGACAGGGCATTCGAGTGGCATCGAGTGACAGATGTGAAAGTATGTTGTGGGACTGCTATGCAGGAGGTATTATTATGGATTATAGATAGCCAAATTTAGCATTTTTATAAATATTTCTTTAAAAGCACGACGGTAAAACACGAACGCCGTTATGAAAGTATTAAAACAGTGATTCTCATTGGTACGCTCACCACTAGTAGTACACATGCTTCCTTCTAGTGGTACACAGACGAATCTTTGAATAGTTAAAAAAGGAAAACACTTTTAACAATTTGACTCGTACGATAACACCGATGTGATCAGTAAATTGATTTTAATAGGCTAAACCTTTTATTTAAGTGGCTGACAATATTAAATATTCTTAATTAGAGGAATTAATCAGCCTTGTTTTTGAACTGTGCAGTGCTGTAGCTGCTTAATCAGGCCTACTACGCTACTGTACTTCAATACAAGTTATTATGGTGCTACTTGGAGGGACACTTCTTTTCTGTGGTGGTACTTGGTGAAAAAAGCTTGAGAACCACTGTAATAAAGCATACGGTTGTTTGTTGTAAATACTCATAATAATGACAAAACAATTCTAATTTGTGCATCTGCTGACTTCTGATGGAGTATTCTGGGAAATTTTGCCCTTGGCTTTGAGTGTGGTCCTGAAAAATCTCCATTTCAAGGGGTGTCTAGCCCTTCCCCTTAGTCCTACGCCTTCAAGCTAAAGGGAATTGGGACACCGTTATCCCTTCACGTGAACGCGCAAAACCAGGAGTAGGGGTAAGGGCTAAGGGGGAGAATTGGGATTGGGCCTTAGTTATGCAGTTTTTGGTCAATTATCAGATCCTCCCTGAAATGAAATGCCCAGAGGTGGGTAGTAATGAATTACATTTACTTTGTTACGTTTACTTTTACTGTACGAGTACATTTAAAGAGGTGTACTTTTACTCAAGCACGTTTAGAGAAAAAAAACATTAGTCCTCGGTACATTTGGCGATGTTCCTCCAGTACTGTCAGGTGGTAGTAAATATGATTCATATGACTTAATAATTTAGTACTATGGTCCCCAACATTTGTATCACCGTGGACTGGTGAACACTTGACAATTTTACCACGGATGGCCCCGGTTGGTTCGTATGTTGCTATGCAGCTATCAGTTGTGTTCTCGGACCCTGTTTACACTAGTGCGGTTTAGTTTTAAAACGGCGTTTTAGCATGAAAACGATCCGCGTCCACACTAGCGTTTCACCCAGCGATTCTGAACATATCTCCGTCCACACTACTCCACCACAAGCGTATATCACGTGACCATTCGCACACTCTGGGCATTCAGATATAAACAGGAAGCATGTGTCTCGCTTGGCATTCTAAATAGGGCTTCCGCCGCTTGAAACGCGAGCGATTAGCGAGTGCTGGAACAGTAGCTTGCCTCTTGTGAATATATGCAGCTGTTGTAGTAAAAAAGGCAGAGTTTAACTGCACAATGGCGCCTAAAACGGACAATAGTGCTAATCTGATTTAATGATCTATGCTAAGCTAAGCTAAAAGTGCTCCAACCAGACCTGGACATCGACTGAATGGATTAAAAGATGATAAAACTCAGCCGTTCAACTCAAGGAGAGCAGTTAAATAAGTCTATTTTCAAACAAAGCTGGAGTGGTCCTTTAAGGTCGTAACCCTAATGACAAAATGCTCATTTCAACCGAACCGAATCTCGTACTGACAAATACATTAATCACAATTCTGACACAACAGGATAAAATTCCCTTATATTTAAAATGCTTACATTCAAATCTACCTAATATAAAAGATCATGCAGGATTTTATAAAATACCATTACAAATGTCCGCACTCTGAATCTGCTGGTGAACAGAGATCTTTCCAAGGCTCAGGCAGAACGAGAAATGATATGAAGCTCTTTTTGCTAAAGCTTAGCATGAGTGAAACTTCAGCATCACACTGTTTTAAAAATGATTATATGAGGAAGCGGTTGCGAACGCCAGCACACACATGCACGAATGGCAAACTGGCAAAGCGGTGATTGGGAATATCAGTGATGGTGAAGCTCGACAGCAGGAGTAACCAATCCTTCTACATACAATAAAAACACTTGAACCAGCTTACCCAGAGCTGTATCTGAAACCGACCCCTATACACCTAAATAGTGCACTATTTGAGGAAGCAGCCGTTTATAGTGGTTTCTGAAAATAGTGGACGTTCTCAAGTGCATTCAATCACTCCCAAAATTCACTGCAATAACACGTGTGGAATACATGTACAGCTAGAGAATATCAATAACGCTGTGTAAATATTTGTGTGATGAATGAATTTCCACATCTGGCCACAAGATGGCGTCAACAGTGTATTTAAATGAATTAACAATTAGCATTTGCTAACCCCTGGCTAAAGCGTCCTCCGTCGTACTGAACAGTCAGAGATTGCGCCTTTTGACAGCCTTTTTACGTTTATTCATCATTAATATAACGTTTATGCTACGTTCATGCTTAATAAACTATAAAATTAAATAAGAGTAACAATGTTTTTGAAAATTAGCGCCACAAAGTTTGATGGAGTGACGTCTTAAATTGTGTTACTCTTTAGCGCCCATGATTGTATACATGACAGAAATTAAAAATCTTGGTTTCAATACTAGTAGAGAGCTCACTGGGTATTAAATAGCTATCGCGGGGTCTGAGCAAAGCACTCAGTTCACTTACTTTCATTTACTCCTTTAAGTGAACTTTATTAGTGGACTAATGCAGGGAATAGTGAATGAGGGTATAAGGAGAGATTTCGGATGCAGCCCCGGTGTCTATCAGAATTATCCCAGGTAGATGTGTTTGAGTAGGAAGGTGGTCCTCCAGGAGCATATTAACACATGCTAATGTTGCTACACATGCTTCTAATACCGAAGTGGTTCATTCAAGCTCCGGAAAGTTTATCTCCAACCCTCAACAGAACAATCCAATTTAGGATCAGCTTAAAGTTACAGACAACTGATGAGGGGTATAGCTAAAGCAGTGGTTCCCAAAGTGTGGGTCGGGGGACAATCAGCAGGGGTCGCTTGGTGATTTCCAAAACACTAATTCCTTTTATTAAACTATTATAATTACCATATTTTATCCATAATCTAATCTACTTGGGTCTATTGACCTCAGAGGATATTGGGGTCGTGAGTCACTGGCATTGTTATTTTGGGGGTCGAGAGCTGAATGGTTTGGGATCCCCTGAGCTACAAGACAGTGGACTGAGGGCCCTGATCTACAAGCTTCACAATCACTTCACTGTAGGATCCAAGGTCTATTCCCTACCGACATGAAAAACATTTACGCAATCCTCATAAAAAAGAGACATGAAGGCCCCAAAAGTGTTTAAACTCGTTCACCATTAACAACCCCTAAAAACAGAGCAAACCTTAGAGTTCATGTGGTTGAAGACTAACCTTCGAACCCTAACCTTAGGCCAAACATCTAATGAAGATCTGGATTCAGGAAGACACCTTACATGGTCAGGTCTACTCATGAGTCCGACCCAAGATCCTGAAGTTACCTGAAGGGCTGACAACATCCCTCTGAAACATTCCAGATAATTGCAGCATCAGAACTGTGTATTCTGTGCAGAGAGTTGGCACCATAAATGTTCCTTCTTGCTCAATATAGAGGCTGGAGAACAACACAAAGTCTTGCCTCAAGAAAGAGAAGAAAATACGCCTTCCTTCCCAGCTAAGGCCATCTCAGGTTACAACTCTGAAATGCTGAGAAACACACCACGCTGACTAGCATGCTAGCAGCTAAACACTTGCATCCCTTCCTCATCACTGAGGTTCACACACTCGCCTTCGTTGTCGAGCTCGTCTAGCTCCAAGCTCCCAAACGAGTACTTGTTTCTGGGGAGGGGGGAGGAGCTATTGCCAGCATGGTTTTCAAAGCCAAGCGATTGGCTGCAGGAGCCAGTAGACTCCGCCTCCTCAGAGTCGCTAGTGTCGGTTCCACTACTGGTGGAGCCGTCAATCATTTGCACAGCCCCGAACCGCCGGTGCGGGGAACTTAGCTTAAGACTGGCCTTTCCGGGAGGTGTGAGCCCATTGGCTAGCATTCTGCGCTCCAGCATGGCCATCCTCTCGGTACGGGATAGAACCGGAGGGTGCGGCTGATTCAGCACACGCAAGTTTCTGTCTACCTGGCTGACTGTATTCTGGGACTTGTTTGAGGAACGATTCATAATCGGGGAGCAGCTGCTAAATAGTCCACCCCTTTCTTCCCGTTTGGCTTTTGAGCTGAAGCTCCGCCCAGCATGTCCATTATACTGGGCGTGGCCTAGTGAGCCTGTCCTGTGAATAGAGGAAGGGGCGGGGCTAGAGGTCAGGCTTCTGGTGCCCGTGTGATGATTTAAGTTGCTCTTTGCGGCCAACTCTTCCAGTAAAGTGCTATGAAGCGGCCCTCGTACGCGGCCACCAAACAAGGGCGACTCGAAGATGTTAGCACTCTGATTTGGAGAGGAGGGGCTGGGATAGCTGTGGGCGGGGCTTTCGGCTTGGCTTACAGGAGATAGAGGCGGAGACTCTTTCTGCCTGAACTTGCCGAAGTATCTGTCCTGCTGATGCAGCCTGGGCAAGCTAAACCCTGTGCAATCGCTGTTGCCGTCACGTGTGTGTGAGTGTGACCTGCTGACGCGACCTCTGACTTCATGCTCACTAAACTCTGCATCGCTGCAGTCAATGTACGGGATGGATGAGCTGCTGCCTTTAGCTGCACGGGACGCCAGACCTGCTCGATCCACGGCCTGCTGCCGCTTTGCTGCCGGACTCCTGCTGTCCTCCCGAATGGGGTACGTTTGGTCACTGCATCCGTTGCGCTGGGTTGACGGAGAGGAGTTTCCACATGGTCTTAACACCGCAGAATCTTCTGAGCTCACTAAAAATGGACCCTCCCAACTCTGCTTGGCAGCCTGAGAGAGGACAGAAGGGAGGAAAAGGTCTTCAGTCATCAACATTATGGGTTTCAGAATGAACACAAATTGGGATGCAACTCTTAAACCTGATTGACGACTCATTCATTCATTCATTCATTGTCTTTTTGGCTTAGTCCAGAGATGTCAAACTCAGCTCCTGGAGGGCCGCAGATCTGCACAGTTTAGTTCCAACCCTAATTAAACACATCTGATCAGACTAAGTGAGTCCTTCAGGCTTGTTTGAAACCTACCTGTAAGTGTGTTGAAACAGGGTTGGAGCTAAACTGTGCAGAGCTGCGGCCCTCCAGGAATTGAGACATCCCTGGCTTAGTCCTTTTATTCATCAGGGGTCACCGACGTAGAATGAACCGCCAGCATATGTTTAACGCAGCGGATGCCCTTCCAGCTGCAACCCATTTCTGGGAAACATCCATATACACACATATACTATGGCCAATTTAGCTTACCCAATTCCCCTATACTGTTTGTACTGTGGGGGAAACCGGAGCACCCGGAGGAAACCCACACCAACACGGGGAGAACATGCAAACTCCACACAGAAATGCCAACTGACCCAGCCGGGACTCGAACCAGCGACTTTCTTGCTGTGAGGCGATTGTGCTACCCATTGCGCCACCATGACGCGGTTGACTACTTATTCACAGTAATGAACTTTTTGCTGAAAGTTCCATAGGGTCTAGACTAAGGGTGGACAACTGTGGTCCTGAAGGGGGCAACATTCTTCAAAGTTTAGTTCCATGTCTAAATGAACACACCTGCAGTCATAAAGCTATATACTTTACCCGAGCGTTTCAAATGGGCTTTATCGCCCTCTGAAGGATGAACTTCAAATTGAAAACAATCCTAAAAATGCATACAGAAGATCAATAAAGCCATACGGGCTTCAAATCCTCTCCAGAGCAAATTATTCAGAGCAACAATGGTCTAGAGGCAGAAATACAACGATTGCGTGTCCTATATCACGCTTATTATTTGATCTCCAAACCTTTGAAAGTTACACTTCTCGGGGTTTACCCAAGTAGATGATGATGATGAAGACGTGTGGTTATGAATGGGGTTTGCTCTGTGTGGATAATAGTTTGCAGATAGTTTCATCATGTGTCACACTGGTACACTTGCCAAGGCTGGGTAATTAACCACTGGGACCATTGCCAAATGGCCTACAAAGCTTTGGGACATGCATTTGGCTGCCAGGACCCTCAGTGAAGGAGAGTCCTCTGTGAATATATTGCAAACATTGCTTCGTTTTATTATTTATAGGTGCATTCAGAGATTTGTTTTAGATAAAGCATTGCCTTGCTGTTCTTTGTGTACTGTAAATGCTATACTACACTGTTTCATTGGTTTACTGCCAGCTATTGGTATGGATGAGCAAGAGTTGGCACTGTGGTACACACACACAGGGGTGGCATTCATACCAATTCAATGCTGATTTGGTGGGTTTCCCTCAAATCCAAGGCGGTCTTGCCTAAAATCTTGAAGATCTCTAAGATTTATTTAAATTAATCTCATAATAGTGAGTTTTATAGAGCGGCCTACTTTACATAGCTATTAATTCTATAATTTCCCTTCCAAAAAATATGTTCTTTTCAAGTGTGCTATTGGTATACGTCTTTGAAACTTAAATATATATATATATATCACATTATACTTTCAGTATACTTTAAGTATTTATCTGAAATATCCTTTAGGTACTTAACAGAAATATACTTAAAATTGCAATCAAGTACCCTCACTGGCCACTTTATTAGGTACACCTTACTAGTACGGGCTTGGACCCCCTTTTGCCTTCAGAACTGTCTAATCTCCCGTTCCACCACATCCCAAAGGTGCTCTATTGGATTGAGCT
>CAIGQQ010036822.1:0-13576 GCA_903798035.1 Danio albolineatus | reverse complement strand
GTTACCATTGCAACTACCGATATAAGATTTATCTGTAGTTGCTATGGGAACAACTATACTATAGTTGTTGTGTTACCATAGCAACTATAGAATTACCAACAAGTGTTATAGCTGCTCTAGTGTTCTAAAGTTGCTATGGTAACTCAACTACAGTAATATAAACAAACGGCCCAATACAGTAGATTTCAACAACTATAGGGTACATTATACTACAAGACTCCACAGATTACTGTAGTAAAAACTAAAGTATACTACACAACAGCGTATATACAGTTACGTAACAATCAGATTCCAGACTTTCAATAGCTGTGTATCTCAGTCAAACATTGTCCTATCCTAACGATTCATACATCAGTGAAGAGCTTCTTTATTTAACTCATGCACGCGGGATTTAAAACACAACACAATATGTGTGTCAGATTCACTTTATTTAATAAGTGCAAAAGAAATAAAAAGAATAAAGAAAGTGTCACCATTCAGGAGAGTTGAGCACACGTCCACATAAAAAATATAAAAATCAAAACTGACTCAGAGCTCTCGATTCAAACACACACGCGCACACACACACACACACACACACACACACACACACACACACACACACACACACACACACACACACACACACACACACACACACACACACACACACACACACACACGCACCATCTATCTTCATAATCTCTATATGTTCAGCCAGCAGGAAAAACTGGCAGCATCTGTACACGGTCAAGCAGAAACCATCAGCAGAAGATAAAACACAGACAGAGAAGATGCACTGTACAAACCCACATCATTCATTCATGTTGTCCCAAATCCTTTAAGTTAACTTATATTTAAGTGGATTGAACATAAAACAATTAAGTTTTCCACAAAAACGCCTCAGAATTGTGTTGAGAGCTTGTTTTAAATAAGGAGTTTGAACAAGCAGCGATATCATTTTTTGAGCGTGTCTCAAATCACACACACTGTCAAAAGTGATTAGTCACTTAAAGCGAGTACACCAATTGCCTTTAAAAGCAACTAGCTGACTTTACAAACATAAAGCAAGTAAACTCATTGTCACAGAACTGTTAAGCTGACTTAATTTTTATAATTATGCAAATTGTACTCATTTTTTTCCAATACACCTTTATTATATTTGTATTGTCCAGCTTTTCTGTATCTAGCAAAATGACAAACAGTAACTAAAATAGATCTGCTCTTCCAGACTCCAGTGTGTCTTCTTAATTTAATACAGGCGATAATTGTAGATTTTATAAACGTAATCAAGCACCAAATATGCAATATTGTAATAATTACAATAATTATTTTTAAAATAGACATGCTAAAATAGTCTGACACTGTAAAAAGGGATTAGTTGACAATAAAAAGTGAGTACACTTAGCATAATTATACAAATTTTGTTGACTTAGTTCCAAGTTACAATGGGCTTACTTACATTGTTTGTCAAGTCAACTTGTTGCTTTTAAGGCAATTGGTTTACTCGCTTTAAGTAGCTAATCAATTTTTACAGTGTATAAACTCACAACCGCAAGACAAAAATCACAATTCTGAAGAAAAAAAGAGAGAATTACAACAAAAACTCAACACAAGATGATGAGTTAGTCAGATCTGTGACTGTGGGAATCACTTTGGGATTGTTTTTATCATTGTGTTTTGGAACAAAGCTCAAGTCGAAGGTAAAAAAAGAAGAAATGTAATTAAAAATGCAACAAAAAAGTCAGTTTTGTGGAATATAACTCCAGTTGTGAGATGTGAACTAGTAACTGGTAGAATAAACGGTCAGAAATTGCATAATAATTACAATAAAAATTGAGAAACTTCATTTGCAATATTTATAAAATTCCTATAAGACGAGCAGAATTGTGAGATGGCCTGTAAACTCACAACTGTAGGTCAAAAATTACAATTCAGAGGGGGAAAAGAAAGAATTACAACCAAAATTCAACATTAGATGATGATGAAGTCAATTTTGGAACAAAGCTCAAGTCGAAGGTAAAAGAAGAAATGTAATTAAAGATGCAACAAAAAAGTCAGTTTTGTGGGATATAACTCCAGTTGTAAGATGTAAAACAGTAAGTGTTAGAATAAAAATGTCAGAATATATGTATTATAACAGAAATGTTCAGTAAGATTCTTATTTCTGAAGATAAAATGCCTACAAGCAGGAGTCTGAACTGTGAGATCATCTATAAACTCACAATTGCACTACTAAAATGACAAATCCGGGGGAAAAAAAGAGAGAATAGCGAACAAAACTCAATACTAGATGATGAGTTAGTCAGATTTGTGATTGTGAGAATCACTTTATCATTGTGTTTAGGAACAAAGCTTAAGTTTGAGGTAAAAAAAGAAAATAACAGAGAGCAAAATGTCATTAAAAATGCAAAAAAAAAAAAAAAAAAAGCCATTTATGCAGGATATATTTAGTCGTCAGATGTAAAATAGTAACTGTTAGAACAAATTGTCAGAAATTGCATAATAATAACAATAATTGAGAGACTTCATTTGCAATATTTGTAATTGTGTGGGGAAAAAAAGCCTATAAAACGGTCAGAATTGTGAGATCATCGATAAACTCACAATTGTAGGTCAATAATTACAATTCTGAGGGGGGAGAGAGAATTACTACCAAAACTTAAAGCCGAAAGGAGGATGACGTCAGATTTGTGATCATAAGAATCTCATGTAAATCTAATTTTACTTCGGTTTTGGAACAACGCTCAAGGCAAAGGGGAAAAATATATTTAAAAATGTTATGTTTGAAACAAAAACCTAACTTCAAGAACCAAATGGTCATAAAAACCGAAAAAAGCAGGATATAACCATCTAAAAAGGTCAGAAATGGCATTTCGATAAAGAGACGACCGGCAAGATTCGTATTTCTGAAGATAAAAAGCCTACAAGAAGAAGACAGAACTGTGAGATCATCTATAAACTCACAACTGCAAGAAAAAAATGACAATTCCGGAGAAAAAAAAGAGAGAATAGCAACCAAAACTCAACATTAGATGATGAATTAGTCAGATCTGTGATTGTGGGAATCACTTCGGGCTTTTTTTTTAATCATTGTTTTTTGAAACAAAGCTCAAGTCAAAGAAAAAAAAAGAAGAAATGTAATTAAAAATGCAACAAAAAAATCCAGTTGTGAGATGTAAAACAGTAACTGTTAGAATAAAAATGTTAGAAATTATGTAATATAACAGAAATGTTCAGTAAGATTCTTATTTCTGAAGAGAAAAAGCCTAAAAAAAACTGAAAAAAGCAGGATATAACCATTTAAAAAGGTCAGAAATGGCATTTTGTAAAAGAGACGACCGGCAAGATTCATATTTCTGATGATAAAAAGCCTCCAAGAAGAAGACAGAACTGTGAGATCATCTATAAACTCACAACTGCAAGGCAAAAACCACAATTCTGAAGAAAAAAGAAGAAATAATTGCAATCAAAACTCAACACTAAATGATGATAAAGTCAGATTTTTTACTGTGGGAATCACTTTGGGCTTTTTGTTTTGAAACAAAGCTCAAGTCGAAGGAAAAAAATGAAGAAATGTCATTAAAACTGCAACAAAAAAAAAAAAAAACGAGTTGTGAGATGTAAAACAGTAACTGTTAGTATAAAAATGTCACAAATTATGTAATATAACCGAAATGTTCATTAAGATTCTTATTTCTGAAGAGAAAAAGCCTACAAGAAGAAAACAGAACTGTGAGATCATCTATAAAATTACAATTGCTAGACAAAAGTCACAATTCTGAGGAAAAAAAAGAAGAAATAATTGCAATCAAAACTCAACACTAGATGATGAGTTAGTCAGATTTGTGACTGCGAGAATCACTTTGGGATTGTTTACCATTGTGTTTTGGAAGGTTATGGAAGTCGAAGGTAAAAAATGTCATTAAAAATGCAAGAAAAGCCATTTATGTGGGATATAACTCCAGTTGTGAGATGGAAAATAGTAACTGGTAGAATAAACTGTCATAAATTGCACAATACTGACAATTCTGACTGACAATAATTGTGATGAACTCACAATAACAAGACAAAAATCAAAATTCTGAGGAAAAAAAAGAGAGAATTACAACCAAAACTCAACACTAGATGATGAGTTAGTAAGATTTTTGATTGTGAGAATCACTTTGGGATTGTTTTTATCATTGTGTTTTGCAACAAAGCTTGAGTCGGAGGAAAAAAAGAAAAGAAAAGAGAGGAAAATGTCATTAAAAATGCAAGAAAAGCCATTTATGTGGGAAATAACTCCAGTTGTGAGATGTAAAATAGTAACAGTTAGAACCGAAATGTCAGAAATTGCATAATATAAAATCATCGTGAGACATCATCTGCAATATTTGTAATTCTGAGAAAAGGATACAAGTTTAAACTCACAACTGCAAGAAAAAGTCACAATCTTGGGCAAAGAAACAGAGAATTGAAAGCAAAAAAACTGCAAGATGAAAAAAGGCAGAATTACAAGTCAGGCAATACATCAAATCAAAGCTCACTTTGGGATTTGGAACAAAACTTGCATGTAAAAAGGATGAATTTTGAGAAAGCTACACCTTAAAAGAACACATATATAAAGTCGTCATTAAATTATAATATGGCTATATCAAGCATATGGCTGAGAAAGCTCTTATTCTCTCTCTGACCTGGTGACAAACTCAGATCAAATCATCAACACAGGATCAAACAGTCTGACCGGTTCCCGCCGAAACAGGGGAAAGTGTGAAACTAAGGCAAGTGCTCTTCCCGCGGGCCAGTCCGTACATATAAAGTGACAGAAAACTCCTCACGATGATCCCAGTCAGTCTGTAGACGCGAACGAACCGCTGACACTAGAAGGTCTCTGAAAGCTACTGTAGTGTGTGTGTGTGTGTGTGTGTACTGGTTTTGGTGGTTTATGCGGACAGAAATTTGTATGACATATGTATGATTTAGGTGTTACAACACTGAGGTGGTTTATGAGGACATGCCTTGTGTCGTAATTAAAACTCACACCTAATGAGATTTTACAAGCAAAATTTGCCACATTGGATTTAGGGTTGGATTTAGGGGTAGAGTCATATAATAAGAGTTTTATTTTAACATTATGCCTATGAAGAGTCCGCATAAACCAGCAACGGGCATGTGTGTTTGTATTGGTTTTGGTGGTTTACAAGGACCATGGCATTAGTATGACATGGGTGTGACAGTTGTACTTTTTAAAGGTGGTTTATGAGGACATTTAATGTGTCCTCATAATTTGAAATGCTTAAAACTTGATCAACAGGGTCTTTCGCATTACAATCTTGACACATTTTTCCTGTGAGGGTTGAGTTTAGGGGTAAGGACACATATTACTTGGTTTTTATAGTGTGAAATACTTCACGCCTATGTAGAGTCCTTATAAACCTCCAAAACCAACGTGTATGTGTGTTTGTACTGGTTTTGGTGGTTTAAGAGGACCAAAATTTTTATAATGACGTGACCTAGTTGTACTTAAGTACATAATGAGGATAAGCCTTGTGTCCTCATAATTCAAAATGCTAAAAACCTGTTTAACGGGGTCTTTCGCATTAACATCTTGACACATTTTTCCAGTGAGGGTTGGGTATATGGGTAGGGACATATATTGGTTTAGTGTATGATATACATTAACCCTATGGGGAGTCTTCATAAATCACCCAACCAATATGTATGTGCATGTTTATACTGTATTTGGTGGTTTACGAGGACCTAAATTTGTTTAACGTCATGGCTGTGATGTAGTTGTACTTAAGATGGTTTATAAGGACAAGCCTTGTGTACTTAAAGTTCAAAATGTATAAAACTGATTAACATGGCCTTTTCACATTAAAATCTTGCCATAGATTAACTGTGAGGGTTACTAAAGTTTTTACTGTATAAAATACATTATGCCTAAGGAGAGTCCTTATAAAATACCAAAATGTGTGTGTGTACTGGTTTTGGAGGTTTATGAGGACACAATTTTGTATAATGGCAAGGGTGTGATCTAGGTAATACAACATTGAGGCGGTTTATGAGAACATGCCTTGTCTCATAATTAACAACACTTAAAACGCATGCATATTGGCACCTTTTCACATTCAAAATGTTGCCACAGGTTTGCTGTGAGGGTTAGGGCTGAGTTAGGGCCTTATAATTAGCTATTTTTACCATATAAAATACATTACCCATATGGAAAATCCTCATAAAACACCAAAACCAACACGTGTGAGTGTGTCTGCATGCGTGTGTATGTGTGTGTACTTGTCTTTGTATCCTGGTGGAGACCTAAACCTGAATGCACACAGACTCATGGGGACTTGCGTCACCGTGGGGACCAAAATTAAGGTCCCCATGGGTAAACATGCTCAGAAATCAGGCAGAATGTAAAACGTGTTTCCCGTGAGGGCGTAGAGAAGAGAATATACACTGTGTATAGTAGAAACATGTCTATGAGAGTCCCCACCGGGATATAAGAACAAGTCTGTATGTGTGTGTGTGTGTGTGTGTGGGTTATTGTATATTGCAGGAGGAGCAGCAGGGATCGTCTTTATCAGGCTGTGCTGCGTAGTCCATCTGCCGCACGATCTCAGCAAAGAGTTCGTCCACCATGGTCTTGCTCTTGGCGGAGGTCTCGATGAAGGGACAGCCCCACTCATCGGCAAGAGCCTGTCCTTCCCGCACCGACACCTCGCGCTCGCTCTCCAGATCCACCTTATTGCCCACCAGGATCACAGGAACCTTCTCATACCTGCAACACACACACACAAATACAGTTTTTAACACATTTCTAAACATAATAGTGTTAATAACTCATCTCTAATAACTGATGTCTTTCTATTCGCCATGATGACAGCACATAATATTAGACTAGATGTTCTTCAGGACACTAGTATTCAGCTTACAGTGACATTTAAAGGCTTCACTAGGGTAATTAGGGTAAAGTTTGGGTAATTAGGCGAGTCATTGTATAACAGTGGTTTGTTCTGGAGACAATCCAACACTAATATTGCTGAAGGGGGCTAATAATATTGACCTTATCATGGCTTTAACACTATTAACTGCTTTTATTCTAGCCAAAATAAAACAAATAAGATTTTCTCCAGAAGAAAAAATAATAGAGGAAATACTGTGAGAAACTCCTGGCTCATTTGGGAAATATATATAAAAAAACCAACAACAAACAACACATCGTAGATTAAATCGATTAAAGTTGTTGAATCAGTGCACTATAGCACTGATCATCAACCGGCGGCCCGCGGGCTGAATCCGGCCCGCTGAGCTGTTCAATCTGGCCCGCGACTGGATTCCAAAATTTTGAGGATCCAAATGAAAAGAGTGGTCCACACTAATAAAGCAACAAAAAATAACAACAACTGAGTCTCTTGACAGAATAACCACCATTTATGACAACATTACGGCTACACTCCGACATGAGGAACGACTCAGACAGACTATGCGGCGTTAAGCATTTATTGTTTCAAACAGGTTTTAGCGCAAGTGGAGACCGGGTGGGGTGTAGGCGGAGTGCGCGCGACGTGTGTGGTGAAGAGCAAGGAGGGATGTGGTAGAGAGGGGTGTGCGATGTATTTGAGGAGCGGGAGGGAGACGCGCGGTTTCCAGGAGATTATCATTGGTTTGCGGGCATCCGGGAGTCTCTATGCATTTGCGGGAGACTCGCAGAACTTCCAGGAGACTCCAGGACTGAAAAAAGGAGGGAAAACAATCTGGCACAACTTAAATTAGGCTGGTAAATAAATAACCTGCAGAACAAAACAGCTCACTAATAATATTCGCACATCAGATGAAACGTTAAGTGGGCTTGAATTCAAATCACAGTGCTGAAACGGGCGACTCACATCGCTTAATCAATGGCTAAAGTTACATTTCCCCCTGTTGACTCAGCCTGATTGAGTTAAGGCAAAATATCTAATCACTCCTAGTGGTTGACTGTGGTATAGATGATGGAGCCTGAATCAAACACCTTCAGTTTTGTAATGAAATGGAAAAAGTGTAAACATTAAACATAATGTTGAGCCAAAATTAGATTTTTATTTGATTTTCTTTTTGGGGGTCCGGCTCCCCAAGGAGACTGTCTGGTAAAACTCTGGCCCTCTGACTAATATAGTTGATGACCCCTGCACTATAGGGCATCTTTAAAGGGCCACGAAACCCCCCAGTCTCAGCGTGGTGTTTTCACACCTCTAGTTTGGAAAAGCTCAGTAAAGTGGGCGTGTCCAGCTCTGTTTAGGTAGGAGTGTCGGGGAAAGGGAAAGAGGGAAGGTTTTGCATTAAAATGGGAGTTTCCATTTGTGTACACGCTCATTTTCACACAGACTGTGTTTACATGGACATCAGTAATCAAATTATTTGCCAAATTATTAATTTGTTGACTTTAACGGCACTTTCTCTTTATTTTCGGATTCGCGTGATGGGCAGGGCTTTTGTCTATGGCTTGGTGACTGTAGCTTTATTGCTAAATGGCTAACAGGTGTTTTATAGAGAGAATAACTGTTTTATGTGCTTTATGAAGGCTGATATTCCACTGATAGTCTACTGATGAAGCTGATAGTCCATTAGATTATTTCAGAGGTGCACGGAGCTCTGTGAGCTCATAAACTCCTCCAGAAACTGAACCTGGATGATGGAAGCTTTCAGCGGCGCTTCTGACCGAGCCGAGTTTTCCCTCAGGACACCAACAACAACAGGCGCTACGTCATAATCACACCCCCACAATAGCAAGCTCCTGATTGGTTAACGCGGCGCGAACGTCCGCTGAAGCTCATTTTCATTTCATTTTCAAACTGAAGCGATTCGCGCGAATTGCGGCGTTAAGCGCGTCAAACGCGCGGCGCCATTCGCGCGTATCGCGTTGCAGGAGGCCTATTCGCGCCTTTTGCATTGACTTAGCATGTAAATCACTCGCGCTTGATGCGTCTTCCGCAACTGCTGTAAGGTACAATATTCGAAGCGATCATGAATATTAATGAAGCTGCACCGCGTACACAATAGAGCGCTCTGGTTGGTTTGAACCAAGTCTTTCTCATGAATTAATGACGAACACACAAAGACGTCAGAACGTGCTGGCCAGGACAGACGTCCACTCTCCACGCTGGAATATACGCAAGGATCTCATCGGCGTGACGCAGCTTCAAAAATTCGTTTCAAACCGGAAGAACGAGTTTGCTCGAAATAATGCAAAAACAACCAATTTTCACTTTTTAGTCAATTATATGTGTCCTAATAGTGTTTATAGCAGCGTGGGACACATATATGACTGTCAACAGCTCAAAAAATGTGTTTTGGTGTTTCATGGCCCTTTAAGTCTTGAACTTGTGCCCCCAGACTAAAAGCTTAACAACTTACTACAATAACTTTATAAAGTGCTGTTTATGCATTATTCTACTCATGTTACAGCAGTTTAACAAAGCCAACAAGACGCTCAAGGCCGAGCTGTAATAAAACTAACAGCATTCACAACGCAGCATGCTCTCTTTTATAATTTTTCTTATTTATCTTGTCCTGCATCTTCATATCTTAATGAACTGAACACTTCTCAGGCCTGATTTAAATCAACTCTCTGCTGAATTCTCCCAGTGTGTCAGGATTGAGTTTTCCTCCAGGAAAAAAGGAGGAAGTGCATGACCACAAACCCCAGGAGGGTGGGGTTACTGAAGCCACGCCCCTTATAGACACACCCTGCTATTAGCAAACCACTAATGACATCACAGTGTAAAAGCACCTCCAGGGTCGCCGTGTTCTGGCCCTCATTTACACAGTTTGTGGCTCGGGACTGAAAATATGTGTGTGTACTTACAGACGAAACCAACTGAGAGCCAGCTTTATACTTTCTGTGTAAAAATATCAGCGTTGCTTGACTGAAATAATATCCACGGCTCTTCTATAGAGTTAAATATTGACCTACGTTAAAAAAAAAAAAAGACAAACTACAAATATTCAAGCACTTGGGCTGCGTTTACACTGCATGGTTCAAGCGATCCAATTCCAGTTCTCCCATGTGGCACAGATCAGATATGGCTCATGTACGTGTAAGCAGGGAAAAATCACATGTATTTAGTTAAATTAGATACAAGCCTTGTTCTTATACGGAAATGTATGCGATACGAATCCGATCTGTGCCGTCTTATCTGCAGTGTAAGCAGGTAATCGTATTTTCACCTGTTAGTGAAAGTCGCACATCGTTAAAAACTGCAGTGAATGACGTCTGAACTTTGCTGAAGTCTGTTCTGAAGTGAAAGTGTCACAGTCCCAATTGTTAAATCTCATACAAGGACAAATAAAACTACTATGACTACTATTACGACGACTACTGCTACGGTGACGAAGACGACTATTACTAATGCGTTATGTGAAGTTTCATTCAAGTTTGTAAATTAACGACGTTGACGACAATGTACTACTACTACGACAAAGACTACTACTACGACAACTACTATGACGATGACCACTACTACGACTACTATTACTACTGCTACTACTTCGACGATAACTACTAATACAACGATGACTACTACTACTACTACTACTACTACTACTACTACAACGACGACCACGATGACAAATATTACGACGACGACTATAACGACTACTACGGTGATGAAAATGACTACTACTATTAATAGCGCTTTATGTGAAGTTTCATTCAAAGTATCGTATCAAAGTTGGAAATTCCAGTATCGTGACAACACTACAGCAGACACCTAATAAAAAGTGGCAGCTAAAATAGTTCAGGCAAACTACTAGAGATGAAGACAATGTACTACTACTACTACGACCACTACTACTACAACTACTATTACTAAGACTACTGCTACTACTTCGACGACGACTACTACTACTACTACAACGATAACCACTATGACAACTATTACGACAACTACTAAGGTGAAAAAGAGGACTACTACTATTACTAACGCGTTATGTGACTTTTCATTCAAAGTGTCGTATCAAAGTTGGAAATTCCAGTATCGTGCCAACACTACAGCAGACACCTAATATAAAGTGACAGCTAAAATAGTTCAGGCAAACTACTAGAGATGGCGACTACGAAGACTACTTTGATGACGACTTCTATTACTTCGACGACCACTACTACTATAACGACAACCACTACTACTACGACGACGACCACTACTGCTACTACTACTACTTCAATGATGACCACTATGACAACTAATACGACGACTACTACTATTACTAACGCGTTATGTGAAGTTTCATTCAAAGTACCGAATCAAAGTTGGAAATTCCAGTATCGTGACTACACTACAGCACACACCAAATTTAAAGTGAGAGCTAAAATAGTTGAAGCAGACTACTACAAATGGCAACTACTACTACGACGATGACGACAATGTACTACTTCGACGAAGACTACTATGGCTACTACTATGACAACGACTACTACGAATACTACTACTATGACTACTGCTACTACTTCAATGACCTACACAACTACAACGACAACCACTACTACGACTACTACTACTACAACGACTATGGTGATAAAAACGACTACTAGTATTACTAATGCATTATGTAAAGTTTCATTCAAAGTATCGTTTCAAAGTTGTAAATTATAGTATCGTGACTACACTACAGCAGACACCTAATATAAAGTGGCAGCTAAAATAGTTCAGGCAGACTAGGAATACTGGCGAATACTACTACGACGATGACAATGTACTACTACTACGGCGAAGATGACTACTACTACGAAGACGACGACCACTACAACTACTATGACGACGACAACTACTATGACTACTGCTACTACTTCGACGACCACTAGTACTACGACTACTACAACCAGTAGTACTACTACAACGACAACCACTTCGACAACAACCACTATGGTGATAAAGATGACTACTAGGATTACTAACGCGTTATGTTAATTTTCATTCAAAGTATCGTATCAAAGTTGAAAATTCTAATATCGTGACAACACTACAGCAGACACCTTATATAAAGTGGCAGCTAAAATAGTTCAGGCAGACTACTATGACAATGTACTACGACTACTATTACTACGACTACTGCTACTTCGACGACTACTACTACTACTACTATGATGACCACTACTGCTACCAGTACTACTACGACCACTACTACTACAACAACAACAACGACTACTATTACGACGACGACTACTACGACAACTATGGTGACAAAGACGACTACTACTATTAATGAATTATTATTATTATTAATGAATTAATTATAAGTTTCATTCAAGTTTTTAAGTTAACTATGTACACTCATGCCAATTTATCAGCAAAAAAAGATTTAACTTAGTTCTCCGCAGTCACTCGTGTTTCACATTTACTTCTGTAACGAATTTAAAATGCACTAAACCCACTGTTTTACTGCGCTCTTAAGCTATCTGTCCTTCAACGCGAGCAGACAGACGTTTCTTATTCGCCATCTCCACCTCATTATGAATCACTTTTACTGTCTGAAATATTCATGCGTTCATTCAATATTACGTGAGCGGCGGCAGCAGCAGAGCGCAGATCTGTATTATTTGCGTGGGAACACTGTGCTGTTTGCAGCTCTGTATAAATATATCTGCACTCCAGAAGACTGCTTTCAGGGTGAATATGAGGTTAGTGGGAGTGTGGAGTTACACCAGTTTACGTCACAGTTACACACTGAGGATTAGAGACTAACGAACAATGTCATGGCTTTGAACTGTTGATTAGTGTCTAAATTATTACTCCAAATGTGTCGGATGAGAACCTAAAGGTGACGGACTGGATTTCAATGTTTATGAATTTCTGTTGGACACAAAAGAAGATATTTTGAAGAATGCTGTATCCATTGACTTCCATTGTGGAAAAATAAATTCTATGGAAGTCATTGATTACAGCATTCTTCAAAATATCTTCTATTGTGTTCAACAGAAGAAAGAAACTCAAAGGTGTGAAACAAGTAAAGATCGAGTAAATGATGACAGAATGTTCAGTTTTTGGGTGAACTGTGCCTTTAAATGAAATTAGACACTATTGGTCTGTTGAATGCTTGATTCTGATTGGCTGATGATCATTCTAAGGCATAGCAGTTATTCTGAGAAAAAAAGCACTGCTAAAGTAGTTGCGGCAGACTACTACAGACAACAATGTCTACGTCTGCAACTACGATGACGATGACTACTACTACTACTACAATTATTGACTATAACTACCATTAAAATTATTCAATATTACTACTACTAGAATGACGACAACTACTACTACTACTACAATTATTCAATATTACTACTACTACGATAACGACAACTACTACAACTACTATGACAACAATGACTACTACTACAATTGTTCAACATCACTACTACTAGAATGACGACAACTACTACTATGATGATGACTACTACAATTATTCAATATTACCACTCCTAGAATGACGACTACTACAATAACTACGACAACGACAACGAATACTACAACCACGACTACTACGACGATGACTACTACAATTATTCAATATTACTACTACTAGAACGACAGCAACTACTACTACTATGATGACTACTACTACAATTATTCAATATTACTACTAC
>CAIGQQ010036815.1:0-11736 GCA_903798035.1 Danio albolineatus | reverse complement strand
CACACACACACACACACACACACACACACACACACACACACACACACTATACTGTATATATTCATTCATTTTCTTCTTGGCTTAGTCCCTTTATTAATCTGGGGTCACCACAGCGGAATGAACCACCAACTTATCCAGCATATGTTTTACGCAGCGGATGCCCTTTCAGCTGCAACCTATCACTGGTAAACATCCATACACACTCATTCACACACATATACTACGGACAATTTAGCTTACCCAATTCCCCTATAGCACATGTGTTTGGACTTTGAGGGAAACCGGAGCACCCGGAGGAAATCTACATCAACACGGGGAGAACATGCAAACTCCACACAGAAATGCCAACTGACCCAGCCGAGGCTTGAACCAGCGACTATATATAATATATTATATACTAATATACTATATACACAATTTTTATATGTAACTTTTGATCAATTTCACACACACACAATTATTCCATACCTGTCAACATTGGAATGTGAAAATAAGAGATATGACCACCATAATAAGGGATATCCCCCCACCCACCCTAAAAAAATCCCCAAATTACTAAACATCTTGAGCTGTTTCATTGTAAATAAACAGTTAAACGGTCAGTAATATGTTTTATTATTATTATTTACAAATGAAAAAATAAATCGTTTGCATTAGGAGCAAATAAATTAGCAAAGAGTTCAGCTTATTAACATTAATGGCTTTAAAATAGAAATAGAATCAAGGTATGAAATCTCATTAATCTTTTCTTCATTGTGTAACGAATGCCGAGTTCAGACTGCATGGTTTTAGCCCGATTTTGACTCGCCGACAGGTTTTGAGAAATCGCCGACAGATGCCTGAAATCACAGGCAATTCGGTGCTGGTTCACGCGAGCGACAATCACACAGTATGAACTATCAAAGATGCGATCTGAGAGAATCGCCGATGAGTCGCTGATGCCCGGGAGATATTTGGCTGCTGAATATCTGGAGCTGTCGGTGATTCAAATCATGCCATGTGAAATGAGTTTTGACTGAAAATAACATCAGCGATCGCCTACAGCCAATCAGAGAGCAGCATTCACTAGTGTGGGTACCTGCAGGCCAGCGGGAGGTTGAGGGAGAAGTTAAAAGCTCATTTTCAGTTTATTCGGACACAAGAAATGGAGGGAAAATGAGTGTAAATTTGACAGGAGCCCCCGTGTCTGTTTGACGTGTCGTGAGCAATATCACAACCCAACCCGGTCAAAAAATAAAACATTTGAGGAGAAATTGCTAATTCCCTTCAAAGCCAGGTGAGCAAATATGGACATTTTCTACCCCATTAAAGGCTTCTTTCTCGTTATGTAGTTAGTAACAAAAGATATACTAGGTGTTTTTGGGTGTGAGACGTAGTTTGGACAAAGTTGTCTGCGATTCTTCCTATTTTGAAGTCATGCAGTGTGAAACTCCCTGTCGCCGATCCATCTTGCAGTGTAAACACAGCAGCGACAGAACACTACCCCAGAACACTACCTTACTTTGAAAACCACGCAGTCTCAACTCGACATTACACATTCTGAATAAAGAGCAGCGAATGATTTATTTGGATTTTTTGTTTGATTACATTAAATAACAAATGTCACTTTAAAAATGCACACAAACGTTATAATAAGGGCATTTGGTTGCTTTCCTAACTTTTTATGCTCATTTAGGACAAAATTAGTTGTGTTTGAAAAGAAAAACCACCACCAAGATCGACATCTTTAGACATTGTTATTATTGTATATTATGTGTATATGTCGGTTCAAACCATAGACTGTAAAAGATGGGTTAAATCATGCACCCATAACCCAGACTTTCTCTCCGCTTCAAATCGCAGTAAACAGTCTATTTATCCCTATGGAGTGCGCCTGACAGTCACGCACCGCCACATTAGTATATGTTGATCAGTATAATATGTTGATTTGATCAAGTAATATTTCTGATTATTTGCACTGTAAATGTATTTTCAATGTGTGAAAACGTTTATATTTTGAAGTGATGATGAAGACTAGACAAATGCTGCTGACTATTCTAACACATGCTCATTTTATATATGTAAATATGTTCACAAACAAACGACAATGTGTAATATTTTATATTAATAGGTAATTAATTATAGTGATAGGTTCAGATTCTAATAGCAATCTGTCATTGCTTCAAAATACAATCAAATCAAAATCAAATACAATCAAAATACATTCCTCTGTAAAAAGTCTTGGTGTTATTTTTTGACTCTGAACTTAAATTTGATCGCCAAATCAATGCGGTTGTCAAAAATAGTTTTTTTTTAATCTTGGATATATTGCCAAGCTGAAGTCTGTCCTCAGTTGGTTGTTCATGCCCTCATCTCTTCTCGTCTGGATTTTTGCAATGCTTTGTATCTGGTCCAGAACTCAGCAGCCCAGCTTTCAACAGGCACAAAAAAAGGAGAGCACATCACACCTGTACTGGTTTCCTTACACTGGCTGCCAATCCGGTTTAGAATTCAGTATAAAGTGTTGCTGTATGTTTTTAAATCCCTCCATGGCCTGGCCCCTCAGTATATTTCTGAGCTTATTAATGTACACCAACCGGTGAGATCTCTTTGCTCTAAGGATCAACTCTATTTGACTGTTCCACGGTTGCGATTGAAATGCAGAGGTGATCGAGCCTTCTCAGTGGCAGCTCCAAGACTTTGGAACGATCTTCCACTCTCTGTAAGAACAGCTCCAACCTTTGAGTCTTTTCAAAGGGCACTGAAAACACACTTATTTTCTTTAGCTTTTAATCATGTGTTGTGAGTTTGTGTATTTTAGTTCTGTGTATGTTTGCAGGTGTTTTATGTGTTTTTATGTACAGCACTTTGGTACCCATTGTGGTTTGTTGAAAGTGCTACAGAAATAAACTGAGTTGAGTTAATATTTTACAATAAAAAAATCCGGTCACACTTTATTTTGATGGTCCGTTTGTTGAATATAAGTTACATTGCAACTAATTCTCATTAGATTATAAGTAGACTGTTAGGTTGGGGTTAGTGTAAGTTGACAAGTACTTGCAAAGTTTCTTATAGTCAGTTAAATGTCTGTTTAGCAGCAGTATCAACAGATATTAAAGAGCCCATATGTTGGGTTGAGAACGGTTAAATTTCACTTTTTGAAGTCCCAAACAACAGGATGATATGTATGCAAGGTTAAAAAACACTTTCGGTGTCTTATAATATCTATTTATTTTTACCTCAGTTTCCCACTGACTCCCATATGAATCGTCTGAGCGAGTCTTTTTCCCCAAGCACCTCCTTTCCGTGACGCTACCACGTCACGTCACGTCCTTTACGTGTCAGCAGCCCAATGCCAGAACATATTGAAAAACATCACTGCAGTTGTACAACAGCGTATTGCTATATTCTTCATCATAACAACAAACATTCAGTAATAATTAACACTTAATGGACTATTGTAAGCCAACAAATAGTTACATTCGGCAGTAAGCTAAATGGCTACCGCTACATGCTGCACGGAGCAAACACAATACAGACAACTACATCCATATTTACCTTGTTACAGTGAACAAGACTGGAAGAACACGCAGGTCCAAATAAACTGGGTATTGATCCATCCTTTAACAACAACCGTGCAACAAATCCCGCGTTGTAAGCTGGTGTAGCTCTCTTCAGAGAAATGACGCAAACACAGCACCATGTTGGGGATATAATTCTCAGGTATTTTACCAAAAAAAAAACTCAACCAATCCAGGTATACAGGGAAAAGAGGTTTCCAGGTAGGGAAAATAACACAGCTTTTCCCTCGCACTTCAGAGCACAGCGTCTACGGGATCAATAACTCATGACCGAAACATTGTTCCTACACAAATAGCACCTCTTTTCAACCATCGCAATGTATACAATCACCTACAACCTTATTTTCCTAAAAATTAGCTTTCCTACGCGCGGGACGCATTATATTAAACTCTGTGCAGGCGGCAAAGAGACCGATCCTTAGGGACCGTCTACAAAGAGCAAAACGCGAAAACCAACACTACCAAAGCTGTCAATAACTTCTCTCTAAATCTTTATACTACCATCAAACTCAGATCACACGTCACTGCTGTCCCGCTGGTTAAACTACAACACTTATTGCGATACAGTGCTTGTTTTTTATTTTTTATTTTACTTGATACCGTGCTTGTTGTCTTCCACTTTTTCTTCCTGTCTGTGGGCGGGGCCGGGGAGTTCAATTTTCCCGGGGTCTGCGCGTGCAACTAGTGGGCGGGGCTTATGTTTCGTGTTCACGTCATGCCGAAACGGCTAAAGACTCGTTCTAATAACGATTCATTTAAACAACGATGAGTCGACTCTTTTATAGATGAATCAATCTTTTTAAACACTTTGCACTTTCAGATTTAAGCCTCAGCTGGACATTTCACTTTACTTAGAGCTGTGTTACACACTGCATGGAAGGTCATTTTCAAAAATCCATAATATGGGCTCTTTAAGCAGACAGTCTACTAATACTCAAATGGACCATCGAAATAAAGTGTTACCAAAAATCCTTGGTGAGCCACACAAAACTCTCATAACACTTCCGAACATTATAACAACCCCCCCTATAATCACCCCCTCCACCCAAACAGAGCAGAGTCTGAGAAAATCCAGCGTTTATATTGATTTGTCCGTCATCAGCAGACATGATAAACCATCAGGATTTAAAGCGCTGATTGAATCGGCAGTCCGTCGGCTGGCAGCTGCGTGCTGTTGTCCCACACTCTCATTACCTCCTAAATCTTGTTATTTTCCAGCCAAGACAAACTACCGGCCTGTTATGCACTCCCAGAAGAACAAAAAAAAAACCAACAAAAAAACAACCCAAACACAAAACAAAGGCCCTGTTTTGGCAGCCTAATGGTTTATAATTGTGTGTTTAATGGAGGGATGCGATGTGACGAGCTCGTATTTGAGCTTGTGAGAAAGGAAGCACCAGGAATATCAATACATCCTCTGCGCAGATTTCCAGCAGAGAGTGACGTGCGTGCGGGGAAACGGAGGATACTTTCCTTATTATGGATTTGACATGAACTTGGCCCCCGGCCCTGGGGAATGTGATGAATGCATTATTTGATCTTCCTGCCTTTGTTTACCTCTCTGGGGCGTCATTTCTGCTGCGACTCGCTAGCGCACGTCATTCGGCTGTTTTTTAATAAACAGTAATCACTTCCGGCGCTTTTGATGGACTGCTGGAACGGTGGACTGCTCATGATTATTCTTGGCCAAACAAAGGGCCTGAGTTCTTGCCGAATAAAGAGTTTATGAGTTGATTGAGCTCCAGGCAGAGGCACTCGCGAGCGTTTCAGCCACTGACTGATGGGAGTTTTGATATCCAGTGATGGATCTTTCATAATTAAGTATTTTTTAACTTTTATTACTGTACTTAGGTGTATATTTTAAGCATTTTTATTTTCAAAAACTTTACGTTTATTTCACTACATTACAAAACTAGATTCAAATGAACTGTTCAGAGTGAAACTCCAGTAAACGATTCATTGATTGAAATTAACTGTTTAGAGGGAGTCTCCAGGAAATGATTCACTGATTTAAATTAACTGTTGAAAGTGGGTCTCCAGTAAATGATTCACTGATTTAGATCAACTGTAAATGATTTAGTGATTCAAATGATCTGTTCAGAGTGAGTCTCCAGTAAACGATTCATTAATTGAAATTAACTGTTTTGAGGGAGTCTCCAGTAAATGATTCACTGATTTAAATGAACTGTTCAGAGTGAATCTCCAGTAAATGATTTACTGATTCGAATGAACTGTTCAAAGTGGGTCTCCAGTAAATGATTCACTGATTTGAGTTATCTGCTCAGAGTGAGTCTTCAGTAAATGATTAATTGATTCAAATGATCTGTTCAGAGTGAGTCTCCAGTAATCGATTCACTGATTCAAATGAACCTCTCAGAGTTAGTCTCCAGTAATTGATTCACTGATTCTAATGAACCTTTCAGAGTTAGTCTCCAGTAATTGATTCACTGATTCAAATTAACTTTTCAAAGTGAGTCTCCAGTAAATAATTCACTGATTCAAATGAACTGTTCAGAGTGAGTCTCGATTAATTGATTCACTGATTCGAGTTAACTGTTTACAATGAGTCTACTGTTAATGGTTTAGTGATTCAAATTAACTGTATAAAGTGAGTCTCCAGTAATTGATTCACTGATTCAAATGAACTTTTCTCCAGTAAACGATTCATTGATTCAAATTAACTTTTCAAAGTGAATCTCCAGTAAATGATTCACCGATTTAAATGAACTTTTCAGAGTGAGTCTTTATTAATTGATTCGCTGATTGATTCATAAACTGTTCACAATGAGTCTACTGTTAATGATTTAGTGATTCAAATGAGTTGTTCAGAGTGACTCTTCAGTAAACGATTCACTGTTTCAAATGAACTATTTAGTGTATGTCTCCATTAAATGATTCACTTTTTCAAATGAACTGTTCAGAGTTAGTCTCCAGAAAATGATTCACTGATTCAAGTTATCTGCTCAGAATTGGTTTTCAGTAAATGATTAATTGATTCAAATGGTCTGTTCAGAGTGAGTCTCCAGTAATTGATTCACTGATTCAAATGAGCCTTTCAGAGTTAGTCTCCAGTAATTGATTCACTGATTCAAATAAACTATTCTCCAGTAAACAATTCATTGATTAAAATTAACTGTTTAGAGTGAGTCTCCAGTAAATTATTCACTGATTCAAATGAACTGTTCAGAGTGAGTCTCTATTAATTGATTCACTTTTTCAAATGAACTGTTCGGAGTGAGTTTTTAGAAAATGACTCACTGATTTGAGTTAACTGGTCAGAATGGGTTTCCAGTAAATGATTAGTTGATTCAAATGATCTGTTCAGAGTGAGTCTCCGGTAATTGATTCGCTGATTGAAATGAACCTTTCATAGTTAGTCTCCAGTGATTGATTCACTGATTCAAATGAACTTTTCCCTAGTAAACGATTCATTGATTCAAATTAACTTTTCAAAGTTAGTCTCCAGTAAATGATTCACTGATTCAAATGAACTGTTCAGAGTGAGTCTCTATTAATTGATTCACTGATTCGAATAAACTGTTTACAATGAGTCTACTGTTAATGGTTTAGTGATTCAAATGAACTGTTTAGAGTGAGTCTTCAGTAAACGATTCACTGATTTAAAGGAACTAATTAGTTTGAGTCTCCAGTAAACGATTAACTTTTTCAAATGATCTGTTCAGAGTGACTCTCCAGAAAATGATTCACTGATTCGAGTTAACTGCTCAGAATTGGTTTCTGATATCTCCACACGTTCACAAGTAGGGGAGTTCTCGAGGCCTACCTGAGCTAAAACTCTCCTCTCGCCCTTCAAACCGGAGGGAGCCCCAGGCTCGAGGATATTCTGAGCTCAGGGCTCTCTCCAGCATGCCAAATACGCTTTATTATCAACCATCAGCTAAATGTGAACTCTTGAAAAAAGCATTGTAATAAACTGCCAGTACATGTTCTGTTGTTTTATAGACTTATTTATTTACTTCTTTACAGACAGATAACATTTCTTATCTATTATATTAATTCAAACGACTACAATTTTTTCAGCTACTGCGTCCCTTGCTGCTGGAATCAGCTTCCAGGAGTGATCAGATGTGCTCCAACATTAGACACATTTACATCAAGACTGAAAACACATCTGTTTAGCTGTGCCTTTACTGAATGAGCACTGTGCTACAGCCCACAGATCACACTATTGTGTCTTTCTTTTCTTTTTCATTCTTTTATAACTTGTTTTAGCACATTTTAATCTGTTTTTATCTGTTTTTTATTATTTGTTTTTATTTTCTTACACTTTAAATTTGATTCCTGTTTATGTAAAGCACTTTGAATTGCCACTGTGTATGAAATGTGCTATATAAATAAACATGCCTTGCCTAAAATATCAATAAAAGTCTCTTTGTTAAACTGTAGAGTTGAGTTTTCAGCATCAAAAGTGGACGGAGCAGAGATCAACATAATATTCACAACCGTAAATAAACAGAAAACAGAAACAGACTGTGTTTTTTGACTGTGTAGACAAGCATGCGCTATGTTTTAGAGCGGAGCCGTCTCTGCTTCACCAATGTCAGTTTTATACGTTCAACCCAGTGACATGAAAACGGCTCATAAATGTACTCATTTCTTTTTGTTTAGGGTCATTGTGGTCCTCAGGAAAAAGGCCCCTGATCTGCTGTTGTGTTTCCTCGCTGTGATCCAGGGAGCTGTTGAGCTTGACTTGAGCTCAATGCCTCAAAACATAAACGTTGGAGTCGCTTCCTTAATGTGCTGTGCAGTGGAAGTCTGGTGACCCGCAGCTCCTGAACCTCAGCTGCCACTGAGAGCTTTTTAACCCGCGCTCTTCCAGACCGGAAAACACTACAGCAACACACCGCCTGTCTTTACGCAATGCAGAGGGAATATTTCAGCTAGATTTCACAGCCTTGAGTGTGAGTACAGCACTTTCCACTATTTTTTTTTAGATGTTTGTATCAGTAAGTTTTAGTCATGTCTGTAATACCGAGTTCAGACTGCATGATTTTCAAAGTAGTCGCGTCACAGATGTGTTCACACTGCATGACTATCTGGGGTAGTGTTCTGTCGCTGCTGTGTTTACACTGCAAGATGGATCGGCGACAGGGAGTTTCACACTGCATGACTTCAAAATAGGAAGAATCTACTTGCGGACCCGGTACTGGGTCCGGTGACGTCATCAACTTCCCTTTCATTTTTAAAGGTCCGTGGTTGCGCAAGACCCCTATAAGTGGTTCCGTTTGAAAGCGTAGAAGCTATATTTTATGCACATATGCATCACTTAGGTTTTTATTTTACTGTACAAAAGTTATTAATATTTAATTACACAACAAAATACTGGATACCCGAGCTGTCATTTTTCTATTTTTATATGCTTCATATATGACACACATGTACAAGTCATAGCTCAAATAAAAGCTCTTGCCTGTCCATGTATGATTCTAGCGTTCCTTTACTGAATTATATTCACATATCAAACAGTTATCGAATGAATCACCGCGTTTTTTATGGCGCAGAAAAAGAAGACAGTCTCAAAATAAGCTTTTTTTCTTGGAGCTGAGGAAGTTTTGGAGAAGCTGACTTTGACTTCTTTGATATAATGTTATGATACAAATGGGAAGGAGAAATGTGAAAGTAATGGAAACTCATGTTCTTATCATGTAAGAACTGTGCAGAAGCAAATATGTCATATTTGATATGAATGATCAAAGTTATTTTCCCAATATTCAGTTGAGTTACAATAACCTTTGCATACTCTATGGTTGAGACAAAATTCTTTTTCCTAGTGTTTGCTGTTATCTGCTGGTTTCAAGCAGAACTGTGTGGAGGTGTCTTATTCTCTTATGGGATTATCTACACATTTTCAAAAAAGCATTTTAGAACAAAAAATAAAAAAGCGCCCAATGTTGAAGTGGTTCATCATAAAACAGAAAACAACAAATATTATTTATTACTTTCAGCAGTTTCTTTTGTAAATTCAAATGGTTTTCTGTCCAATAACACTGGAATTTGTCATTTATACCACTGCATTTGGATATGGAAGACTTTCAAAGTTTGGTAGGCGGAAATTACATAAAAGAAGGTATAGCACCTCTCATCAGTTGGAATACAATAACTTTTGCATATATTATGATAGAGGCATTTTTAGTTTTTCTTATGATTACTGACATGTGCAGGAACCATCAAAATTAATTACAGAAACCTAGACCGCACAGAACCTAAAAGGTACTCTTTTAAATTTGAGTTTATAAAGAAAAAATACAGAAAGCGCCTCTTTTTTTAAGTGTTTATGAGAACACAGACAACATATACAATTATTTTAATCACTTTCAACAGTGTTTTACGAAAATGTAAAGGGTTTTCTTTAAAATGATACCACATTTTTGCATTTACATCTCTGCATGTGGATTTAGGAAGTGGTTTGATAAGGGCATAAACACCATAGATGACCTCTTTCTAAAAGATTTGACCTACCCAATTCACACTTATTTCGTTTTTTTCAAATCAGGCACTTTGTGCAAAAATTATTCCCTCATTTTCCAAATCGCCCTCCTGAATCTCCACTAGACGATCTGTTAAAGCTTGAACCACATTCAAAACATTGCATTTCTACCATTTATAATCTTAATCACAATATTAATCCAAGCTCTACAAACCAAGTCAGAGGTGCTTGGGAAGTGAACTCACACACACCTCTTCTATATGTGCAAGACATGGGCTTATACAATGTAAGATTCTACACAGGGTTTACTACACTAATGCTCGACTTGCTCAAATATACGCCTCTGTCAGCGATGCATGTAATAGGTGCAAGAGATCACCAGCGGATCTTATCCACATGTTGTGGGAATGCCCTAAACCAGTGGTTCTCAACTGGTTTGGCCATGGGACCCACATTTTTACATGGTCATCAAGCCCAAATTTTTAGGAACTATATTATAATTTTAGGAATTGTAATGAATTAATTTGTATTTATTTGTTAACATACACAAGTAGTGACAGATAAATCATAAGAAAATCACCAAGACTGATGAAATTGGACAAAATGTATCAAATTATACAAATATTACAAAGTACAATTGCGCATTTCAAAATAAACGTCCGGTATAAGCATTTCAAAATAAAAGTCCGGTATAAGCAAAATAAGTTAAAAATTAATGTTTTACACACACTCCGCGACCCACTAAAAATGTTCCCGCGACCCACCAGTTAAGAAACACTGCCCTAAACTATGTGATTATTGGACTAAAATCTTTAAAACTCTGAAAGATGCATTCAACATAGATCTGGATACAAATCCACTTCTGGCCATTTTTGGGTTGGCAGTAGATGCTAACCTTTCAGTAACAGTCCGAAAGGCTTTAGCTTTTACTACTTTGATAGCAAGACGCCTCATTCTTTTAAAGTGGAAACATGTCTCTCCACCCTCTTTTGATGCATGGATAAAAGAAGTGTTTACTTGCATTAAATTAGAAAAAATGAGACTATCACTTAATGGTTCTTTAAAGACCTTTGACAAGTTGTGGCGCCCCTTTTTAGATTATCTGCTGGCAAACTCTTGATTCCTAAGCTGAGCGATAATATATGAATACATACTTATTCTTCATTTCCCCCCCCTTTTTTTAGTTATTTATTTATTTATTTATTTATTTATTGATTGATTTTTTAAATCTATTTTCATTATTTTTATTTATTTATTTATTTATTTATTCATTATTTATTTATTTATTTTCTCTCAAATGGAAGTTAAAGGCTGTTGAGGGAGGGATGTGTTCATTTGGGGTAGTGTTAACATCGACATGGAAAGATAATTATAAAATGAATGTTGTGGTTGATATTCCATGTAAAAAAACTAATAAATGAAATTTGAAATAAAATAGGAAGAATCGCCGACAACTTTGTCGAAACTACATCTCACACCCAAAAACACGTAGTAGATCTTTTGTTATTAACTACATAAGAGAAAGAAGCCTTTAATGGGGTAGAAAATGTTCATATTTGCTCACCTGGCTTTGAAGGGAATTAGCAGTTTCTCCTCAACTTTATTTTTAATTATTTATAACTGTGCCTTATGGATAACTCACAAGCTGTTAGTTATCAAGTTATAAATGACTTGTTAACTGTATTTTAATGATTTATAACTATACCTAATACATTAGTAATAGGTCAT
>CAIGQQ010036810.1:0-15538 GCA_903798035.1 Danio albolineatus | reverse complement strand
TATTATTATTATTATTATTATTATTATTATTATTATTATTATTACTACTACTACTATTATTATTATTACTAATATTATTATCATTATTATTATTATTATTATTATTATTATTATTATTATCATCATCATCATTATTATTATTATTAACATCATCATCATTATTATTATTATTGTTATTATTATTATTACTATTTTTACTATTATTACTATTAATATTACTATTATTATTATTATCATTATTATTATCATTATTATTACTATTATTACTGGTATTATTACTATTATTATTATTATTATTATTATTATTATTCTCATTATTATTGTTATTATTATTATTATTATTATTATTATTATTATTACCATTATTATTATTATCCAATCATTCATTTTCCTTCAGCTTAGTCCCTATATTTATCAGTCACCACAGCGGAATGAACCGATAACTTATCCAGCATCAATGCCCTTCCAGCTGAAATGACCCATACACACTCACATTCACACACACACACTCATACACTACGGCCAATTTAGTTTCTTCAACTCCCCTATAGCGCATGTGTTTGGACTGTGGAGTAAACCGGAGCACTCGGAGAAAACCCATGGGAGGAAACACAGGGAGAACATGCAAACTCCACACAGAACTGACCCAGCTGAGGCTCGAACCAGCGACCTTCTTGCTGTGAGGCGAACGTGCTACTCACTACGCCACCGTGGCGCCTCAGAAACGAATCAGCACAGACAAAAGCACACTGGGAGAATAAATAGAGGAGCAAACAAAGGCCAAAACGAAGAGCTCAGGTGAAACAAATTAACAAAATGAACAGGTAACAAGACGGACGGGGTCTGACTAATAGACAAGTAAGCACATGGGAAGCTAACACAAGCCATGTGCTCAACACAAAACAAAAGTGTCATGAACCCGGTTTGATCTTTGTCTTTCTGTCCCTTCTGTGTGGTGCTCTCAGCTGTTAGGCTTTGCAATCAGCGCTATCGCTCACTGAAAAAAAATGCTGTCTGCAAAACTGTTGCAAACAATTTAATTGTGTTGAATTTAAACAAATAAATTACATTTAATAATGTTCAACTTAATTTGTTTGTTTAAATTCAGCCCAAATAAATTGTTTACAGCCACTTAACGTAAAAAAATTGAGTAACTCCAAGGAATCAGCTTTGAATCATTTTTTTCAGTGCTGATCATCTGTCACCTGCTTTCACTTTACACTCATTGCCTTTCCTATATCTTCTTCCCTTTCTCACTCTCTGTTGTCAGTTTATTGTAGTTTGTGCGTGACACAGTGTTTGCTCCACTCAGTACTCACTTGTTTGTTTCGTTCTGTACCGTCCAGTCGTGTTCATCGTTAAGAAAGAGCTTTAGAAAGAGCTTTATTGCCAGGTGTGTTCACACATACGAGGAATTTGTTTTTGTGACAGAGCTTCTACAGTGCAACAGAATTACAGAGACAGGACAAAAAACAGATCATAAATGTATTCAAAAAATAGAAGTAAGTGTTAAATGCAGATATACAGATGGACAAGTGTATGTACAGGTGTATTACTATATACAACATTATATGTGCAGCTGTTATGTGCAAATTGGCATGTAAAGTGTGTTGTTAAATAAGTGTATGTGTGTGTAAAAGTGTATAGCAGGTAGTGATGTTGGTTCTACGATTATTATCATCAAGTGTTCATGAGATGGATCGCCTGAGGGAAGAAACTGTTTCTGTGTGGGGCTGTTCTGGTGGGCAGTGCTCTGTAGCGTCCACCAGAGGGTAACAGTTCACAGAGGCAGTGTGCTGGGTGTGAGGGGTCCAGAGTGATTCTGGCAGCCCTTCTGCTCGCTCTGGATAAGTAAAGTTCTTGGAGAGTAGGGAGGGTTGTACCAATGATTCGCTCAGCAGTCCCAACTATTCGGTGTAGTCTTCGAAGGTCAGATTTGGTAGCTGAGCTAAACCAGACAGTTTTTGAAGTGCATAGTTAATTGTAAGCTGTTTGCTGAAATCTGTTAAATGTGTTATCTGTGACTGTGCTCTGATCATCAGAGCCTAAAGGTCTGAAGTGCTCTGCATAGTAGTTGTGGACTGAAGGAAACCTCCAGTTGCTCTCTCATTCTCTCGGTCGAGCGGGCGGCTTGTGAGTTCTCTTTTTGAAGAACCAGCTCTGTGTTTATCTTGTTTGAGATTTACAGACTTTATTGATTTGACTTTTTCTGAAAGAAGAAAGAAACCTGTTAACCCCTTGTCCTGCATTCTGTCCGTGACAAAAAGCACAGACAATAAACAAGAACCAATGCAAAAGACAAACATGCAACAAAACTGCATACCAAGACATGAACCTCTGACAAAAGCAAAATAACAAACAAACAGAGCAGACAAACAGACATGGAGCATGAACATCCGAATCCTGACAAAACTGTAACCAGTAGACCAGTGCCAGAATCTGAATGCACACACACACACACACATGCACACACACAATTACAGACATGAGTACACAGTTCAAGATAACTTGACGCTGAGCACTCACACACCCAATGTTCTCCTCGTTACACTGGCTGCCTGTTAAGTTTCGTATTGAGTTTAAAATATTACTTCTTACATATAAAGCATTAAATAATCGAGCTCCTGTTTATCTAACCAACCTTCTGTCTCGCTACAATCCAACCCGCTCTTTAAGATCTCAAAACTCAGGGCTTCTGGTAGTACCCAGAATAGCAAAGTCAAGTAAAGGAGGTCGAGCCTTCTCATTTATGGCTCCTAAACTCTGGAATAGCCTTCCTGATAATGTCCGAGGCTCAGACACACTCTCGCAGTTCAAAACTAGATTAAAGACCTATCTCTTTAGTAAAGCACACACTCAATACATCACTTAGCGGTATGATGCACGAATGTGCTCCACGCATCTCCTTTATATACACTATGAACAGCAGCTACGCTAATTATTCTCTTTATTCTCTATCTCCACCTGGGGATACTCATCCCGAGGCCCCCAAAGACTATGCAGCGCCACGGATGCGATCCAAGACCCGCGACGAGACGATTCCAAGGCTCCATAATCCTGGACCTCGCTGTATCCTGAGCAGCTGCTTGGTGGAGTAGCAAGCAAGAGACTGATTCCTGTGACCCTCCAAGGACAGACGAGCCTCGAGTTCTCCAGCCTCCGGCGACTAGACTGCAGCTAGAGCTGCGCACCGATGGATTACTCTTCTGTGTTTGGACTCTAAGTAGTGAATATTAGACAGCTCTGAACTGAACTCAAACATTAATAACTAAACTGACATTTTCAATTTACTATAACCTTCTATGTGAAGCTGCTTTGACACAATCTACATTGTAAAAGCGCTATACAAATATATGTGAATTGAATTGAATTGAACAATCACAGAAAAGAGTACATAGTTCAAGCAAACTCAAACCAATGCACTCAAGAAAAGAAAACAAACAAGAGAGTGTCAGTGTTCTGTCACAAAGCTAAAAATTAAATATAAGACAGAACCCTGACAGAAAACTGCTAATTAACAGATATGTTTACAGAGTAGAAACGAGACAACAACTTTTAAGAAAGAGAAGCGTTGGGCGGGCGGTATGTTTGCAGTGCGTTTGGGTCTGTGAAAGGAAGAGGGTTTTCCTCACTTGGGCAGATATAATGAACTGAGCTGATGTTCTTGCCTGCACAGTTTGACCATTTCCTTGTATTTTATTGCGAGGTCGGCTTTTTAAAGTAAACAAAGTCAGGAGACGCAGCGGCTCAAACTGCTCCCCGAGCGCTTTAAAACCATGATCCATATGTTTTCCTGATTTCAGAGCAACACACTCATTTATACAGTCGACCCGCGGCGTTATGTTTGTTTATGTGTTGCTTTACTGGTTCCTGAGGTTGTGTCAGTAGCTATAGTTCCATTCACCTACACTGAAAAAAGCTAAATTATTGTGTAAGTACATTTTTATATTGGATTAACAGGATGTCCGCAGGGTCTTTAAACATATTCAATGTCAAAAACTACATTTTACGCCTTAAAAAATTCTTAAATCTACTGAAATATTGTGGTGTAGGTCCTACATCTTTTTTTAACAGGTCTTAATTTTCCTTTGTTGGTGTATAGCTATCTGGCCAACACCCATACAGTCCCTAACAATCCATCCCAATGAAACGTTTAACTTTTTATTAAAATTTATTGAATTTTTAACGGTTTATTATTTCCGTTACAAGTTCTCCATGTTTTTACTGCTGAGGGTACTGACCTGGGGTGCGTTTCCTAAACAACGATGTAACTTGTGGCTGAACTATCATAGTACTATGCATCGTTTAGTAAAAGAACGATGTAGTGACGAGTGTTTCCTAAATCCCGTAGTTTCTCTGTCGCAGATCTGTCATTTGAACCACGTTAGTTATAACATAAAACGCCCATAATGATGCTCTAAACCAGGGCTATTCAATTGGCGGCCCGCGGGCCGAACCCCCAAGACCATTTTTTCTGGCCCTCCAATTAGTTTGAACAAGACAGCAGAAATAAATTTAGTTCAGTCGAAAAACGGCCGCTGTAGTTCTGAAGTGACGTGCGCCTGTTCAATACAGCATGAGCTGCAGTTGAAGGCTGCGCCGAGCGTGAGTCACCTGACATTAAGCGAGTGGAGCTGGCAGCCGAAAACATTTGGATATGTGTAGTGTAGAAAAGGCCTTTTGGACCATGCACTGATATCACTGTTAGGGATGCATCGATTCTCCGATTTCACTGCGCTTTAATTCGTCACGGTTAAATATTCGTAAAGGCTTCTCAATTACGCGTTTCTGTTGCACAGAACGAAACTGCTGCAATTAAACAGTTATGCCACCTGTGCGCTAGTTTAAAGTTCCGAGCTTGTACGCCGATGGCAATACGCACGCACACTGGATTAACTATAGCGGCGGGCCGTTCCACTATTACGTCCTTTCCGCGCGCTTGTTTGTTATTTCTAATGTAGAATACGCCAATGTGCGCGCAAGCGGAGCAACTCACTTGCGGCTTTCCGGGCGCACGATTTAGAAAACATAGCGGTGAGGTTGTATCGTGGCTTTCAGTGCAATGTAAACAAAAGATATGTTACACGAATTATTATTAAAATGATTATGTATGTACACTGTCAGAAATAAAGGTACAGGAGCTGTCACTGGGGCAGTAACTTTTTCAAAAGGTACATGTACCCAAAGAGTCCACAGTGGTACATCAAAGGTACATATTCGTACACAAATGTGCCTAAAAAGGACCTTTTAGGTACCATTATAGACCATTCAGATACAAATATGTACCTTTTAAAAAGGTACTGCACCAGTGACAGCTCCTGTACCTTTATTTCTGAGCGTGTATAAACACAGATTATAACAACAGTTAATCTAAATAATTAGGCCTAAAATAAAGCTTAAATTTACATTAGACGCAATTATGTGAAACTATAATTATTCATCAGATAATCGTACGACCAAAATCTATAATTGCTGCATCCATAATTATGCAGTTCAAAACACATGAATGTGTTTGAATGTAGAAAAAGCCTACTTAAACAGTGCACTGCTTTTGTTGTGCTTTGAAACAAAACATTTGAAGGTTTGTTAAAAAAAGCCACATTGTAAAATGCACTGATATTATGTAGTTTCAAAATACAACATACATACATTTAAATAACAGCCAACGTGGGTGTCTTAAGGAGCAAAAATGCAACATATGCAGTTGTGTCCTCACTCATATTGCAAGTCATACCTCTCCGACCCTTCGTTTGGGATGCTTTTCATGAACCGGCCCCCATGACAAACTAATTGAACAGCCCTGGTCTAAACGGTGTGGAGTAACCACTTCTTTAGAGAAGAACCCCATAATTTCTTTGTGCAAATTATATTGTTTTACACGCACACGCATTTAAAGAATCCAATATTAGTTTTGGTAAAAACATTCAATTGCTTTCTATATTAACTGAAATATACTGTATGTAAACGGGTCATACAGGACCTGTATTTCCTTTACAAATATGGTTAAAAATATTACATATTCAATTCTAAAACATAAAATCACTTACAAAAGCTAACACGCATTCTAATATAATATATAAATCATAAAAATAAAAAAATAATAAATAATGAGGCGATTTATTAAGAAATGAAATGTAATATTTATTAAGAAAAAAATCCTACTTTAATAATAATAATATTAACGATGATAATTATTATAATTACTATTATTATAATAATTATTATTATTTTTAATAAGTAGGATGTCGTTTATTTATTTTTTATTTTTTAAAACGTCTACTTTTACAATTTGACACATGCAAACTACTGCAGAAATGTTCTAACTAGCAGGCCCATGTCATATCCAGCAGGCTACATTTGCATAAATAACCTACTATAAAATAAAAACATTAACATATGCTGTATTTTTTTTTCCACAAGCTTTGGAGCAATGTCTGTAAAAGTATACTAGCTTTGGAGACCTAAATTCTGCTCGGCTGTGTTCAAAATGACATGAATTTTTCAAAGTGCACTGTGAAGGGAGCGCATCTGTAAACATGAAGATTGCTAAACCTGAACTGTAAAAATACAAAGTACACCTAAGAGAGATAACTTTAATGCTCTTTTTTTTAAAAAATTAAAAATTCCACATTTAAATGTTCTAAATGAATAGGGCATAGGGGGGATAACGGGGAATAGAACACAGCCAGGAACTATGTTTCTAACTACAGCTTCAGAGGTGTAGTTGCAAGTGCACAAGTTTGCGATGCAGTTTACGAATGTTTGTTGAAACGACGGATTTGGGAAACGTCAAATTAATAACCTATGACGGAACTTGCGACCTTAGTTGGCTAACGATGGTTTTCGGAAACGCACCCCTGACCTATATTTGTTATTATTCATTTATTATTACTATTATTGTATTATTCATTCATTCATTTTCCTTCCGCTTAGTCCCTTATTTATCAAGGGTCACCACAGTGGAATGAACTGCCAACTTCTCCAGTATATGTTTTACGCTGTGGATGTCCTTCCAGCTGCAACCCAATACTGGGAAACACCCATACACACTTTTGCATTCACACACACACTTGTACACTACGACCTATTTAGCTTATTCAATTCCCCTGTAGCTTTCCCAGAGATGGGTTGCGGCTGGAAGGGCATCCGCTGAGTAAAACAAATGCTGGATAAGTTGGCGGTTCATTCCTCTGTGGCGACCCCGGATTAATAAAGGGACTAAGCCGACAAGAAAATGAATGAATGAATGAATTCCCCTGTAGCGCATGTGTGACAGTGAGGGAAACCAGAGCACCCAGAGGAAACCCACACCAACACTGGGAGAACATGCAAACTCCACACAGAAATGCCAACTGACCCAGCTGGGACTCAAACCAGCAACCTTCTTGCTGTGAGGCGACAGTGCTAACCACTTTGTACACGAATTGTAGTTTAAAACTATTTTAATCTTTTCGTTATTATGAGCTCAAATGAATTGAAAGTCATTTATTGCCCCATAGGAGTGTTCAAAATGAACCAGTGAAGGAAACTATGTGATTAAAAGAGTCGTGCTATTCTCAGCATTTTAAGGCTGATATAAAAACGACTCGTTTGACTTTATCAAACATTTATACAGTGAACTAGAGAGGCTGTCGTCACTGCTTTAGGGCTGATCTGGGATCTGGCACTTGTGTTTCTCATTTTATTTGGAAAGCCTTTCTTTTGTGCTTGTTTCTGAAACGTTGCAGATTTATTGGCATATAATGTTCGCAGTTTGTGTGATCTTGAGACGAGACGTGGCGAATGGCAGACTAATGAGCAATGATTGTTTATGAGGTAACGACTTTATTGCATTTAATGCTGAGTTCAGACCGCATGAATTTAGCCCTGATTTTGACTCGCCGACAGATGCCTGAAATCACAGGCAAATCTGTGTTCGTTCACGCGAGTGACAATCACACAATATGAACTATCAAAGACGCGATCTAAGAGAATCACTGATGAGTCGCCGATGCCTGTGAGATATTTGGTGTGCTGAATATCTGGAGCTGTCGGCGTTTCAAATCATGCAGTGTGAAATGTATTCTGACTGAAAATAACATCAGCGATCGCCTACAGCCAATCAGAGAGCAGCATTCACTAGTGTGGGTCTTTGCAGGCCAGCGGGAGGATGAGGGAGAAGTTAAAAGCTCATTTTCAGTTTATTCGGACACAAGAAATGGAGGGAAAATGAGTGTAAATTTGGCAGGAGCCCCCGTGTCTGTTTGACGTGTCGTGTGAGCAATATCACAACCCAACCCGGTCAAACAATAAAACAATTGAGGAGAAACTGCTAATTCCCTTCAAAGCCAGGTGAGCAAATATGGACATTTTCTACCCCATTAAAGGCTTCTTTCTCGTTATGTAGTTAATAACAAAAGATCTACTACTTGTTTTTGGGTGTGAGACGTAGTTTGGACAAAGTTGTCGGCGATTCTTCCTATTTTGAAGTCATGCAGTGTGAAACTCCCTGTCGTCGATCCGTCTTGCAGTGTAAACGAAGCAGCGACAGAACACTAGCCCAGATAGTCATGCAGTGTGAACACGTGTGACACGACTACTTTGAAAATTACGCTTAAGTGTGAACTCTTGAAATAACGTTGTCCTTAGACGCTGGCTAGATGTTGAATTTTGGTAACTTGATGTCACAACCTAAATCTAACCTAATATTAACGTTTAATGACGTTGTGTGTCTGCTGGGGACAAAGACTCCCACTATAGCTATTTTTGACAGTCTCTGTCTCCTGAATCATACATTCAGCTTCAGTTATCATCAAATAATAAATAATACTCTACTTTACTTATTTGAATAAACATTGGCATGAAACATCTATTTTCATTATAATTTGTAAATGTGTTCTGTGTTCTGGTCAGCTCTGTAACGGTATATAATATCGTATATAATATAATTGTCACAAAGGGAGACGCTGACAACTGAGTTGTAGATACAAATGCAGGATTTATTATAAAGAGAATAATCAGGCTGGCAATGATCACAATCAGGAGCAAAAGATAACATGCAGGCAAGTCCAGAAGAAAGCAGGCAATAAGCAGGCGAGTGGTCGATTTAGGAGGCTAACAACACTAGCAAACAAACAAACAAAGCGAAGGTCGACAATGGAAAGACAGGACTAGGAAAACCCGTTGTAATGTTGACAGATAAAAAAGACTCAGCCCTGTGTGTGTGATGTTTATAGAGTACATCTAATCAGTTCACGAGCAGCATGAAAGGAATGAGGTCATCAACCAAATGAGGAACAGGTGTGTGTGAGCGGTGCATGACTGGATATGTAGTTCTTTAAAGTGGCAGATTTGTAGTTGCACAGATCGCTGGTAACCGATATAATATTGATTATAAAAACGCAGAACAATCTGTAAAGTGCTGATTAAAAAAAAAAAGCATGTGACTTGCTTCAAGTGATGTCACTTCCTGTGACGGGAAACTCTGGAAGGCATTGAAGTGTGTCGTTATTCTTCTCTCATTTATTTGAGCAAACTGTTAAGGATTCACCAGTAGTAGATTCATTACTTGTCAACTGTTACTAAGATGTTTCAATCAATTTCAGTCGCTCCTTAAAAACAATAACATGATCGAAACACATCAAATTGTCTTTAAAACATGCCATGTGGAGTTTGAGGTTAGAGCTAAAGCACAAAATGCTGGAAAATGTCAACTCTGTTATTGGTTTAAAAAGATTACCAATAAATTAAACAACAATTAATAACAGAATCGAGTGATCCCCATCACATTTAAGCAATGTACATTATTTTACATGAATAATGGACTGAGTTTACTGTAAATTATACTTCTATTATACATTACAGTTGAGGTGAAATGAATGGAAAATGCTTGAAATGTGTTCACGATTCAGGAATGAGTCATGTGCAGATGCGCTGAGCGTCGTCCAACACAAATGTGAAATAAAACATGACAAACAAGGAAAGGAGTGTGCACTGAGGGCGAGTTTACAAAATGTCATAACTCATCCTGAAGAGATATTTGAGAATAATGCATGAAGATTTATGTATGCATGAAAATCAATACAGGGAATATTGAGATTTTAGCAATAGTTTTTATGATATTTTTTATTGTATTATCAAGAAGTTATAGGCAAGGCAAGTTTATTTAAAGCACATTTCAGACACAGTGGCAATTCAAAGTGGTTTAAATAAACTGGAATAAAATTGAAGTATAAGAAAATAAAGACAAATAATAAAAAAAAAAACAGATTAAAATGTGTTAAAACAAGTTATAAAAGAATGAGAAAGAAAAGAAAGACACAATAGTGCGATCTGTCGGACTTAGCACAGTGCTCATTCAGTAAAGGCACAGCTAAACAGATGTGTGTTCAGTCTTGATTTGAATGTGCCTAATGTTGGAGCACATCTGATAATTTCTGGAAGCTGATTCCAGCAGCAGGGGGCGCTGTTAGTAGCTGAAGGCAGATTCACCCTGCTCTGACTGAACTCTTGGAATTTCTAGTTTATGTGATCCTAATGATCTGAGTGATCTGTTAGGTTTGTATTCAGTGAGCATATCTGTAATGTATTGAGCTCCTAGGCCATTCAGTGATTTATAGACCAGTAGTAATACTTTAAAATCTATTCTGAATGTAACTGGGAGCCAGTGTAGAGACCTGAGGACAGGTGTGATGTGCTCTGATTTCCTGGTTCTGGTCAGAATCCTGGCCGCAGCGTTCTGGATGAGCTGCAACTGTCTGACTGTCTTTTTGGGAAGTCCAGTGAGGAGGCCATTACAGTAATCCACCCTGCTGCTGATAAAAGCATGAACAAGTTTCTTTAAGTCCTCACTGGAAACAAAGCATCTAATTCCTGCAGTGTTTTTGAGATGATAGTATGCTGATTTAGTTACTGCTTTGACATGACTGTTGAAACTGAGATCTGACTCCAGAGTAACACCAAGATTCCTTTTTTTGTTGTTGTTTGACCCTTAGAGCCGAGGTACGCATTCACCTTGAGAACCTCATCTCTGTTCCCAAATGCAATGACTTCAGTTTTCTCTTTGTTTAACTGTAAAATCTGGCTACCTAAAATTAGTTGAGTCAAAAGAACTTTTCTAGTCATCTCAACTCAACATCAGTCAAACCAACAAAAAATATTAAGTTAAACTTTGTATAACTAAAAATATTCAGTTAAAACCTTATCAACTTATTAAAATTAAACACAGCAGGCACACAATGTGAGAAAGCAGTTTTTTATTTAGTTTAAACACCATTTTAAGATCCATATTGTTAGCCTTTTTAAGCAAAATTAGTTTTGGATTGTCTCCAGAACAAACCACTGTTATAAAATGACTTGCCTAATTACCCTAACTTTACCCTGATTAAATTAGTTAAGCCTTTAAATGTCACCTTAAGCTGAAAACTACACAGCAAATTTGCAAGAGTACACTTAACACTTTTCTGGTGTCTATATGAGTCCCACCAGCCAAGTCTCCAGGTTACACTTTCAAAAGTGTATATAGTTTACACTGCAGAGGTGTATATATTCAACACTTTTGAAAGTGTAACCTGGACACTTGGCTGGTGGGACTCACATAGACACCAGAAAAGTGTTAAATTTAACTCCTGTGGTGTAAAATGTACACTGGCGAATTTGCTGTGTGCTGTCTCAAATTCACAAGTCAACAAAAAATACTGTCTAATACAATAATATCAGTGATTTTACTGAACACAGGAATGTCATCTCTCAAATCTGAACAATTAACACCGATGAGGAGTACGTCACGGCAACAGCATAAATGCACACTGTTAAACATCACAATTTAACCCACACAGCAAAAATTCCAGTGTTATATATACTGTGTGATTTTTTTTGATGTTGTTCGGTGTTAAAACTAGAGTACATTTTAATCCACGAGTGTGAAAGAGTGTATATTTAAGAGGTTTTTTTTTCAGTGTTAAACTTTTAACTCAATATGCAGTTACCGAACCGTTTTTTTTTTTTCAGACAAACAGTGATCAAAACAGTATGTTTTACTTAAACTTGAAACATGTCTTGTTGCATCTTAAAATGCAGAGTTGAATGTATTGAAATTATTTCTGAAAAGATTAACGAACTAATTAAACAAACAAATTAAAACTATTTTAAACATATTAGATCACTGTTATCTGTCACATCAATTGACAATATAGGAAAAAAAAGGTAATATATTAACACTTTGAAGGGTAACACACACTCCAGTTTGATGTAAGAATAAACTCTTACTGTGTTAAAATGAACTCTGTGAGCAATGTACAAATGTCACACTTTAGAAAGTGTTATTTTAACTCTAAAATAGAGGGAGTCATATGTACACCCAAGGAGTGTTAAGTTAAACTCAAATTGAGTTAAACGTACACTGATTTTTTTGCTGTGCACATCAGTATTAAAAACAGTAAACGTACACTTGGATTTTAACACTATAACACTACAGGGGCTCACACCCGATTTTCAAAACCTCACAATTTGCTGTGTAGTATCTTGAAAAATATCTAGTCAAATGTTATACACTGCAAATTTTAGATAGGAGATTTAACTACCTTAGAGTTAAAATGAACACTCCCTCAGAGTTTATATGGGAACCACTATAGAAGTGTTAAAATAACACTTTTGAAAGAGTTAACATTATCAACACTCAGAGAGTGTTCATTAGCAAACTCTTATAGTGTAAAATATAAACACTACACAAGATCATATGAACAAATTTTCAACACCGTACGGAAATCAAAATATATCTTGTTTAATATCAGCAACACGTTATTAACGGTCCCACTTTATATTAAGTGGCCTTAACTATTATGTACTTAAAATTATGTTGTTGTCACAAGAAAACAACTGTTTGTTATGTCGAGATCACGAGAAAATTAGTTGTTATGTCGAGATCACGAGAAAATTAGTTGTTATGTCGAGATCACGAGATAATTAAGGCGTGATCACGACATAACAAGAGAGAAAAAATATATTTATGCATGGCCTCTTAGGACTTCCGTACTTAAATCATGTCAAAACTAACTTTTATTTTGCATGCAATACATTTTTGCTCAGCACTACTTATGTACGTGTACTAGAGTATTCGTTTTTGAAAAATATTAGACGCTTGATTATCTAGGAAACATGTTGAATCATGCACATAAATAACAGCCACTTATGTGTTTGCCCAAGAGAGCGTTTATGAGAATCTGCCAAATTACCTCTGGACTGTCATGAAAGGTTAATGCGTTTAACAACGTTTCCTCTGCAGATCCTGCGGCTGATTGATGCTAGCGCTGCAGCCGGCCTGCGGATGTTTTCTGTTGTTCTTTTCTCCCAAAAATCGTGTTTAAGAGCTCCATCGGGTCTCAGAAGAGCCTTAAATTCGGGATCTGATGTTCTGCGAGCACAGCGTAAGGATCTGAGCGGACTGAAAACACTATGGATTTTCTAAATTATGTCAAGATGAACAAAAGAAAAATTTGAGGAATACAAACTAGTTTATCAAAAGGATTTTAAACCCCCTGCGTGGCCCATATTTCACGCATTACAATTTACACACTGCAAAAAAATGCTTTTGTTAGATTTTTTGGTAACTCTTTACAATAAGGTTCATTTGTTAATGCATTTACTAACATGAACAAATCATGAACAACACTTGTACAGCATTTATTAATCATAACTGAACATTTACTAATGCATTATTAACATCCAAGTCCATGCTTGTTAACATTAATGCACATGAAGTTAACGTGAACTAACAATGAACAACTGTATTTTCATTAACTAACATGAACAAATTCTGTAATAAATGTATTGTTCATTGTTTGTTCATGTTAGTGAATGCATTAATTAACATTAACTAATGATTGTAACCTCATTGTAAAGTGTGACCCATTTATTTCTTGACAAAATAACACAAAAACAAATAACAGTTCTTAAATCAAGAAGCATTTTCTAGACAAGCAAAACATATTCTCCTGTTTTCAGAAATATTGAGTCGAAATTAAGTGAGTTTTTCCTTAAAACAAGCAAAATAATCTATATTGTTTTATAATTTGTAACATTTTGTTTTATTTTTATAAGTAATCTTATGTTAAAAGGAAAACTAGATTATCTTCCTTAACTCATTGGCAGATTATTTAGCTTGTTTTAAGTAAAAAACTCACTAAATTTTGGTGTATTATTTCTTAAAACAAGACAATTTTGTTTTCCTTTTCTAGAAAATTATTCCTCATTTAAGAATTATTAGATATTTGGACTAGAAACAAGACAAAAGCTCTAAGGGTCCTATCACACACCCGGCGCAATAAGACACAAGACGTGATTTGTTGCTATTTTCAGACCAGCGCGGCTGTCATTTTCACGTTTTGCACAACATTGTTTGAATAGCAAATTAATTTGCAGACTCATGAGTGTGCTGGTCTGAAAAGGAGGTGTGTTAAGGCATTGTTGGAGCGTTGCTATTTTGAGGAACTGAAATAGGCCGCGCCATTAACCAACTAAAAGCAGGTATGAAGACACAGCACGTTAGTTATGCGCCTATGCGGGTCCAAACGCTTACAGACTGCTGAATACACACACAGGATAAACAGCAACACACAAATATCTTTACAGATGAAAACAATTAAAGGATAAAAATGTTTTTAAAATGATTATTTTCTACATGCACTGCTTCCATGCCTTCTTCAGTTTATTAATGACCATCTGCATCAGTATAATGTTATGATTATTAGCAGTATTATTGATTATCTGCATATTTATATCAGTTTTAGTCAAACCAAGTGTAGATTTGTCCAGTTGTGAGGTTTTGGAGACGTCTGCATCACCATATGGGGCAGAAGAACAGGACGTGTGTTTGGATATAACTCAGCTGTTTGACCACACTTTATTATTATTGTTCGTTTATTCCTCTTCTGGAGATTAGAGCTGAATTTAAAAATAGTGTTGAACAAATCTGTGCTCTTAACAAACTAAATTAAATATGTGGGCTGATGGATGTGTTCAGCGGAGTGAGTTTCCACCGTTTACTTACTCCACCAAAGGAGTAAAGTAAAGAGTAAAAGGAAAGTAAAGAGGCTGAATGGAGGAGGCTCGTTCTTTATTCTCATGCTGCAGATGCTCTGTTTGACTGTTTTCTTGCTAATGAAGCGTTCAGTTTTTACACAAAGTCGCCATATAAATAGTAAATGCGCCATGGTGTGACGCAACTGACTCTATGGGAATGAGAGACGAGACTCTGATTGGTTTAATGCAGGTTATGCTCAAAACACAGTCAGAACTCATTAAATAATAAGCAGAACCCGGTTAAACCATGCGCCGGGGCGCAGAGCGTATTTTCCCGTCCTTAAAATAGCAAAAGTGGATTCGGACACGATCTTACTGCTTTTGCGCCATGAGCTTTAGACTAAACAAACAAACAAAGTGACGGTCGGCAATGGAAAGACAGGACTAGGAAAACTTGTTGAAATGTTGACAGATAAACAAGACTCATCACTGAAGTGTGTGTGTGTGTGTGTGTGTGTGTGTGTGTGTGTGTGTGTGTGTG
>CAIGQQ010036807.1:0-11610 GCA_903798035.1 Danio albolineatus | reverse complement strand
GCACGAGTGTGTGTTTGAGTGCACATGTGAGTGTATTTGAGTGCACGAGTGTGTTTGAGTGCATGAATAAGTATGTGTGTGTGTGTTTGAGTGCACGAGTGTGTGTATGAGTGCACGTGTGAGTATGTGTGTGTATTTGAGAGCACAAGTGTTTGTATGAGTGCACGTGTAAGTGTATGTGTGTATGAGTACGAGTGTGTGTATGAGTGCACATGTGAGTGTGTGTATTTGAGTGTACGAGTGTGTATGAGTGCACGAGTGAGTATGAGTGTGAGTGCATGAGTGAGTGTATGTGTGTGTATTTGAGTGTATGAGTGCACGTATGAGTGTATATGTGTGTGTTAGAGTGCACATGTGAGCGTATGTGTGTGTGTGTATGAGTGCACATATGAGTGTATTTGAGTGCACAAGTGTGTGTTTGAGTGCATGAGTAAGTATGTGTGTGTGTTTGAGTGTATGAGTGTGTATGTGCGCACATGTGAGTGTGTGCAAAAGTGTGAGTGCATGCATGAGTGAGGGTGTGTGTATTTGAGTGCGAATGAGTGTGTTTGTGTGAGAATGCATCCATGAGTTTGTGTGTGTTACTGACGTTCTCTGCGCTCTGGTCCAGCTCAGGGATGCAGGGGTAAGTGTGTATGGTGACGTCCTGCGGCGCCAGGAGTTTGGCCTGAACTGCGGTGCTCTTCCCGTCCGTCTCATTCGGGTGTTTGATGATGTCGATCTTCACTGGCAGCTAAAACACACACACACACACACATTTATTGTCATGTATCTGCAGTGTGTGTGTCTCCAGCAGCCTCTAATGCTCAACATGAGTTAATTGTGTTCATTATAATCAGACTTGATGAATGAAACACTTTGATTGACATTCTCCCTTCATCAAGCCCCTCCCACTAGAGCCCCTCATTAGCATAAACAGCAGCCCTGAGTGAGAAGCAGCCGTCTGTCCATTAGCCATTAGAGTGTTTGAGCTGCTGAAGATAATGTCACCATAGACTAAGAGGATTATAGATGTGGAGTTTGAGATGAACAGCGACAGGAGTCTCCATAGACTGACAGAAGCATGAAGCACACACACACACACACACACACACACACACACACACACACACACACTGCTGTTGTTTACATCTGTCGCTACGGTGACGCACAGCTCTTCTGAATATGTCTCCTTTGATAAATCATGTTCATCAGGGCAGTAGCTCACCGTGACCCGCGGCACGTCCCCGGGCTGCAGTCCGACCAGCGCGCCGCAGCTGTAGCAGAAGAACATCCGCGAGCATCCGCAGCGCGTGCACTTCATCCGGCCGGCGCGCTGCGCGTCATCCAGCGGCGCGTGCGAGGCGATCTTCAGGCCGATCAGGGCGCTGCTCTCCGGCTGAGGATCCTCCGACATCACCGCTGCAATCAACCGGCAACCGCGGAGGATCACAACAAACCCACGTGTGCGCCATACACCGGAAGCAGTCCCGTGCTTGCGGAAACCCGTTACAGCTGCGAAGTTAACGAATATTTCTCTTATCATTTATTAAATTATCAATGAAATTATATTTTATTAACGTATATCCCTACTCGTAATGTAAAAATAGGAATTATTGTTGTACAGTGTCACAAACGTACGCTAGTATACGCAGCTGTATCCCTTATACACAAGCTCCAGGAGGTAAAAGGAAGTACAGTCTAGAAGGGATACAGCTGCGGATGCATCATTTTTGTGACACTAGTCAACAATAATTAACATTTTTACATTATTGTAATGGTTGTGTTTAGGGTTGTGTTTAAACTAGACGTTAATTAATTGATTGAATAAATAGTAAAATAATATATTAGCGACAATATAAAAGCAAAGGGATTGGCTCGCGGTTACCAGGCAACCGACGCAGACGCGGTAAAAAGATGGAAAAGCCGAACCGAACCGCAAGCAACATTGGGTCGCTGGAGGAGTTTATTCGCACTCAGGAACTGGTGAGTGCAGATGTCCAGCACCCAGAGCACAGCTGACTGCAGTTATATGATAATAGTGTCGTTATTACTCGAGGGGCTCATTAAAACAACATTTCCATTAAAGTGTCATAATGGGAAACGACTAATTAATCAAAAATTAATTATTTCAAGCTTTATTGTGCTGCTTTCACTAAACTGTACACGTCAGAGCTTATTCGGAGTTTAATAATAGGCATATTCCTCATAATGAGAGATTTGTTGGCTCTGAACTGAACATATGAATATTCATGAGCTCTTTAATTGTAAATTGCTTTAATTCTACATTATTCGGTTTAGTATGGCTCATAAATGTTCAGCCATATTTCTCCTTACATAACCAACTATAATTATAAAATTAAACAGTTTTATAGAGTTAGAGTAAAATATAATATAAAATATACATGAATATTAATGAAGTCAGCGTAACAGTAAACCGACCAATCACAGTGAATATTCAAATAAGGTTTGGTCCTGCATGCTTTCCGTGTCCTAAATCAAACAGACCCAGGCTAATGACTCAGTAGTGTTGATGAGGCGCAGGCTGGAGGGTCTGAAAGCTCACTGACCCTCGGATGGAGGTGATTTTCACAGGTGGGCCAGTGATGTTTGTCTCTTATAGGCATATTGTGACGTTAACTAACGTTAGCAGAATCGGGATCGTTACCGCTGATTAAAGAAACTTACATATTGCACATTTTCCCTTTCAAATGATCATTAATTAAACACATAACAGTTATAACCATCTCATTATCTTTATTGTAGCTTAAAAAGGAACACTTTGTTCATTATCCGTATTGTTTGTTGAAGTTTGTGCTTTTCACACGCACGAGTCGTCCATATTGGAGATCAGAATGTAAACAAACCCTCAGAACCGAACAATACTGTGCCGATTATTGCTGCTGTAAATGATCAATTATTGTCATATTTTGGGCTGTAAACACATTTAAAGTACTTTAAACTTCTAAAAGTTCAAATAAATCAAGCAGAAATTTAAACAAAAATGAAAAGGCCTTGAGCAAAAGGCTTGACAATAATAAATATTCATGTTTGTTATCGTTTCTGCTCAGGTGAGTGGAATATTAGACTAATAACTGAATTAATACTGCTCATACTTGTGTTTTACATCCTATTAAATTCAGTTTTTTATATATTGCACGCTTTCTTGCTCACAAAGTCTTTCTCCGTGTGACTGAGCATGGGTTAGACAGCAGAAATGTGCAAGAGTGTATTCAGTAGTACAGTTGTGTGTGTGTGTGTGTGTGTGCGCGCGTGTGTTTGTGTATGAGGGATGTCCAAACTCGTCCTGGAGCACTGGTGTCCTGCGTACTTTAGTAAGTAACTAAGTAATGTGTATTTATGTGGCACATGTATCGTGTATGGTTATACACCCAAAGTGCTTTACAATCATGAGGGGGGTCTCTCCACACCACCACCAGTGTGCACAGCAGAGGACAACAGCACCAGTGTGCTCAAAACACACCAGCTAGAGGTGGAGTGGAGAGACAGTGATAGACCAAATTCGGATGATTGGGAGGCCATGGGTAAGGGCTGATGGAGGGAGTTTGGCCAGGACACTGGGGTTACACGTGAAGTGCCATGAGTCAGGTCCTCAGTTTAACATCTCATCCGAAGGACGGATCTTTTGGTACCAACTAGGGATCCTCCGATCAGGATTTTTGCAGCCGATATCGAGTACCAATTCCTTGTCATGGTGATCAGCTGATACTGAGTACTGATTCTAATGCTTTAAGCACATTTTCACTATAAGTATGACCCTTAAAAGAAGATCTCGTCTTACCGAAGAGAATAAATGAAGGATCCTGCATATAATCCCTTAAACACTTCTCTGATAACCATTTAGGTGTGAACATGTCATGGCCAGAAGCAGCTATACAGAAAAGCATTCATTCATTTTACTTCAGCTTAGTCCCTTATTTATCAGGGGTCTCCACTGCAGAATGAATCGCCAAATAAAATAATATAACACACTACAAATGTTGAAAGAAGAATTCAGCACGTCTCATTCCACGACAGGTTTGGTGCTCATATTTGATGCGTAAGAAGATAAAATGCACACCTATAAATCTAATACTCCTTTACTTGAAGGAAATAGGCCTACAAGCTACTGTTTATTGTTAAAGAAGTTTATTAAAGAAGTTATATTATTAAATATTCATGTTTAAAGAAAAAAAATTCTAATCAGCTTTTAGTGAATGTGGAATATTGTCAGAAACACAGAACTTTCTGCGATCGTTCACGAGATCGGCCAGATTGGTGAGTACCGATCGAGCCATGAATAGGCATGGGACGATAACTGTTTTCAAGGTATATCGTGATTTGGAAAAGTCGAGGTTTTAAAACCGCCAACATTTTCTGTGTGTGCAAGATTGTTTTTGTTTGTTTGTTTTTAGGACAGCAGTATCTCCAGTAGAAGAGATCTCCAAAGATGCTGTTTTAAATAGTAAAGAAATGTGTTATTGTAACTAATGAAGACAGCAGAAGTCAAGGATTCACTGTAAATATTCAGCCTGACATGTTTACTGCTCCAAAATACTTTCAATGTTTCTCAAAATCAAATCTATTGTGTTCAAAGAGAAAAAACGTTTAGTTTTTTTAGCCAGGCATTTAAAAATAATATGTTTTAGAGCTGTAAACACAATACTGTCAATTCGTGATATTTTTCTCCAAGGTTATCATACAGTTAGAATCTTATGCCTAGTCATGAAATGTGATTATCAGCTGATACTGATGTTCGGCTGATCGATCGGAGCATCCCAACACCAAGTAAACACACCATATCCAGCTAATCAAGCTCTTCCTAAGTATACTAGAAACTTCCAGGGAGTTGGAGCTAAACCCTGCTGGACACCGGCCGTCTGGGACCGAGTTTGGACACCCCTGATGTATAGACCATTCCAATGTGGTGATGCCATCGGCTCATGAACATTTCCTGCTTGTTATCAAACTTCCATACCTGTTACAGGAGGCGATTCAATCCTAAACTAATGTTAAAGCAGCTGTCATTACATTATTCATCAATATGTGGAGCTCTTCTTCTTGGAAGCTAATTAAAATTAAAAATATACAATAGGAAATACGCTATAGGACCATTGTTATTTTTAAAATCCCTTAAAATGGTCTTTACTGTCTTGCTCCTGTGTGTGTGTGTGTGTGTGTGTGTGTGTGTGTGTGTGTGTGTGTGTACTGGTTTAGCTATACTTGTCAGGACTCAATTGTCCTCTTTTATGTAGTGAAAAATCGAAACACATCACCATTAGTGTTTAACTGGTCCTCGCTAATTATTATGGTGGCTTGAAAAGCCAATACTGTTATCTCACGTAAACTTCTTCTGAGACTAAAGTGTATCTCCTCCTCGGCCTTTCAAGCTCCATCCTTCAGTCTTTGGTCAAACCTTCACACTGCTCTGACTCGGGCTGCTATATCTTTACTAACTGATCTGACTTTGGGTTTTTTCGAAAAACGACCCAGAAAATTCCCAAAAGTCCCATTGACTTAACATTGGATCAGCCTTTGTGAGCTCATAACTCTGCATCAGACTGTCCTACAGACTACAGTCTGACCTCATTCAACTCAGTCTAGCCAGCAGCCAATCACTAATGACCTTTAAACTTAATAGCCACTCCCTAGCAACCAATTTCAGCACCCTAGCAACTGTCCCAAAGACTGTGACTTGCTGTTCTAGCACATGCTAATAGTTTTAACATCCTACTGACATGCTAATCTTGCTAGAAACATGCTAGCAACATAATGCAAGTGACATGCTAGTCATGCTAGCACTTGCTAATTCATACTAACAACATGTTAATTCATGATAGAAATAAGCTGATTCATGCTAGAATCATGCTAGTAACATGCTAATTCATGCTAGAATCACACTAGCAACATGTTAATTTATGCTAGAATCATGCTAGTAACATGCTAATTAATGCTAGAAACATGCTAATAAATGCCAATTCATGCTAGAATCATGCTAGTAACATGCTAATTCATGCTAGAATCAAGCTAGCAACATGCTAATTCATGCTAGAATTATGCTAGTAACATGCTAATTCATGCTATAATCATGCTAGTAATATTCTAATTCATGCTAGAATCATGATAGTAACATGCTAATTCATGCTAGTAACATGCTAATTCATGCTAGAATCATGCTAGTAAAATGCTAATTCATGCCAGTATCATGCTAGTAACATGCTAATTCATGCTAGTAACATGCTAGTAACATGCTCATTCATGCTGGAATGATGCTAGTAACATGTTTATTCATGCTATAATCATGCTAGTAATATGCTAATTAATGCTAGAATCAATGCTAACTTGTGCCAGAATCATGCTAGCAACATGCTAATTCATGCTAGAATCATGGTAACAACATGCTAATTCATGCTAGTAATATGCTAAATCATGCCAGAATCATGTTAATAACATGCTAATTCATGCTAGAATTATGTTAGTAACATGCTAATGTGTGCTATAATCATGCCAGTAATATTCTAATTCATGCTAGAATCATGCTAGTAACATGCTAATTCATGCTGGAATGCTGCTAGTAACATGCTCATTCGTGCTAGTAACATGCTAATTCATGCTGGAATGCTGCTTGTAACATGCTCATTCATGCTAGTAACATGATAATTCATGCTATAATCATGCTAGTAACATGCTAATTCATGCTGTAATGATGCTAGTAACATGTTAATTCATGCTGGAATGATGCTAGTAACATGCTAATTCATGCTATAATCATGCTAGTAACATGCTAATTCATGCTGGAATGATGCTAGTAACATGCTAATTCATGCTATAATCATGCTAGTAATATGCCAATTAACGCTAGAATCATACTAATTCATGCTAGAAACATGCTAACTTATGCTAGAATCATGCTAACTATTTGCTAATTCATGCTAGAATCATGGTAACAACATGCTAACTCATGGTAGTATCATGCTATTCCCAACCTCAGACACAGGGATCAACTTTAAAGCGTTTTACTGGCTTGCTTCAGTCTTTAAAGTGGTCACATTGTTGACTGCAGCGATCTTAAACATTATTTTAACCAACTTGATACTTTTTCAAACTAAATATTAATTATTTATTAATCAAGCCACCATAAAGTTTATCCCTTAAACTTTATCATTGGCATCTAATGATGTGTAGTTGTTTCTGTGAGGATCAGGGATATGGTTAGGCAGAAGATAGTATCTTTAACCTGATAGAAAGACAATGGAGGTCTATGTGAAGTCCTCACTGTGATGGTGATGCTGACCCGTGTGTGGGTTGCTCTAATGTGGCCTCATAGACTGTGTGTGTGAGAATTACTAACTGCACTGAGTAAGAAAGACTCTGAACTAATGACTAAATGCTGCTCTGTCTGCAGTGATGGCTGCTCTGCATATTTGACAGTCATCTCTGTCATCAGTCTGCAGGTGTTCAATGTTTAGTGACTTGTGTTTATTAGTAATGTCCTGTAAATGATGTTTAGTCATACATTAGTTGTGCTGTAAAACAGAGCAGGCTGTGATTCATTAGACGCAGTGTTGCTTTAATCAGTGTTACTCACTCCAATTAAAATAATCAAACGTGTGTGTGTGTGTGTGTGTGTGTGTGTTTGAGGTGGACTGGCCGGTGTCCTGTGATGAGGATCTGCAAGAAGCGTCGTCTGGTGTCTGGTGTGGATCTGCAGAAATACATGAAGCTCTGAGATCCAGAGAGTGTTTCCCCAGCGGAGCGGCTCAGTCCCTGCAGACGGACCTGCAGACGCTCTGGACACGCGTCCGGCTCCACAGAGACACACTCAGCCCTCACACACACACTGAGACGCTGCTGCATCATGGAGAAGAACAGCTCACAGGTGATACAGGTGTTTAGAGGACATTCAAGCTCAAGCTGCAGATCACATCAGTGCTGGTTTATTAGGTGTCTTATATGGTTCTGGTTTACTCTGGGCGGATCTCATCTGAGGACAGGGTGATGGCTGTTAGGAGAGGGGATACAGCTGCGGCCAGAAGTTCATTCATTCATTTTCCTTCGGCTTAGTCTCTTGTTTATCAGGGGTCGCCACAGTGGAATGAACCACCAACTATTCCAGCATATGTTTAACACAGCGGATGCCCTTACAGCTGCAACCCAGTACTGGGAAACACGCATTCACACACACACTCATACACTAGGGCCAGTGTAGTTCATCAGTTCCCCTATAGCGCATGTGTTTGGACCGTGGGGGAAACCGGAGCACCCGGAGGAAACCCACACAAACTCCACACAGAAACACCAACTGGGCCAGCCAGGACTCGAACCAGCAACCTTCTTGCTTTGTCACAGTGCTAACCATTGAGCTGCAGCCAGAAGTTAACAGTTATTATTTATTAAATTACCCATTAATTGTATTAACATCTCATTAATTGTATTAACCCTCACAGTAATGTAGACATCAATTATTGTACAGTAATTGAGATATATTATTGTGAGTGTCCTCAGCTGTATCCTGTCTAGAATTTACCCAGGTTTACTCCGCCCACAAGTCTGTAAACACCAATCAGAGATGTTGTTGAAGAGCATTATTAGGGAAGTTATAATTCAAATGAATGAATTAGTAAATCATAAATAAAAAGATCTTCTTTAATTACTGTGTCTTTATTAGTATACATAAATAATTACTCTCCTGCTGTTTGGGTTAGTGGTAATCTATTTTAAAAACTTTTATCATCATAGTGAATACAACGTACTGCAAACGTTATTAGTATTGAAGAGGTTATCAGCATGGAACTGCAAGATAGCAACTCATGAATACACAAAACCTTCGAACACATCAGTTTTGCTGTAAAAATAATAAAGGCTGTAATTAGAGTTATAAAAGCATTAGAAATACAACAATTAATGTCACAAAATAACATGTGCACTTCTATATGGTCATCTGTGCAATAAAGTGATGGCAGACGGTATAGAAGATTTCTTACAGATGTTTGTTGTTGCTGTGGGTGCACTGTATCGTCTACCATTCGCAATTAATATGTAATAAAAATAATATACTATTCTGTATAATGATGAATCATCTAAAGTAAACAATGCAATATTGCACTTATGATTTCTGAGCAGAGATTACAGTGCTTTTACCGCAGGGTTTTCCGGAGCTTGAGCTCAGACAGCAGTGGTTTCACCAGCAGAAGGGGAAGTCAGTGCCCTCTGCAGGAGAAATACACAGTGCAGACATGATGCAGTGCAATCTGAGCTGCATCCAATGCTTTCTAATGGGCTCACCTAACCCCACCCCTCACAGTTACGTCTCTCGCTCCATTCGAGTGCATTGTGTCTGACATCGCATCTCTGAGTGGTGCAATTCCAGCTTGCATCATGAAGGCTGCATCCAGATACTATTGCAGAATCCACTAAATTTGATCTGCTTTCTCTTAGATTTTGATTTTGGTTGCAGTTGAATAGACCCAAAAGCAGTGTACACCCGCAGAAAACATTCATTTACCATGTATTTATTCACATATGTTAATGACGATGTGTGTTAATGCATATTCATGCAGCTTTTATATTGATTTTCAATGATACTGTTGAATAATAAGCTAACATTTGGATGATTGATGAATGATACAGTTTGTAAAGTCACATTTGCTGTCCTTTAGCTGATCTATTATATGACAGGCTAGCTTCTAATTGGCAATGTAAACTTTAAATAAATAAAAGTTAAGGTTATTTCACAATTAAAGTTTTCAGTTCCTATTCGCTTAATTATTATTAAATCTTTAGATTTGTTACAGAATTCTGTGCAGAAACGGCAAATAAATAAAAATTTCTAGGAATTCTGTCTGACATTTTAATGAGTTATTTTATTGAAATTATTAGATATTTCTGCAATGTTAACAGTGGAGTTAACGTTTCACATTCTGCCATTCAAATAAGGAATTATTTTATATTATTTATAATAATTTTGTTTTATTTAATTTTATTTAATTTTTTATTTAATTTTATTATTTTTTATTATTTTTTATTTTATTTTATTTATATTAGTTATAATAATTTTGTTTTGTTTTATTTTATTTTATTTTTTTATTTTATTTTATTTTATTATTTTTTATTATTTTTCATTTTATTTTATTTATTTTATTTTATTTTTTTATTTTTTATTTTATTTTATTTTATTTTATTTTATCTTATTTTCAATACAGAAGCTAGTTTGAGTCTCGGCTGGGTCAGTTGGTGTTTCTGTGTGGAGTCTGCATGTTCTCCCCGTGTTGGTGTGGGTTTCCTCCAGGTGCTCCGGTTTCCCCCACAGTCCAAACACATGCGCTATAGGGGAACTGATCAACTACACTGGCCCTAGTGTATGAGTGTGTGTGTGAATGAGTGTGTATGGGTGTTTCACAGTAATGTTTTGCAGCTGGAAGGGCATCCGCTGTGTAAAACATATGCTGGAATAGTTGGCGGTTCATTGCACTGTGGTGACCTCTGATAAATAAGGGACTAAGAAGAATGAATGAATGTTCAGTACAGTATTTAAGTAAATCACAGTGGCGTAATCGTATTATAAATGTTATTATTAGATGTAAACCAAAATTAATCGACATTAAATGTTGGAAATATAAAACATTTTAAACTTTAAGCACTAATACGGTAAAACACAACATCAGCACCAAATGTAGGAATATAACAGACCTAATTGTGTTCGTTTTAATGGATTCTACATGATTTTCCTCGTCTGTTATGATCTGATCTTCAGTCTGTGATCGTGCACTCCCTGTCTAGAGTCTGATTATTGATTCCTGGAGGTCACAAGAGGTCACGCACATCTGGAGTCAAACTGCACACACACACACACAGATGTTGAGGCCATCATACAGTTAATGCAGATCACAGCCCTGATGCTCTTGTCAGGGTATTTATACGGTGTATTTATTTCTCTTAGTGCAGTGTTTTATTATATGTAGATCAACATCATGAAATATAAGCTCAGAGTGGGACTCTGGAGTCTGCGTCCTATTAAATGGACAGATGTTCTGTTAACAGAAGCACATGAGATGCAGGTGAAGAGTCTGCTTCAATGCTTCAGGTCAGTTCACTGAAGGAATATTCAGCGTATTTCAGCGTAACACACATCTTCATCTCACAAATGACGAAACAACGAGTCATTCTTATATAGAAATATCTCAGGGATTAATCTAAATATAATTTTGTAATCAAAATGGGTTGAATAATGATCTCAGATGACAATTATTGAGTGTTTTATGGCTGAAATGTAATTATTAAAGGGACAGTTCACCCAAAAATGAACATTTACTCAGTATTTACTCTCCCTCCAGTGGTTCTAACCCTTTATGAGCTTGTCGAACACTAGAGAAGATATTTTAAAGAATGCTGAAGTCAGTAACCATTAACTTCCATAGGGAAAAACAAATACTATGGAAGTCAATGGTTACCGGTTTCTAACATTCTTCAAATTATCTTCTTTTGTGTTCAACTGATGAAAGAAACTCAGTGGAGGATTTAATAGAAGCAAAGTAAAACAACAACAGCATATAGAGTATATGGAAAACCTGATGTTTTAATGCTCGTGTGTGTGTGTGTGTGTGTGTGTGTGTGTGTGTGTGTGTGTGTGTG
>CAIGQQ010036802.1:2500-24462 GCA_903798035.1 Danio albolineatus | reverse complement strand
ACACACACACACACACACACACACACACACACACACACACACACACACCGACTCTCTTCTCATACACAAGTCAAACAACTACAACCCAAACAAGCCTGAGGCTGATGTTGTGTACGTAACCATCATTAATAAACATTATTAAACACACAGATGATCTCAGTGCTTCTCACGGCCTCGTGTCCGAGTTGTGTTTTTTGTAACATCACTAATGAAGAACTGCTAACGAAGGCCAATAAATGAGCTCTAAATGTAGCACGAGCACCTGTTTCTCTTTACGCCTGTCACTCCAGCATAATCCACTGCAACCCGAGCGCACACACGCACACACACACACACAGCACTCTCTGTTCATCGATTACCCTCACATTAATAATATATTGTTTTACAACTCTTGAATCAAAATCCTTTCTATTCAATATCTCTTTTCTGATTGGTCTGATCAACCTGTCACTCACATGACATCCACCAATAGCAAAGCACAATTGTCTAATCAATCTGCAAATCAGCCCCGCCCACATGTCTTCTACACTCATTAGAGGAGAAAACTGCTCTGATGACTGAAGAGGGATAGTTCACACAAAACTGAACATGACCTCATCATTTAGGGCTTGTTTACAACCGGCCGTCTCATGATCTGATCCGTGAAGATGTTAGCAGTTATATTTGACCACATAATGCTTCTAGATCTTCTAATCCTGCTTCTTATGCTAATTTAACTAGGTTACTTCAACTAAAGCGTCAGATACAATGCTAGTGTTATCATTTACAGAAAGGTAAGCTATATATATTGTTTGGCATGGAAATGATTGTATATGCAGGCTGTGAAACCTCATGACAGGGCGGGCTCTGTGATTACTGTCCTGATAAACATCTATATTTGTCACGCACATCATCATTCAAACCTGTAGCGGGTTTACATTAGTGAGTGTATAACACACTCTCTCCCAAAAACAGCACAACATGGCTTTGTTTACAACTGAAATGCTGTATTTGTCTGTTATTATTCCTCTCTTTTGTACAGTGCTGCATCTCTGTTGTTAATGCTGCCACCTGATATTATAACTATTTAATTTGATCATTGCTTATGCATTTACGATTGTATGTCTGAGGCTCCTATAGCCCTCAACACATGCACTCTCATGATTATAAACCAAATGCTTTCAGCCCTGTGCAGTTTTTTCTGACTTGTGGATTTATATCCGTCCAGAATGCATTTCAGAGGGCATATACAGCTGTACTTTTCACCATCAGAAAGAACACCAGTTCTTCTGTTGAACACAAAAGAAGATATTTTGAAGAATGCTGGAAGCTGGCACTCATTGATTTCCAGAGGAAATAATTAGTATAGAAGTCAATGAGCTTGCAGCATTCTTCAAAATATCTTCTTTTAAGTTCAACGAAAGAAAGAAACTGAAACAGACTGGAGGAAATCATGACAGAATTGACATTTTTGGGTGAACTGCCCCTTTTATTTTCATTTAACTATAATAATAATAATAATTATTATTATTATTATTATTATTATTATTATTATTATTTAACATTTATATATAAAATTGATTGATTATGAAAAATTGTGATGCTTTTCTGAAAAATTACAGAATTATTTGTTAAAATACCAAAGTTTTGCTAAGAAAATACACAAAAATCTTGCCTAATTAAGCTAGTGAAGCCTTTAAATGACACTTTAAGCTGAATACTAGTATCTTGAAGAAGATCTAGTCTAATATTGTGTGCTGTCACCATGGCAAAGATGATAGAAATCAGTTATTAGAGATGAGTTATTAAAACTATTATTCTTAAAACTGTTGATAAAATCTCCTCTCCGTTAAACAGAAATTGGGGAGAAATATAAAAGCATTAGTATTTAACAGGAGGGTGAATAATTCTGTATATATTGCAGACTAAAAATTTACATTGTCATATTTGTCCAGTATCATGCAACACTAACGCGATATACAGCCTTCAGCATAAATGAGCCCTCACACACCTCTCTGTTACAGTGATATTCTCTCCAGTAATATATCTGTGCAGATACCAAAGACAAAACTGATGAGTAAATCTAACAAAAAAAAAAGATCACTAAAATCATACACACAGATGAATATGTTGATGAAGAGAATTAATAAACAAAAGAAAAATCAAGAGAAATGAAAATATAAAATGTTACAGAAAGTTTGTAGAACGGTTCTGTACAGTATGAGTGTGATCTGGGCATCTTAGAGGGACGAATGTGATTCTGAATGAATCAGCGGTTTTGAATGAATCATTTGAATGGCTGCAGATTTACTGATCATCACAGACCTGCATGTTAATGTTACATCTGAGGTAATTTATAAGTGTATTTTCTTTGTACAGTTAGTGTATTTAAAAGTGCACGAAAAGATGGTTTTATTTGCACTAAGGGTGGTATAAAAAGAGTTTAAAAAACTGGAATAGTACATTAAAAGCCGATTGTAGTTCATCTATGTGGTGCGTCAAAATAGCACAGTTTACTTGTAGTGCTATGAACTTTTAGTACATGAAGTACAACAATAGTCACAGGGTGCGTCCCAAATCACAAATTATGCACTCTTCTACGCCATTTTGCAGTATAAATAGTGCAAGTAGTGCGTTCACACTGAAAAATAATAAGTGCACTTTAATTACGCGGATGATGCACTTATTCAACCGGTAACATGAAGTGTGTAATGATGGACACTTCACACACTCAACGACCGCACCTCAAGCTCCAGAGCTATCAGGCGCACATGTCGGATAACTTAATTTATTTTGGATTGTGAGAGCAGTATTCTCCTACGAGAGTGATTATAGCGCCTCCTGATGGAGAATGCGGTTATACTCAAGCCAGGTATTATTTGGTACTTTGGTCATTTATTTCACCAGTTTGGCAACCGTCAAATGTCATCAGCTTAGTATAAAAACCATTAGGCTGCATCCGAAACCGCCTACTACTCAGTAGGTACTGGATTTGAATTTACACGTACTACTCAGACGTTAGAAAAGTGTGCTCTATACAGTATGAATGTGAGAAGTATGAATGGCATCTGTCATTTTGTCATGGTCACGTGACCTACCTGCATCAGTTGTGTTGCTTCACTCCAATTCATGAATTCTCTCGCGGGGCATCATGGGATATCGCAGCTTACATGTGGTGCACACTTTAAAATCTCACCGGAAGTAGTAAGTCATCCGGGTCCTACTCGCATACTGATTATCAAATTCTGTGAATTCAGACATACTTCTCGACTCACGTACTGATTTTAGCGTACTGAATGGAAGTATGCTGCTACATACATATACTATGCTGTTGAGTGTGTAAGTGCATAAGCACATAGTGTATAGTGCAACATTTGGGACGCAGTCACAGAAAATGGAGCACTTTAAGTGCATTATGCGGATGTATTTTAGTGCACATTTTTGGTACAAAAACACTCCGCTAAATATCCTTTAATCATCATCATCATCATCAACCCTTCAGCTTTTCAAACACTGGGTGAAAGGTGTGAGGAAGCTACCTTCAAGAGTTCTCCTCAGCTGATGATTGATTATGAAGCGTGTTCAGCATGCTGTCCCGGGAGAGAGCCCTGAGCTCATAAGATCCTCGAACCCAGGGCTCCCTCCCGTCTGCAGGGTGAGAGGGGAGTTTGAGCTCAGGTAGATCTGGAGAACTCCCCTGCTGTAGTAGCTGATGAACAGATAGTGTTCGCTCTTCAGAGATAATTACTTACTAGGAGCATGTCTATGGTGCTGATGTGGATTAGTCCATTAACTTAAGCTGCATGTTTGTGGACGGTGGGAGGAAACCGGGGAACCCGGGGGAAACACATGCGAGCACGGGGAGAACGTGTAAACTCCACACAGAAACGTCAGCTGGCTTGGTGAGGACTAGAACCCGTGACGTTCTTGCTGTGAGGCAACAGTGCTAACCACTGGGCCACCGTGCTGCTCATCTAGGAAAGGAGGAGGAGTAGGGGTGGAAGGGGGGATTCTTCAGATGAAGATGGCTGTGATGTGGAGCTCAGGGTGTTTATAGTGGCTCAGAAATCGTCTGATTGGTGAATCATACATTGGATAATGCAGCACCGGCTGTGATCAATCATAAACACCTGATCCTCTCCACATTAGCTTATAAATAAACTTCACATACTGTATGTGCTCTCATGAAAATACTCAATCAGCGTTTATCACCACTGCACTGTTTCCAGTGTCATACCTGCTTCAGCAACACAAGACATTTGCGATACCCAGCAGTAAAACTAATCGTCATGAACTCTCCTTCATTCCTCAGGCTAGAAAACTTTATAGTGTTTGATGTTTTAATGATTGTTTTTACTTTGTTTGTTAATCATGTCATATAAAAGTATATTTATTAGTAAAATATTGAGTGCACTGTAAAAAATCTAACTTACAAATTGTTAACTCAGTTTAAAATTGTAAGTTATGTGTAGGGCCAGACGGAATCTGCGGGCATTTTTAGCTATTTCTGCGGAGTATTTTGTTTAAAATCTGCAGATTTATGCAGAATTTTTTTAGGAACATCACAACAAAAAAAATTATATATATAAAAAAAGTAATACCTTTTTAACTTGTATTTAATGTTTACAAAGTGAATCCAATTAGATCCACTTTATTTGGTAAGCAAAGCAAGTCTCTCGAATAAAATCTCTACTAAAAGAAAGAAAATTGTACTTTACAAACTGTACTGTGAATTAAAACATATGAATACTTTAATATTAATTAATGTTTTTACTGAAATTAATTTGAAAACAGAATAAATATAAATTTACACACATTTACACCAGCAAATAAACAGAATCAATGATGGGCTAAAAATCTGCGGAAATCTGCGGAATTCTGCGCGCGCAGATTCCGTGTGAGCCTAGTTATGTGGACATATTTTTGAGCTCAGAGTTGAATTTACTCATAAAAATGATTCAACTGCATGTTTGGAATTGTTTGTTCAATGAAAGTAAAAATTTAAGTTTAGGAGACTTCAAATTTTGATTTCTCCATATCTTCAAAAAATACAAAGTTGAGTTAACTTACAATTTTAAAGCAACCGGCTGCAAAGAAATTTTGAGTTTATTAAGTTTCAGTGTTTGAAGTTGTGCCAAATTATTTCGTAATGTATAATTGACTTGTCGGCGGCAGTGTTGTAGTGGTTAGTGCGTCGACACATGCACTCCGGTGTTCACGGCAACCCGAGTTCAATTCCCACCTCGTGGTCCTATGCCGATCCTTCCCCTCTCTCTGCTCCCCATGCTTTCCTGTCAATACTCTATACCAGGGGTGTCCAAAGTTTTTGGGCCGAGGGCCAGATGCAAAAAACAAAACGAGGTCGTGGGCTAAATTTTACAATTTCACAGACACGCATATATATGTATGTATATGTTTGTGTGTGTGCGTGGTATTATTATGGAATTATTTTCTACATTTTAAAATCATAATATATATTTTACTCACCATAAACTCTGTTAATGTGAACAGTGATGTTGTGCTTTTGATTTTACTTTTTCTTGGTTGTGCCATGGCTCACCAAAACATGGTTATCAATTATGTTTCCCTCAGTTTGGTCGATTCGTTTTATGTCATAACAGAAAATGCTGCCTAATTGAAGGCACGTGATAGCGACACCCGGTGGTTATTTATTGAACTACGTTTATTTTTGTACAGTGGGGCAGATTCTATTAATATTTATAAAAAGCTTTGCGGGCCGCCACTAAACTGATTGCGGGCCACAGATGGCCTGCGGGCCGTAGTTTGGACACCCCTGCTCTATACTGTCCTGTCCATCAAAGGTGAAAACCCCGAAAAAATTATTATAAAAACAAAAGTATAATTGACTTAAACCAGCCTTTTCGGTCAACTTAAAAAAATAATTTGGCTCAACTTCAACCACTGAAGTTCAATAAACTCAAAATTTCTTTGCAGCCGGTTGCTTCAAATTTTTAAGTTAGCTCAACTTTTTATTTTTTTACAGTGTTTGTGTCTGACACGTTTCAGGGAATTGTGCTGCAATATCCTGTCATATTTGAAATAAACTAAACTAATTTATCCAAAATAGGCGGTTCATTCCACTGTGGTGACCCCAGATAAATAAAGCAACTAAGCCGAAAAGAAAATGAATGAATGAATTTCTCCAAAACATCCTTTAGTAAAGGGAGTGTAGTCGTGTACGCCGAGCACTGTATATTGTGGTGACGCACAGCCCGAGCACATCATGTAATGTCTGTCAGTGTCTGTAATGCAGATTACTGTTGTCTTACTGTAGCAGTTGTTTGGATCCTGTGTCCCGCTGATGTTGCCGTCCTCGTCGATGGTCAGAAACCACTGCGTGCGGCTGTACAGGCGGCGGATCCGCACGTCTCCTCCTTCCATGTAGTCGTAGTTCCGTGTGTGTCGCTCTCCGTCGCACGCACACACACACACGCGGCTGAACACCAGCACCACCTGCAGCAGCTTCCATGGCAGCGTCCATAGCCGCATTATACTGCGTTGTTTCTGCAGCAGTTCATGATGCACACACACACACTCCAGCAGAACTCTGGATCTTCAGTCCCGCTCACAACTTTAGTATAATCCTCAGACGGAGACGTGAACGCCAGACTCCAGCTCCTCACAGTGCAGAAAAGGCCATTAATAATGTACACTTCATACATGATGATGAATTAGAGTCATTAAAGGACACCTATTAGACAGAGATCACTTTAACCCCAGCAGTGTGTGTGTGTGTGTGTGTGTGTCGGCAGTGTGTGAGTATCTCCAGCAGCCTCTAATGCTCAAACATCCCTCTGTATGTGTCATCAGAGGGGCAAAGCCCCGCCCACTAGTGCCCATCATTAGCATAAGCAGCAGCCCTGAGTGAGAAGCAGCCGTCTGTCCATTAGCCATTAGAGTGTTTGAGCTGCTGAAGATAATGTCAGCATAGACTAAGAGGATTATAGATGTGGAGTTTGAGATGAACAGCGACAGGAGTCTCCATAGACTGACAGAAGCATGAAGCACACACTGACACTGAAGCACACACACACACCTGACCAGCACTGACCACACACACACACTGCTGGTTTACAGCCGTCGCTATGCTTATGCATATTCATCTGTAGCTCCGCCCTCTTCTGAGAAGAGCAGAATCTCATTTGCATTTAAAGCGACAGTCACCAAAACACCACATTTAGGATCAAAGCCTGAAAGGGTCAGTTTCAGAGAGCTATTCTACACACACACACACACACACACACACACACACACACACACACGTTCTAGAGATGCATTTTCATCTTGTAAATAGATGCAGAAGAGGTGCCCTTTAATTTAAACACACTATAAGCATGAGAGATGAAAACAAAAATACAATAAAATAATAAATAAACACATTAAAGCATTAAAATAATTCAAAGTATGGCAAAATAAATCAAGGTAATCTGCAGAATCAGTTCAGAATCACAGTCAGTTCACCCAAAAATGTAAATTTACATAAATTCTGAAACTTTATGAGTTTCTTTCTACTGTTGAGCACAAAAGATGATGTTTTGAAGAATGTTGAAAACCTGTAACCATTGACTTCCATTGTATTTGTTTTTCCAACTATGAATGGTTACCAGTTTTCAACTTTCTTTAAAATATATACCGACGACACATAATAAAACATTAGTAAATATTCATTTTTGGGTGAAGTATCCCATGTGTTGGTATAACTCTAATCCTCTCAGTATTCTGCTTTTCCATATTTCAACATCACTCTCTCACTTCTGTAAATGATCATATTTCTCTTTTAATACTCCTAAATATGGCACTGTTGCTCTGTTTAATACTTTAACTTTTTACTTAAAAAACTTAATTATTATTAAGAGGTCAATACATGCAATATACCGTGAACACAGAACACACAAGCAGCAGCAGAACAGAATGGAAATAACAGGAGCACTGACAGTCACAATAGTATCAGCAGTATTTAAATAGTATTTAGCATTCATAGTCATAATGGTGATAATTATTATGATAGTAATAATATTAATGCACAGCAAAAACTCCAGTGTTAAATATACAGTGTGTTTTTATTTATTTTTTAAAAATGTTGGTGTTGTTCAGTGTTAAAACCGGAGCACATTTTAATCCACGAGTGTGAAAGAGAGCGTATATTTAAGAGTTTGTTTTTCAGTGTTAAACTTTTACCCCATTATGCTGTGTAATTCCCACTAGTGATCGAAAGTGCTGTTTTTTTTTTTTACTTGAACCGGTTCTTTCGTGCAATAGGTGATCAAATATGTTTTACGAATCTTGATGATATAATAATAATATATAATAATATATAAACTTCTTTCTACTGTTGAGCACAAAAGATGTTTTGAAGAATGCTGAAAACCTGTAACCATTGACTTCCATTGTATTTGTTTTTCCAACTATGAATGGTTACCAGTTTTCAACTTTCTTTAAAATATCTACCGAGGACACATAATAAAACGTTAGTAAATATTCATTTTTGGGTGAAGTATCCCTTCTAAATGTGTTGGTATAACTCTAATCCTCTCAGTATTCTGCTTTTCCATATTTAAATCTCTCAACATCACTCTCTCACTTCTGTAAATGATCATATTTCTCTTTTAATACTCCTAAATATGGCACTGTTGCTCTGTTTATTACTGTACCTGTCTTTTTTATTATTATTAAGAGGTCAATTCATGCAATATACCGTGAACACAGAACACACAAGCAGCAGCAGAACAGAATGGAAATAACAGGAGCACTGACAGTCACAATAGTATCAGCAGTATTTAAACAGTATTTAGCATTCATAGTCATAATGGTGATAATTATTATGATAGTAATAATATTAATGGTAATACTAAAGTCAGCGATGATGAAAGTAATATGTTTCTATTGCAACAGTAATATCAATAACATCTGTTCTTTCACTTTAAATGTCCTAATATTGCTCTATTTCTACTTACTCTATTTCTAACCCTTTAGCAAAACCTTCATAAGTGAATTGATGTATTATCAGAAAGCTGAGTAAATAAGCTTTCCAGTGGTGTGTGGTTTAATAGGACATTATTTGCCTGAGATATTAGAAAATATGAGTTTAAACTAATCAAAATCCAGAGAAAATCACCTTTAAATTCGTCCTAATTAGGTTCTTATCAATGCACATTAATTATCAAATATTGAGTTTTGATATGTGGAAGGAAATGTTCAAAAGCATGATCTTTACTTAATATTCTACAGATTTTTGCCATAAAAATTTTAATCGATAACTCTTTACAATGAGGTTGTATCAGTTATTGTATTTGCTAATATGAGCAAACAATGACCAATGAATTTATTACAGTATTAATTCATGATCGTTAATGAAAACCCAGTCGTTCATTAGTTCTTGTTAACTCACGGTGCGTTAACTAATGTTAACAAGCATTAATTAAGATTTGAATAATGATGAATAATGATTAACAAATGCTGTACTGTAAATATTTATTTTAGTAAATATATTACCTAATGAAACTTTTTATTACCTATATATAATATATGTAATATTATATTACCTAATGAAACTATTATAAAGTATTTTTTTGATTTATATATTTTTTTGTTATCATTTATATTGTAAACTGAACTGAAAATATAATTCCTAGCATTTTTGGCTATTGCCCAAAACAAACGCATTTAATATAAGAGTGGTTTAGAATGTCCAGGGTTAACTGTGTTAATCTCGCCGCAAGTGTTTGCGTATTGCTGATTTAATGTCTTCTCAGTGTTTCTCCTTCATCTCTCTGTTACTCGGAGAACTTGAACTATTTCAGTGTTGCTCAATTGCTATTTTAAGTGTCTTTAAAAGCCTCTGTTGCTAGTTTAAACGTCGCAGTCTGTAAGTCGCATCACTACTGTAAGACGCTGCTTTATTAAGCGTCTCAGTGTTCTTCTATTGTATTTTAGATGTCATTGCGTTTATCACTATATCAAATGACTCGCTCTTGCTTTACTATTATTATTATTATTATTATTATTATTATTATTATTAAGGTCCCAAAGGTATCTCTGTCTGAGATATCTCAGTTTCACTTCCCACATGAAAAGATACTATAGTAATTCTGCTATATAAATACTGTAGTGTTTTCATGTGATGTGATTGTACAGTTGCTATGGCAACACAACAACTACAGTAACATAAACAAATTAGCCAATACTGTAGTATTTCTACAACTATAGAGTGTATTATACTACAGTACTCCTCAGTTTACTATACTAAACTAACAGTGTTGTTGATACTACAGTATGCTGGAGCATTTGTTAACTTAAGAGTTGTATATGTGCAGTATAATACACTTTAGTGTAGTGTTTAATATTAATTAATATAGTATTTATGCATGCTGGTGTTTTAATTGTCTCTCTGTCGCTCTGTTTTCATGTTAAAGTATTGCTCTTTTAATTTATTTAGCTTTATTCTTACTGTGTTCATTCTTATTTGAGAGGTTTCTGTTTTGATCTGCTCCACTTTAAATGTCTTTAACTCTTTCGTTACATTTAATGCAGATAAATATGTATAATTTAGTTTTAAATACTTTAATATTTGACCTGAAATGTTTCGTTACTGTTGTTTCTACTGTAAATGTGACAGTATCGCTACTTCAGACGTTACGTTCGTCGATCTCTACCAGATCATGTTAGCGCAGAATACACTGGTTTGAAATGCTACAATAATTCAGTGTAAAGAGGTCTTAAAAGAAACTTACTTGTGTTTGATTCCTGAGGGTTTTAGAAAGTCCTCCAGTGTGACGCAGAGAGCTTCAGTGCGCTCCACATCTCCTGCAGTTACTGAACGCTGCTCGATCTCTGAGTAAAACCTCTCTCTGACCTCACTTCTCTACTGTTACGCCTCACACGTTCAGCTGGATGCAGGAGAGAGAGAGAGAGAGAGAGATTTCAACACACTTGAATGTCTCTGAGAGTGTGTGTGTGTGTGTGTGTGTGTGTGTGTTTGAGCTGAGAGTATCACACAGATGATGTCCTCCAGCTCTCTGAAACTGACCCTTTCAGGCTTTGATCCTAACTGTGGTGTTTTGGTGACTGTCGCTTTAAATGCAAATGAGATTGTGCTCTTTTTAAAGGGGGCGGAGCTACATATGAATATGCATAAGCATAGCGACGGCTGTAAAACAGCAGTGTGTGTGTGGTCAGTGCTGGTCAGGTGTGTGTGTGTGTGCTTCAGTGTCAGTCTATGGAGACTCCTGTCGCCGTTCATCTCAAACTCCACATCTATAATCCTCTTAGTCTATGCTGACATCAACTTCAGCAGCTCAAACACTCTAATGGCTAATGGACAGATGGCTGCTTCTCACTCAGGGCTGCTGATTATGCTAATGAGGGAGAGATGGGCACTAGTGGGCGGGGCTTTCCCCCTCTGATGACACGTACAAAGGGAGAATGTCAATCACAGTGTTTCATTCATCAAGTCTGATTATAATAAACACAAGTAATTCATGTTTAGCATTAGCGGCTGGAGATATTCACACACTGCTGGGGTTAAACCCCTTAGAAACATAATTTCTGCATAATAAATCCACTTTAACAGTCAGAGAGAGATCCTGCGAGATCTGCACACAGAAGCTGACTGTAAAGTATCGCCACAGGCTGTTCTCGAGAGCCTCGCCGTGAGATCTGAAGACTCTCTGCTCTGTGATTGGTCGTTGCGCACCGACATCAAAGCCACAGCCGAATTCAAAGGCTGATGGTGAATCTGTGGGGTAATAAATCTAACGAGGCGGGCCGCTATTGAGGAGGATAAACAGAGGGCCGTTTACTGCAGAAGGTCAAGCACTCGCTCACTTTTCCTGTTTGTATTTAGGGGGCAAATGTACCGCGGTACACACCTGGACCTGCGCAGCTCTCGCCACATCAAACGTTCCCAGCGCTCGCAGCCCCGAGGGAAACCGTGTAGATTTACTCTCTCATTTCACTAAACATCCCTCATAAAACAGCTGAGCTAAAGACAATGTCATGTGGAGAACGAAGAAACGCTTTACCTTCACCTTCAAAACCAGTGCTGTGGGGAATCACACACATCTCACATCACCGTAACCACAGTCAGAGATACCAGCTCTCCTGTTCAGTTTTAGTTCATTTATGTTTTTCCAATTTCTGTTAAAGGGCATCTATTTTAAAAAATCTACTTTTTAAGCTGTTTGTTCAGTCATATGTGTAGGTATAGCGTGTATACCATCATTTTGGGCTGATATAAACACACACAGTCTTTTTGTTTCAGTTTAACAGCATATAAACGGTGGACCAATTGGAGCGGTTTTGAGGCCGACCGCAACTTGACGTAGGAGTGCGGTCCCCCCGCCCACCGAATTTATTGACAGCTGCGTATTAACATGTCTCCGTAGTAACGCGTATAACTATATCAACAAGACAGGACGTGCGCAAAGCAACCGGGATCATCAGATGTGATCAAGAGTGAGTTTCACAAGTTTAACACGTGTTTAAAACAGTGCGTGTTAATAAACTACAGCGATTCACTTCAGCTTTACTTCATCATCAGCCGTGTGTCAGCAAAAATACGCTTCAATCTCGGTTTATTGATGTTAAATCAGGTTTATTTTGTACATTAACATAACAGACATCCATACAGCAGTGGAGATTAACCTGTATCCTGACACATTTGCTTGCAAAAGCAGTGCAAAGCTCAACGTGCCTGCTGTGTGTGTATGTGCGTGCGTGCGTGCGTGCGTGCGTGAATGAACTATGTAACAGCATTGCGTGTGACTCATCGATGCAGCAACTCAACAAACACATCAAACAGTCATTGGTAAAGTTTTTACTGTAGTATTTCTCAAACGTAGTGAGATCTGCTTCCTTTACATCTGTTTCTGTTGCGTCTGTCTGTCTGGCGCAGCCGAGGGTGGAGATTGAGGCACACTGACGGGCACGTGGGAACGGTGGGCGGGAGGACTATCCTTAAAGGCCCAGTACCAAATACAGCAAAAAGCTGTTTAGAGCTACAATATTAAGGCTTTAGACAGCTCTAATCAATAATCTGATGGGTGTTTGAGCTGAAACTTTACAGACAAAGTCTGCTGACACAAAAGACTGATATTAAATATAAAAAAGGGGTCAAATATGTGGCCTTTAAGCAGAGAAGATTTATTACAACACATTTATAAACATGTGTGGAGTCTGCATGTTCTCCCCGTGTTGGTGTGGGTTTCCTCCGGGTGCTCCGGTTTCCCCCACAGTCTAAACACATGCGCTATAGGGGAACTGATGAACTAAACTGGCCGAAGTGCATGGGTGTGTGTGTGTGAATGAGTGTATATGGGTGTTTCCTAGTACTGGGTTGCACCTGAAAGGGCATCCGCTGCTTAAAACATATGATGGAATAGTTGGTGGTTCATTCCACTGTGGCGACCCCTGTTGAAAAAAGAGACTAAGCTGACGTAAAATGAATGAATGAATAAACTAACCTCTAACTGATGTCTTTTCTCTTTACCATGATGACAGCACATAATATTAGACTAGATATTCTTGAATATACCAGTATTCAGCCTAAAGTGACAAATAAAGGCTTAATTAGGAAAGTTAGGGTAAGTAATGTGTATTTATATAGTGCATTTATCAAGTATGGCCATACACCCAAAGCATTCCACTGACAGTATAGTGTCCCCTTCACTGTACTGGGGCATTAGGACTCACACAGACCACAGGTTGAGTGCCTGCTCCAGGCTCAGCCCTGCTCAGCTTCAGTGAGTAACTAGTCTTGCACTGCAGGGTGATATGGCTGTAACAAGAACAAGTCATTGTATAACAGTGGTTTGTTCTGCAGAAAATCCAAAACTAATATTGCTGAAGGTAGCTAATAACAATATTAACCTTAAAAGATTAAGAACTGCTTTTATTCTAGCTGAAATAAAATAATAAGATTTTCTCCAGAAGAACAATTATTAAAGGAAATACCGTAATAAATTCCTGAATCTGGCTCATGAGCGGGCCAGTCAAAGAAGACTCAGATAAAATCACAGACGTCTGGGTCATCATTAGATTATTTGACCACTTAAAAAGTGAGGAAACACATTGCCTTAAACATTTGAAGTAAACAAACTATCTGCATAATCACAAAAATTAAGTTAAGCCAACCTTACATTTCAGGTTACAACAGGTTCACTCACTTTTAAGTCAACTTGTTACTTTTAAGGCAACAAGATTACTGACTTTTTTCAAGTAAAGTATATTGCTTTCTACAGTGTGTGTGTGTGTGTGTGTGTGTGTGTGTGTGTGTGTGTTTGCGCACAGGAAGATGTTTACAGCTCCTATTATCGTGCAAAAGCTGAAGGGGTTCATCCTGAATCCTGTGCAGCATTATATCTGGTCTGGCTCTTGTTTTCTGTAGTCTTGAGGCGTTTCGAGTGTGTGTGTTTGTGTTTTCCAGGATGAGTTTGGGTCACACAATGCTGAACACTGCAGAGTTTCTGACTGGATCTCATCGATCTCAGCAAATAGGAATTGACTGTCCTGCAGATTCTGCTGTAAACGTGTCTCTGATGCTGCTTTAAGTGTCTTAATATCGCTCTGTGTCTACTTTATATATTGAGTGCTGCTCCATCACTAGTGTTAGGGTTGCAGCGTTGCTATTTTAAACGGTCAGTTCACCTTGAAATAAACTAAATCATTTACTCACACTCAACTGGGTCTAACCGTCTACAAACGTCTTTCTACTGTTGAACACAAAACAGGATTTCCTGGAGAATGCTGAAGAAAACTCCCATGGAAGTCAGTGTGTGTTTTTTCAGCATTCTTCAGAATATCTCCCTTTATGTTCAACAGAATGAAGAAACTCAAACGGGTCTGGAGAACGAGTAAACAATGACAGAATGGGTCATCAAAAGACCAATCACAGGACCATCATCCACCATCACAGCAGGACCAGAACCACCATCGTCCTTGGGCCAATCAAAGGAGACTCAGACCAATTACAACAGACTGGGTCATCAACGGGCCCATCACAGCAGACTGGGTCATCAACAAACAATTAAAGTAGACTAGGTCGTCATCGGACCAATCACAAACGTCTGGGTCATCAACAGACCAATCACAACAACTGGGTCATCAACAGATCAATCACAGCAGACATGGTCATCAATGAACATTTGAAGCAGACTGTGTCATTAACGGACCTATCACAGAAGACTGGGTCACCATCAGACAAATCACAGAAGACTTAGTCGTCATCAGACCAACCTGAAAACGACTGGGTCATCAACAAAACAATTAACTGGGTCATCATTGGACCAATCACAGGAGACTGGATCCTCATCAGACTATTCTCAAAAGACTTAACACTTAACAACTTAAGCCCAATCACATACTACTGGGTCATTATCAGACCATTTAGAGAAGATTGGGTCACCATCAGACCAGTCACAGCAGACTGGGTCATTATCGGACCAATCACAGCAGAATAGTTCATCATTAGACCAATCAGAAAACAACTGGGTTATCATCGGACCAATCACGGAAGACTTGGTCATCAACGGACCAATCACAGCAGACTGGGTCATCTTCAGACCAATCACAGAAGACTCGTTATCCTTGGACCAAATTATCAATTATTATCGGACCAAATTACATAAGACTGGGTCATCATCAGATGGACCAATCACAGCAGAGTGGGTCATCAACGGACCAATCATAGAAGACTGGGTCATCAACAGACCAATCATAGCAGACTGGGTCATCAATGGACAAATTAAAATAGACTGGGTCATCATCAGACCAATCACAGAAGACTCAGGCCAATTACAGCATGCTGGGCCATCATCAGACCAATCACAGAAGACTGGGTCATTTTTAGACCAATCTGAAAACGACTGGATCATCAACAGATCAATTACAGCAGACTGGTTCATCAACAAACAATTAAAGCAGACTAGGTCATCATCGGACCAATCAGAAAATGACTGGGTCATAATCAGACCAATCACAGGAAACTGGGTCATCGACAGACCAATTAAAACAGACTGGGGGATCATCAGACCAATCACAGCAGACTGGGTCATCTTTAGACCAATCTGAAAACGACTGGGTCATCATCAGACCAATCACAGAAGACTCAGACCAATCAAAGCAGACTGGGCCATCAACAAACAATTAAAACAGACTGGGTTATCTTTGGACCAGTCATAGCAGACTGGGTCATCAACAGACCAATCACACCAGATTAGCATTATGCAAAGGAGGAGTTTGGAAAAGGGATGTGTTGAGCCGCATGTTTGGCAGTCACTGAGCAAAGACGGTCAGAATGAATGCATATTATGAGAAGGGTCCATAATCCTGGACCAGGCTGTATCCTGAGCAGCTGTTTGCTGCATGGCGGAGTAGACAGCATGAGACTGATTCCTGTGACGCTCCAAGGACAGACGAGCCTCGAGTTCTCCAGCCTCAGTATTTCTCTTTTACTATATTAAACCTCTCACCATCTGTGACTGTGACCGTACTTTAAATATCTCTACCCTATATTTGCTACCCTAAAGGGGCAGTTCACCCCAAAAATAATATCAATAGTACATATTCTGAAGAATGCTGGAAATAACAGCCACTGACTCCTATAGTAAGCATATTATGATGTAAGTATTCCAGCATTCTTCAAACTCTCTTGTTTTTGTGAAGAAGGAGGTTTCCAGCCAGTTGAGTGTGAGGAAATGTTGATTTTGGCTGAGCTGTGTCTTTGAGTGTCTACAAACGCTCTGTTCCTACTTTAAACGTCAGATTTCCTCTCACTGCTGCTTCTTTATCAGTGGTGAACATCACTGCTGTCCATCTGAATCCAGTTCAGGCATTACATCTGCTCTGGCTCTTGTTTTGTGGAGTCTCGAGGCGTTTCTGTCTGTTTTCCAGGATGAGTTCTGCTCTCTCAGTATTGCAGATCTCATGGATGTCAACAGATAGAAATGTTTCCTCGTCCCTGCTCCGAGTCGACGGCTCTGTTCATTATCCTGTCCTAATTACAGATGATTATATGGTTAGTTTAGGGTGAAGCGCTGCGCTGCATCTGCTGAATGAACAAATGTGGCTGTGTTTTGTGCGACCGCAGAATGAGACTGCTCTGCTCCAAATGAGTTTCATCCTGATGCTGCTGGATGTCCCAGAACTGATGGACTCGGTAAACAATCCCAGCAGTCACTGGAGTTTATGGTGGAGATGGTCAGAGAGGGAGAGAGGCGTGCACGTCTTACATAGGCTTCTGCTGGTATGACGTTTTATTCATTCATTCATTCATTCATTCATTTTCTTGTCGGCTTTTCACTTTTAATTCAGTTTTCATTCAGCGTGAAATAAAATTAATCACTTATAGCATCACATTTTAATGTAATACATCATAATAATGCATTAATATATTATATTTCCGTATATTTGATTGAGTTTGCATATATTAAAAAACCAAATCAATGATTAATAGATGTAATAATTTGTTCATCTTTATGTAATTTGTACATTTTAACATCTGTTGTTGCTAAAATCGTTGCTTAGTTCTTCATTATTCATTCATTCATTTTCTTTTCGGCTCAGTCCCTTTATTAATCCGGGGTCGCCACAGCGGAATGAACCGCCAACTTATCCAGCATTTGTTTTATGCCCTTCCAGCCGCAACCCATCTCTAGGAAACATCCATACATTATCATTTACACACATACACTACGGATATCTTTAGACTGTGGGGGAAATTCATCAGGGGTGGCCACAGTGGAATGAACCACCAACTATTCCAGCATATGTTTTACACACCCACACACACTCATACACTATACGGCCAGTGTAGTTGATCAGTTCCCCTATAGCGCATGTGTTTGGACTGAGGAGGAAACCCACACCAACACGGCGAGAACATGCAGACTCCACACAGAAACACCAACTGACCCTGTGAGGCGACAGCACTACCTACTGCGCCACCGTGTCGCCCATGATGTTTTCTTGTTGCAATGAATTGTTGAAGCTTTTCCCACTGTATATGGTAATAACATGAGGTATTGTATCTTTCCGGTATGCTGTATTATGGAGATGGAGACGTCGGCCTCACGGAAAAGAAAACTTGATGAAGAGGATCGACAGTTCAAGGCTGAATGGACAGGTAAGTATGCTTTTTTGCCACAAGCCAGCACAATGCCGTTCTGCTTGATTTCGAACGGCAGTATCCACAAAATACAGATATAAGGGACGCAAACTACAACCCCTAAAGGTTTCTGCATTAGGGGTCTGGATGCAGAATGCTTTTTAATGGCCACATCTAAACCCACCTCTCACCGTGTCGTCACTTGCTCCATTGAGTGCATTGTGTCTGACATTATATCAATGAGATATGCAATCTCAGCTTGCATTATCATGGCTGCATGCAGATGCTAGTGTTTTATATGCACTTATATTAGTGGTTTTGCAACATTTGCATTGCATTTAAGTGAAGATTCACAAACTAATTATGAGAGGAGCATGTGATATGATTAATCGTGGCTGTATGGAATAAAATCACTGTCATAAATATTTTGTGCATTAATAAAATTTACGCATCTGTAATTACAAAATCGGAAAACGGAACGTACTCGTAAATTTACAAGGGTACAAATCCAAAATCTGCGATTTATAACAGACAGATTCGACATTTCTTTGTTTGTATACGACTTATAAATTTACGAGGGTGTTTTGTTTACAACACGAAATACTGTTTCACCACGCACGTGACAAGCTGACTACAAGCACTAATCAATACGCAATAAATTAGTCAATAAACGTCATGTTATAGTTAAACACCATTAAGTAAGTTAATTCCCAGAGAAATTCTGCGCATGCAGCCTGTATCCTTAACTTACGTTAGACAAGATCACTCACTATCCTAAGAAACAGCGAAAATGGACCTCATTATCCTCTTAGGGCTTAGTGGCTACATATGTTGATGGCACATTTTAGCTCTTATGTCCACAGTTGTATACTTTGAATGTTTTATATTTTGTTACAGACACACACTGTCATCCTGCAACTGTTTTGTAGCATATGAAATGTCGCAAACACTGTTTTTAACTGTCCAAAATGGGCAAAAAAATTGTATTTACTTTCTGATAGTCAAAACATGTTCAAAAAATATGTGAGTATGTGTTATTAACCACGAGTCCACATATATGGACATCATTTCTCTCTAAAAGTACATCACATCAAAAGATGATACTTAGGTTTTATTCTAATTAGGTTATAAGCCCAAATAGCAAAGAGAAATAAAAAATGCATGCAAAAAAACAGCTCGGGCCTTAAGAGGATAAGTCTCAACCTCTGTTACAGCTCATGACGGACAATTCTCAAAGAGGGAACAGTGTGTGGGAGCTCGAGCACCCAGCCATTTTGCTCTGCGAGCTTCCTTCAGTCAGAAATCAGGATCTCATAACTCAAGGCGCGCTGTTTGCGATAGATGGCTCTCGCTTGTTTATCAATGCCTGTGACAGCGGTGACGTAACTTTAACAGTGAAGTGTCGCTCTTTGATTCGTACTCATAATCAGCTCGTCGCGTCTGTGGTGAACAGACAAAGAAATGTCGTACCTGTGTCTGTTATAATCACAGATTTTGGATTTGTACCCTTGTAAAATGACGAGTACATTCCGTTTTGCTTTACGTTTTTGTAATTACAGATGCGTGAACTTTTACGCACTAAATATTTATGACAATGATTTTATTCAATACAGCTGGTCTCTCATCTGTAATCGTTAGTGAGCCAATCGAAATAATCCAAACTCACTATAAATAGCCCGACTGACATTACTCTGGCGTCACAGTGGCACAGTGGATAGCACAATCACCTCACAGTAAGAAGGTCACTGGTTCGAGTCTCGGCTGGGTCAGTTGGTGTTTCTGTGTGGAGTCTGCATGTTCTCCCCGTGTTGGTGTGGGTTTCCTCCGGGTGCTCCGGTTTCCCCCACAGTCCAAACACATTTGCTTTAGGGGAACTGATGAGCTAAACTGGCCATAGTGTATGAGTGTGTATGGGTGTTTCCCAGTACTGGGTTGCAGCTAGAAGGGCATCTGCTGTGTAAAACATATTCTGGAATAGTTGGTGGTTCATTCCGCTGTGGCGACCCCTGATTAATAAAGAGATCAAGCTGAATGAATGAATGAATGAATGAACATTACTCCCTCATCTTCGTTTTTAACGAATCCCCCCGTCCACCCCATCTCCACCTTTGCTCCTTTACCAGGGGGAGTTCTCGAGAACTACCGTATCTCGTACCTCCTTACATGCTCATCGACCAGCTCAGGGTTCTCTCCCAGTACAGTAATCCTGCTATTATTATCAAGCAATATCTCAGTGTGAACTCTTGAATGTGTTTCTAATGTAAATGCTGTTTTATTTAAAGAGAAAGAAACTGTTTAGGAGTGATGCATGTTATGGAGGTTTATTAAAAACAAGTTTGACCTTAATAAAGACCTTTGATCTTAATAAAAACTCAGATCTGGAGCTTTTAATGTAGACACTGAGAACCCCTAGTGTAAAGTATGATCATAATGTATGGTAATATCGTTGTATGTGGTATTATCATGGTATATGCTGCTATTACAGTAGGCTGTATTTCACTGTATATAGTATTATGGTGGTATGTGGTATTCTGACAATGGTATAGTAGTAGTAACACAGTATACGGTATCTTCATGCTGCATGGTATTATCACAGTATATCAGGGGTGCTCAACCCTGTTCCTGGAGAGCCCCCCTCCTGCAGATTTCAGTTGCAACCCTTATCAAACACACCTGAACCAATTAATTAGCACCTGAACAGCACTTGATAATTACAGGCAGGTGTGTTTGATATGGGTTGCAACTGAAATCTGCAGGAGGGTGGCTCTCCAGGAACAGGGTTGAGCACCCCTGCAGTATATGGTATTATGACAGTATGCAGTATGTGTACTGTATATGCTCATGTGTGATGTGTGTATGTATATAGCACATTTATCATGTATAAATGGGGGTAAAAGGGGGTCTCTCCACACCACCACCAGTGTGCAGCTCCACTTGGATGATGTGACGGCCGCCACAGGACATCCAGAAACACACCAGCTATAAGGGGAGTGGAGAGACAGTGATAGAGCCAATCAGTGGATGGGGATGATTGGGAGGCCATGATGGGCGGAGTTTGGCCAGGACACCAGGGTTACACCCCTACTCTTTACCAGAAGTGCCGTGAGATTATTAATGAGCAGAGTCAGGAACTCGGTTTAACGTCTCATCCAAAAGACAGCGCTCACTGACAGTATAGTGTCCCCTTCACTATACTGGGGCGTTAGGACTCACATTGCACCCCCTCACTAACACCACTGCCAACAGCAGCCTAGTGTTCCCATGTGGTCTCCCATCCAGACACTGACCACACTCAGCCCTGCTCATCTTCAGTGAGGGGCCGCTCTCGGGCTGCAGGGGGATACAGCTGTGGCAGTGTACAGTATTATCACAGTGTATGATATCATCATGGGATGCAGTATTTGCCCTTGTCACAGTTTCAGTATTTGTTCACATCAGGCTGCTGATAAACCTGTGGGGCTTTATTCTGCCATAACAACCTCCTGGATCTACTCTATCCCTAATATACTGAATTATTGAATATCGTTGTATGTCTACAGGGCGCCATGGTGGCCTAGTGGGTAGCACGTTCGCCTCACAGCAAGAAGGTCACTGGTTCGATCCCCGGCTGGGTCAGTTGGCATTTCTGTGTGGAGTCTGCATGTTCTCCCCGTGGTTGCGTGGGTTTCCTCCGGGTGCTCCGGTTTCAGTCCAAACACATGCGGTACAGGTGAATTGGGTAAGCTAAATTGTCCATAGTGTATGTGTGTGAATGAGAATGTATGGATGTGTTTCCCAGGGATGGGTTGCAGCTGGAAGGGCATCCGCTGCGTAAAACAAATGCTGGATAAGTTGGCGGTTCATTCCGCTGTGGCGACCCTGG
>CAIGQQ010036799.1:0-15046 GCA_903798035.1 Danio albolineatus | reverse complement strand
GGATCAACATCACTGAAATGATGATGATGGTCCAGGATCAACAACAAATAAATGATGATGATGGTCCAGGATCAACATTACTGAAATGATGAAGATGGTCCAGGATCAACATCACTGAAATGATGAAAATGGTCCAGGATCAACATCACTGAAATGATGATGATGGTCCAGGATCAACAATACTGAAATGATGATGATGGTCCTGGATCAACATTACTTAAATGATGATGATGGTCCAGAATCAACATTACTAAAATGATGATGATGATGGTTCAGGATAAACATCACTTAAATGATGATGATGGTCCAGGATCAATATCACTGAAATGATGATGATGGTCCAGGATTAACATTACTGATCCATCATCATCATTTGATTTCCATCAAAAATGATGTTCCAGGATCAACATAGATGTTAATCCAGGATTTAAGAGGGGGAAATAAAGAGATATTTTGGGAATCTTTCCATAATAAATGCAATTTTCACAATGCACATCATATTACCTTCTCTGATTGCTGCAGGTTGGTCGTGAAGACACCGGAGGGTCAATCTGGTATTTTCGGGATGCTTTATCGCTCCCTTCAGAGTCACAACTTCCTTACTTCTTCCACGCTGGAGAAACAGGTCAGCACATGCAGTTGATTGTCTCATTGTGTCATGTGGATTGGGATATATTTACTTACACGATTAGTGTTTGCTTTCAGATTTCGATGGGACAGATGTGGACAGGAATGTGTTAGACGCTCTGCTGTTTAACACCAGCCGTATCGGACACGGTTTTGCAATCGTTCATCATCCCCTAGCCAAACAGCTCTCCAGGACCAGAAGGGTGGCAGTGGAGCTGTGTCCCATTTCCAACCAGGTACAGAGTAGCCGTGCACCGTTTAGGAGAACTGGTTTGGTTAAATCAGCAGCGTTTCTTCCTCTGCAGGTGCTAAAGCTGGTCTCAGATCTGAGAAATCATCCCGCCGCGGTGCTAATGTCCGACGGGCATCCTATGGTGGTGAGCTCTGATGATCCCACTTTATTCGGGACCACAGGACTGTCCTATGATTTCTACGAGGTGTTTGTTGGTATTGGTGGATTGAGTGCAAACCTGGGCACTCTGAAGGAGCTCGCTATCAACTCAATCAGGTGTGAGACTGGTTATTATTATAAACAGAGCCTAACATTAACACTCATTGGCAGTTATATTAAACAGTGTTACTCGCCTGATGGCTACAACTTAATTGTAATTTATTGGCAATTATATCAAGCACTTCATGACTTTGCCAAGTACGAACATCTCTGTTGATCCTGGAACATCATTTTTTGTTTGAAAATGTAATCCATACCTATTCCCTACCCCTAAACCCAACCATAACTGTACATTATTCTCAAAATCAGAGGGATTACACTCATCTAGAAGTGCATAAACCTAACCGCAGGACTAAACATACTGTAAACCATAAACGTATCTGTTTATTCTGATTGGAATGGTGTTCCAGGATAAACAAAGATGTTAATCCAGGATCATGTACGGTGGCCGAGAGAGCTTAACGCGCTGCAATTTAAGAAAGCATATGCAATAATAAAAAACACCAGCAAATTAAGAAACGATCTTCATCAATTTGACAGCACACCTGTTGCAAATTGGTCAAAACACAAAAAACGGAAGAAACGCGCAGCAAACTGGTCAAAACACAAACAACAGAAGAAACGCGCAGCAAACATAACACAACGGAAATGTTTCAAGAGGACCCAAAAACATGACGGACCCAGCTGAGATACGGACCCGCCGTGACTGTTGTTCAGTGAAGTGATTGGTGGTCTTTGAGTTGTTTTTCGTTTATTTTAATATCCTGATTACATGATTCCATTGTCTTTTGTAAATTATCAGTCTAATTAATGATTAACTGAAACGTTGCGTTAATAAATAAATTAACTACATCCGTATCTCAGCTGGGTCCGTCATGTTTTTGGGTCCTCTTGAAACATTTCCGTTGTGTTTTGACCAATTTGCTGCGCGTTTCTTTTGTGGTCTTTTCATCCATGGTTTGATGGATCTGGATAAACAATTTATGTATATAAGAAATATAAAAAAATATATAAAAAACAATATAAAATAATATATAATATGAATATATAATATATAATATAAAAAATGTTCGTTGTTAGTTTTAGGCTCTGTTCATACACTTTCATTTAAAAATAGAAGATGATAAAATGCTGTTTTCTCTCTTCGTCAACAGGTACAGTTCATTATCAGCACAACTGCAGGAGAAAGCGATGACCGTATGGCAGGAAAAGTGGAACAAATTTATAGCAGAAAATTCATAACCACGACGAACACACAATAAAACTACAGGGTGAGGAACACATTTAATACCAGCACACTGACAGATTATTGCTTAAAAGTATTTCTGTAGCCAGATTTGATCCGACCACAAGAGGTGGTTTGTGTTTACAGTATTCAAAAGAAGGATTTCTGTTAATGGGTTTAAAATCTAACGTATTCCTGAGATGCAAAGCTGCAGCATTACTCCAGTCTCACGTTATACTTCAGGAATCATTCCAATGTGTTGATTTGCTGCTCAAGAACTATGTATAATAATTATACCTGTTTTGTATAGTCTTATAAATGTGTTTACTGTTATGTTTACTTTAAAGCAGGGATCCCCAATCTCGGTCCTGAAGGTCTGGTGTCCCTGCAGGGTTTAGCTCCAACTTGTCTCAAAAGACATGTCTGGATGTTTTAAGTACACCTAGTTAGAGCTTGATTAGCTTGTTCAGGTGTGTTTGATTAGGGTTGGAGCTAAACTCTGCAGGACACCGGACCTCCAGGAACAAGTTTGGTGACTGAAAGCATCCTTGCTGAATAAAAGCATTCATTTCTTTAAAACAAACTACATCTTCCTGACCCTGAATATTTTGAACATTAGTAAACCGTGTGTCACTCACCGCTCCATAACCAAGTACATCAGCAATGGGGTTAGACAGTTTTCAGATACTATTTGAATGGCTTGCATTTCAGCCTCTTTCTCTCTAGCCAATGTCAATATCCCATCATGGTTCTGTAGAAGACAAGATCAGTGGTTAGACTTGTGAACTGACGAACAAATACCTGTTTAATAAGACAAACAAGGAGACGCTAGATTACATCTCACATGTTTGATAGATCAATATTAAGTCTGTATAAGAATGTCAAGCTTGTGAGAGCCGCAAACTAATGTGTCAACAGAAGAACATCGCTCTAGGGTCTCATTTATCAAGTCACTGGTTTGAGACCTGGCATTTTAGTGTGGAGTTTGCATGTTCTCCACGAGTTCGTGTGGGTTTCCTCCGGGTGCTCCGGTTTCCCCCATATGTCCAAAGACATGCGCTATAGGTGAATTTAGTAAGCGTCTCTAGTGTATGTCCTGGTCCTTCAGATTGGGGGTTGAGCGTTGGGCTAACGACCCACCTTGTAAAAATTAGATGTTACGAAACACCAACATGGTGCGGCTACGTATCAACTTTAATATAAACGGCCCAGGGAGTAAGAGTATGTATGTATGATGATTTAAAGGGGTTTAGTTAAGTCAATATTTAGGTCGAATATATTTACATGGAGCGCCACGGTGTTGTAGTGAGTAGCACGTTCGCCTCACAGCAAGAAGGTCGCTGGTTCGAGCCTCGGCTGGGTGAGTTTGCATGTTCTCCGCGTGCTTGCAGGGTTTCCTCCGGGTGCTCCGGTTTCCCCCACAAGTCCAAAGACATGCGGTATAGGTGAATTGGGTAGGCTAAATTGTCCGTAGTGTATGAGTGTGAATGAGTGTGTGTGGATGTTTCCCAGAGATGGATTTTCACACATCCTTTGAATTAGATAACTTGTAATTTTATCATTTAAAATGATATTTTTCCTTTAGTGTTAGACTTTGTTTTCATTTTGGAAAGAATTTAAATCATATAATTTTGCATTGGGTAAACACTTTTTCACTTGCGCTACAGCTAAAACTTGACCAAATGCTTCCCTGGTTCAATACTTATTTCATGTTGAAGGTTAGATTTCAAAATATCCATACATATGTACATTTCTGCACAAACGATCAATTACATATTGTGCTTAAAAGTCCTGAATTGCATGTTGGATCTTCCAGTGTTGGTTCCTGCACTCCTGAATAAAAACATTTTTCTCATTCTGTTGGATTTCCTCAGTGCTGATCTCCAGACAGCGCTTGGTGTCTCTGTTCTGTATGGCCTGTCCCTGAAAGCAAACAAGAGCAACAACAGTCTTTGATGCAATGTTTAGACTGTGGTATACCACAGTATCCTATTAGTGTTTTGTAATTTATTCACCTGTTTGAAGTCCCAGTACATGTGTTTTGGTTTCTCAGTGTCTGAACACCAGGAAAACTCTGGATACCGTCCAGAACCAGGATCAACTAGACATCGCTTTCGGCTGTGTAAAAGTGGCTGAAGGGGACCGACTAATATCTCACCACTTGTTGTATAGAAAAACATCTGTGTGAGGACAAACTAAAGTGTGTCGAATGTTCATCAAATATACATTTGAAAATGAAGAGAAGTGATTACCTGTGGGGAAAGGTAATGGCATGGATATAAAATGGGAGCGTTCGCCTCTGACGGCCCTTTGTCCAAACATAAAGCTGTTTGCAGATCATTAATCAGCTGTGGGTCAGGGATAACAAGAACATTATTTTAAACCATCAAACCCTTCATTATTTTTCTTGATTCATAGTAAACCGCGTGTCACTCACCGCTCCATAACCAAGCAAATCATCCATGGGATTCAACTCAGTATAGACGTTTTCCAGATACCATTTGAACGGTTTGCATTTCAGCCTCTCTCTCAGTTTCTTTCTCTCTGATACATCACCAATGTCTATCCCATGGTTCTGTGGGAAAGAGACAGATATAGTAGAATCTGCAATTGACCCTCAAAATATATCATTACACTCGTCATCCATCTTTAAAGTCCTCAAACTAAACATAGAATCATCACCTTAAGGTGCCATTTACACTAGTGCATTTTTGGTTAAAAAAAAAAGTGTCCACCTAACGTCTACTCAGGCATCATTGACATTTAACACTACTCTGACATCTTTGACCTGTAAAAACGGAAGCAAGGATGTATAATTATCATGGACGGATGTCTAACGAATATTGAATTGTATCACCAATAGTTAATCCCCTCCTAAAATATAATTAACTAACTAAAGCAATGCTTTGTCAACTCTCATTAACCCAGGAGTGCAGAATGGGTTGAATCTGATTCTCCCTCAAACACAAATGGGTTATGTGAATGGCTGAGCCTTTCCCTGCTGTGCCGTGAGCGGCTGTAGCTGTGCATGTTTAACAGCACCCGAACTGCAAGGACATTTTTAAATTTAATACAAGACATACTGTGCAAGACTCAGGACTCACTTAGTCTTAAGTTCGCTACTGAAGGAGTCTGTCATAATAATAGTAACTAGGGCTGTGCGTTGAATCAAAATTCAGTTTAGATTTCGAAGGTGTTTGATTCATGGGTCTCCACCAAGTACAAGAGCAAATCTACGCCCTTGCGATGAAGACCCAATTATTAAACGTTGATGTTTTGTTTCAGTATTGACCTTATTTTCCAATGCGAAAATATAAGCTTCCAATGCGAAAGTATTCAGTCGCCTATGGGAGAAATGACTAGGAATAATAAACGGCTCAACAATCAAGTGTGTTTATGATTATACATAAGAATGCAAATATTATAATAGGAAAATATCAGCTTGCAACATCAAGCATCATTATTAAGCTGTTTTTAGCATCTAAAAATCATTGGAAGTGGCGACGTGGTGGGGCAGTAGGTAGTGCTGTCACCTTACAGCAAGAAGGTCGCTGGTTTGAGCCTCGGCTGGGTCAGTTGGCGTTTCTGTGTGGAGTTTGCATGTTCTCCCTGCGTTCGCGTGGGTTTCCTCCTGGTGCTCCGGTTTCCCCCACAGTCCAAAGACATGCGGTATAGGTGAATTGGGTAAGCTAAATTGTGTGATTGAGTGTGTATGGATGTTTGCCAGAAATGGGTTGCAGCTGGAAGAGCATCCAGTGCGTAAAACGAATGCTGGATAAGTTGGTGGTTCAATCCACTGTGGCAACCCCAGATTAATAAAGGGACTAAGCAGAAAAGAAAATGAATGAATGAATGAATGAAATCATTGGAAGTGAATGAGACCGGAAGTCTCCAGATAATAAGTTTGTAATGGCTACTCCCACTCGCTGAGACACAGGTGTCCATTCCAGCTCCTGGAGGGCCGCAGCTCTGCACAGTTTAGTGCCAACCCTGCTTCAATACACTTACCTGTAGGTTTCATACAAGCCTGAAGGACTCGATTAGTGTTTTTAATTAGAGTTGGAACTAAACCATGCAGAGCTGCGACACCTGTGCGCTAAGAAGAAGGTCAATAAATGGGCTGAAATACAAACTTTTGGAAATGGAGGCATGACTACGAAGAATGACTCTCTATCGCTATCGTTCCCTGATTCAACTCCTCTCATAAGGCCATTACACAACTGGCAGACTGCAAGTAAGGATGCTGGCAAAATATGCACATGTTCAATGAGCATGAATGATAGCAGATCGTGCATTTTAGGATGTATAGTGTGGGTGGAGTTCGTTTTTATGGAAGCCAACAAAAATGGATGAGCAGATTTGTCTGAAAGGCTATTTTAAACCAAAAACGCACTAGTGTAAATTTCACCTGGGAGTCTTTTCATTAGATATACCTGTAAGGGAAGACCCCAAGCCATGTAGACGTTCTTCTTGTACTCGTCCATCCAAACTTCTGCCACTCTGAGAGCGTTCCTCTTCATGACTTTATTCAGGTCGGGCATGTAGGGTTTGTGCGCCCTTTCAATGTGTGCAATTTTGGAGCAGGGAACAATCTCTACACTCCCTCCACACAGCCACACCTGAGCCAAAACACATCGAAAAGTCAACAATGAACAACCACAGCATTGTGCAACAAGTAAACATAGTAAAATGAAGAAAGCTTTTACCCGTATTCCCAATTCAACATTCTCTCCTCCGTACACCTGCATCCCTTCATCCAGAGTCCCGATCTCACCGAAGAACAGACGATCCACCACTAGTATTCCCATTACAGAGGGACTCCTGGAGAACAGGCAGGGAGGACAGATCTTGGTTTGATTTTCCAGTTTGAACAGCAAGTCGAAGCAAAATGTGATGTAAATGGAATTCGAAGTCCCCATCGAACAAAAACATCCATTTCTATGTTTATGAGAAAGGTCTGGCTGCAGACTGAGTGCACTCAGACATGCACACACAGGAACTTCTACACCTAACCCCAACACCTCTCTATTGCTTTATTATCTGAGCGTGCATCTCTGAGCATGCATGTGCAAAGCTACAGCCACTATTGAATTTTGTTGATATATTCAAACTGCTGGGTTTTAATGATGCATTGAAAATGTTGCATCTTAGCCGTACTCTGAACCCAGCAGAGAAAAACTATTCTACAACTGAACGAGAGTGTTTAGCAGTGGTTTGGGCGGTGGAAAGGTGGCGGCATTATTTGGAGGGAAAATCCTTCATTGTGGTCACTGATCATGCTTCCCTTCTTTGGGTCTTCAATACAACGAAAACAAACTCTCGATTAATTCGATGGGCTTTGAGACTACAAGAATTTGAGTTCATCCTGGAGTATCGTTGGGGGAAGCTTAATAGTGCTCCAGGCGCTTTGTCTCGGATTGGTATTCATGATTCCTCTCCAATGGTGGCTTCCTATGTTCCTAAGCAAAATGCAGAGAGTATGGTGTCATTATTTTCTCTCTCTGATGAAAATATCTGGACTGCGCAGCATCAAGATGTAGAAGTCCAAAGGATATATCAGAGTTTAGCAGAAGGAAAGCAGAGTGATGAGAGATCTGGCTCTGAGTTTGTTATTTCAGAGGACAAGGTCTATAGGAAGGTGTCTAATCCTACAAGGGGAACTCATTTCCAGATTTATGTTCCACAGACTCTCCGACAAATTTTGTTGGAGGCATATCATTCCAACCCATTGAGTGGTCATTTTGGGCGTTATAAAACACAAAAAAGGTTGATGCAAGTTGCCTTTTGGCCAAGTATGTGGAGAGATGTATCTGACCTTGTGAAGAACTGTACTAGTTGTCAGCAGAACAAACCACAGTGTTGTAAGCCTGCTGGAAAACTTCAGCAAACTGAAGTACAGGAACCCTGGGAAATGCTTGGAGTGGACCGGCTTATGCCTTAAATCTGATTGGAATGTTGATCCAGTAACATGTCCTGCTTGTCGAAATCACACTAAATGTAGACTTTCCATATAAACCTTCCTTACCCATCTTAAACGGCAGCAGGGATTTGAAGGTGAAGTTTTCACACCCCTTTATTTGGCATAAATGCAATGAGAAGGATCGTTTTAAGCCAATCACTATAATTCGAATAATTCAGATTCACTGCTGCAATATGTGAACTAGAACAAGTCTGTTCACTTTATAATCATGTTTCATGCGCGAAGCGAGTGCATGCTGGTAACCTTTTGAAAGCTGAATCAATGAACAGGACACTCTATGGTTGGACTGACACACACGGCCACCATTGTAAATGCACAAGTGCTCAAGAAGAAGTGTGCCATTGAATATTACAGCCAAACTAAGAAGTCTAGGATGCCGAAATGCTTATTGATTTCTTAACATACGCATATCAAAGCAATGCAGTTTGTTTTGTTCATGATCATTGTTTGTAGTCTTCAATAATAAGCCAGGTGGAAACTTATCATGAGGTGATATTTTTAAAAACATGATGCACACTCACTTTTCTGGCAGCGAAGGGTCGTTTTGATCGTACCACTTCTGCGGGAAGGCCACATACATACACCAGAGAGCCCAGTCAAAACCATGAGCGGACGCAAAATAATTGGTCACCTCAAGGTCATAATAATTAATCTTGTCAAACACAGGACTCAAGACTAGCGTGCGATCAGCCTGGATACGTGCAAGCAGAGGCTCTGCCCTGAAAAAAAAAAACAGCAAATAGTTCTCAAGAAATTGTCATTTCATGCATCATACAGTCATTCTGTTTGTTCAGGTGTCTCATTAAAATATCTTAAATTTAGTTGAGCAAATATTTATTTTATTTAAGTCGGCTGAGCAGTTTCACACCATTTGACATGGACTTCAATGTGGGCGTCCAGAATGGCAACTACGTCCCCGCTGGCAGCCTTCCAGCCTGAGATCCGAGCCTGCGAGAGGCCTTTCTGTTCTGGATGGGTCACCATCTTCACCAGGCCTGGGTGCTTCTCATTGATGGAGCTGATGTAAACGTGCAGCTGCGTCTGCAGATCCTCTGTGGAAGACAGATTTCAGGAAGCGTCAGCTCACGTTGTGCACGATCTGCATGAACGTTTGAGAGGAACACACCGTTAGTGCTGTGGTCGTCCACCAGTATGATCTCTTTCAGCAGATGAGCTGGAGTTTTGTTGATGATGCTGTAAACGGCTCTCTGAATGACAGACAGAGCCTCGTCCAGATAAATCAGCACCACACTGACGGTGGGCAGATCGGAGGGATATTCACGTTCAATGCATCTGCAAGAATCACCAATGCATAATGAATGAATGTTGACCTTGAATGCATTTTGATAAAGCAGTGAAGCTGACCTGTGGTCTCGAGTGTCCGGCAGCTGGCGGTCCACAGGCAGTCGGTCACTGAGGAAAGCATTATATCCATATTTCTGAAAGAGATCCTCAGCTTTCCTCTGATCATCCTCTGAAAGCTCCACACTCCACCTCTTGAAGAGATATGAATCTGGAAATAGCTTCTTTGCAGGTTTCTTCTCATTTTTTACACTGAGGCGTCTCTCTTCTGCAAAAATGTGCAATGTTCTGTTAGTAAAATGTATGTATTTTTGTTTTAATGCTATGTCATTGGCTACATTCATGGAAACACTTGTAATAAGTATTCAAAATATAAATATTAATCATAATAGTTTCTTAATAATCATAAATTGTACAATAAAATAGCAAATAACAACAAAACTGACGAATAGTCACATATAGTAAGATCTTTCAATTAAGTATAAATATTAACAGAAATATTTTATCAAGAAATATTTTGTTTTGGGAATGAAATTGGCTATAGCCTTTTATTCAAGCTGACATTTACATATATATATATATTTGAAAATCAGTGACCATTTTTATATTTTATATTGAGTTGACAGTTCCTGTGGATATACCATGTAACTACACTGTTATTAAAGTGTTGCATAGAAGATATTACTACAAGTTACACAGTAATTTGTGACCATTTTACACTTTGTAAACAGTTCCTGTGGATTTACCATGTAATTACACTGGTACCACGAGGTGAAACCTTCTAATGCAGCATTAGTTCAGCCATACAGTGTTCCCAAGTACATGATCGGCAAACAGGTGTGGAAATGGGAAAACATCTGCAAGTACATATTGTTGTTACACAATGCACTTACATAAGTCTTGTTACAGATGTGTACTTTCCTAGTGTTGTTACCAATGTCCTGTTACACATTTGTACTTACACATACTATTCAGTGGGTTGTTGCATGAGTGTAGTTGCACCAGTATTACACAAGTAAATACTATGTACCAGTGTGTACATACACTGTAGTTACATACTACTTACACATCTAATTACCATGTAAGTTCACAGGTATAAGCGACACTTAATATAAAGTGGGACCATTTGTATATAAAGAAAAAGATCCGTTTTGGTTCATTGAAAACCTTAAAGAGTGCTTGTAGAGAGTAATGTGGATGGTTTCTCCACCACAACCTTTTGTTGAAAAGAAATGTCCATTGGGTTTGTAATTCTGGGAACATTTAATGCCAATAAGAAATATTTCAAGTATACCAGTTTGTAAAATACTTTAAATATATTTATCATTACTTATTTTCATCTGCTCTTGAGATTAACTATCAATTATTTTAACTTACATCATTAATTAAACACAAATTATAACTATAAAATAACTCATTCTGTTTGAGTTCAGTGTAAAATAATCAATTATTGAGTTACTATAACTCATTTTCTTTAAGTAAAAGTAACTCAAGTAACTTCAAACTGGTTGGTTTTACAGTGTATAAAAAGTCAGCTAAACAACAGTATATGATAATAGATATCAGTAACTCACCAGCAGCAAATAAATGAGCCTCCAGTTTGTCCAGCTTGTGGAGCAGAAGAGAGTTGTGCAATGACAAGTTCTGCTGGACTTGCTGAAGCTTCTCCTCCTGAGTTTTCATCTCCCATTTCACAGAGCTCAGATAGAGAAAGACCACAGCGACAGACAAGGCTGGAAACAAACTCTTCATGCTGCTTAACCTCATGATGATCAATCATTTAATTCAGAAATAAGCAAATGAAATGAAATGAATCAGAGAATGTTGGTTTTCTGTCCATCTTCAAGTGCCATCTACTCTGCAAGACTTTTACTGAATTATGTATTATGGCTCTTGTTTGTTGAGTGCTTCGGGTTTGTGCAAACTTTGTCACTCCAGCATGATCACATTTATTTTTGGGAAATGATGAGGGGGGAGGAGACAAGGACACTGAATCCTGTTCAGAATGGTAGTTAAACATTATAATAGAAAGCTTTTTACTACTAATAATAATAACAACAAAAATAGTAATCATACATACGCTTACCTTTCTTAACTTCGCTGCTATCATTCAATAATGAAACCCAAGCTTAGACTGCAGACTGAAAAGTATTATATAAGCAAACCTAAAATGTACATTCATTCATTTTCCTTCAGCTAAGTCCCTTATTTATCAGAGGTCACCACAGCGGAATGAACCGCCAACTATTCCAGCATGAGTTTTATGCAGCGGATGCCCTTCAAGTGCAACCAAGAACTAGGAAATTGAAATGTACAGATGCTTATATTTAAATTCAATTAAACAAAGGTGAATTATTTTTATTATTTGTTTACAAAGCCGTCAATAATCTTGCTCCTCAGTCCCTTACAGACTTGCTTTGTCCGTATACCCCCTCTCGAACCTTGAGATCCTATGATCTCAATCTATTCACCGTCCCCAGAACGCGCCTTAAAAAAACGAGGAGATCGAGCGTTTGCTGTTGCTGGTCCTAAACTCTGGAACAGTCTACCAATTCACATTAGACTTTCCCCCTCCACCTCTGTGTTTAAGTCTATTTTAAAAACCTCTCTATTCTCTCTCGCTTTTAATACTCCTTGATCATTGGTTTTTTTTATTTTATTTGTTAATTGTTTCTTTTATATTCTGCTTTCTTCTCTGTCTTTAGTAATCCTATGTACAGCACTTTGGTCAACCTCGGTTGTTTTTAAATGTGTTTTATAAATAAATATTGTATTGTATTGTATTGTATTGTATTGTATTGTATTGTATTACAGGAGGTGTTTGTTTATACAAATGATAATTAACAAAATAGATTATTCGAAAGCTCCAGCTATCTTTACAGAGAATTTGGTGATCTGATAAAAGCATTTCCTTGAGTTTTCAGTAATTCTGCGGTTATCACTGGTCCTGCCACATGTATTGTGTAAACCTCACTGATGTCTAGTCCCTATTGCAAAAGATATCTGCATGCAATGGCTTTTTTTTTTTTATCAGTTGACATTTTGAGATTTACATAACTGACTAAGAGGTGTGATATTTATTTAGTAGAAACAAATACTGCAGTTTCAAGATCATCAGATATCTAATTTCATCTACACATAATAAAGTAAATGATGAGCGAATCATTTTTGGTAACACTTTATTTCACTCAATATCTGTTGATACTGACATTCAACAGACATTTAACTGACTGTAAGAAACTTTGCGAGTACATGTCATCTTACACTAACCCCACCCCCATTTTTTTCATTTTCATTTTATTTTATTTAATGCCATGTCAGCAACCAAGGCTATTTTTTTATGGCAGGAACATTTCAATAATAGATATACAATAAATCAACAACCAAATGAATACATAAATTAAATAATTAAATTACATTTTTTTGTGTTAATACATGATAAAAATTCTAAAATCTTTTCTGGTGTCACTTTGTTAAAAATGTCCTTAAAAGAGTTCATTTCATAAAAAATTCTTCTGGAGTCATTAAAAGCAGGACATTTCAGTAAAATGTGTTTTATAGATAGCGGAATTGTGCAGTACAAACACTGCGTAGGGTTTTCACCTTGGAGCAAAAAAACATGTGTTAGTCTTGTATGTCCAATACGACATCTAGTAAAAACCACTTGATCAAATCTAGTCTTAAAATGTCTTAAAATTCTGTATGAGATTTCAGGTTGGATTTCATATAATTTATTATTTTCCAATGTATTCCACTCTTCTTGCCACTTGTTTAAAATGTAAATATTTATAAAACGTCTCATCTCTGATGGAGGAATTTGGCATTTGATCACTGCTTGCTTTAAAGCATCTTTGGCAACTGCGTCAGCTACCCCACCCCCAACCTAACAGTCTACTTATAATCTAATGAGAATTACTTGCAATGTAACTTAAATTCAACAAACGGACCATCAAAATAAAGTGTGATCTCATTTTTGACTTTGTCTCTTTAATAAACCTGATTGAATTTTGGTCACCTGACATCACAATCTAAATCTAACTTAATTTTATTACCGTCTTATGGCGTTGTGTGCCTGCTGGGCAATAACTAGATGCACTACAGAGTGTTTCGTTTACACACAAATTGCATGTAAATGCAACAGCATTTTACAGTGTAATACTCACTACTCGAGTACTTTTGGAAGGGCTACTTTTTACTCCTACACTCTTAAAACAAACGGTTCTATATAGAACCAAAAACGGTTCTATCGAGCGCTTCATATATGGAACCCCAAAAAGGTTCTATATAGAACCATTTTAAGGGTTCATTAAATAGAACCCCAAATGGTTCTTTGAATTCAAGTTAGATGGTTCTATTTAGAACCATTTAAGGGTTCTTTTTTTATTATTGAATTATTGTTACTTATTAATGAATAAAAAATTAAACCAATCCAGACAATTCAAATTGTTTAAATTTATTAAATTCATTATACAAAATATTTTTTAAAATATTTAAAATTGCACCTCTGCATACTTTGCATTGGACAGCAGATCTACCTTAACAGTTTAATGGCATTTTACAATGTAATTGAAATGATTTCACTTTTCTAAGCTTTTTTACTGTTTGAACAAATACAGTGCTTCACTTTCACACATCTCTAAACGGAAGAGAAATATATCACAATGCAGATAGAAACAATACACAAACAATCAAAACATCTATTAAATAACACTACAATTTCAAAAAGTGGATGGTACCTGCATGTATTGGTCATCACAACATCCATTTTTATACATAATTTAGTAAAAAAACATTACTAAAACATTGCAAAATGATTAGACAAAACACTGCAAACAGCCATTTCACAACCTGTAGCATGTCCATGTCTGTCAGCCTCTCTTATAAGGTAAATAGTTTTGTCCATGGGTGGCACAGTGGCTCACTGGTTAGAACTGTCACCTCACAGCAAGCAGGTCACTGGTTCGAGTCCCGACTGGGCCAGTTGTCATTTCTGTGTGGAGTTTGCAAGTTCTCCCAGTGTTCATGTGGGTTTCCTCTGGGTGCTCCGGTTGACCCCACAGTCCAAAAGCATGTGTACGGTATAGGTGAATTGGCCATAGTGAGTGAATGTGTGTAGATCTATGAGAGAGTATATGGGTGTTTCCAAGTGCTGGGTTGTGGCTGGAAAGGGCAGATTAGTTGGTGATTCACTCCACTGTGGTGCCTCTGATAAATGAGGAAGTTGAAGGATAGCGAGTGAGTGTTGTCCATTGTAATACTGACACTTCAAGCCTTGGTGGAATCAGGAGAGCTGCTGAATCCTGGATGGTGTAGGACCTTTGGATTTCTGTAAAACAATATTTTAATGTTGAGTACTTTTAACCAATTAACATGTCATCAAATAGAATTACAGTTATAATTAATACAATTAAAGTGTGTGTGTGTGTGTGTGTTTGGGGCAAATAGTATGTAATATAGGGAG
>CAIGQQ010036798.1:0-13140 GCA_903798035.1 Danio albolineatus | reverse complement strand
TGAAACAAAACATGATTATTGAGTATCAAAAATGCTCCACACAATTCCATCATGTTGTCCCAACACAAATCATTTAAGTTAACTTGTTCATTTCAAAAAATTTAAGTGGATTGAACATAAAACGATTGAGTTTTAAATAGTAAACAATCAAAGGTTCTGTTGTTTCAGCTCATTTTAAATAAGTAGCTTCAACAAATGCCATTTTTGAGAGTAACAATGTACTAAATATTGAAACAAACATGATTATTGTGTATCAAAAATGCTCCACACAATTCCTTCATGTTGTCCCAACACAAATCATTCAAGTTAACTTGTTCATTTCTACAAGTTTAAGTGGATTGAACATAAAACAATTGAGTTGTAAATAATAAACTAATAAGATGTTGTTTTGTTTCAGCTCATTTTAAATAAGTTGCTTGAACAAACGTCAGTTTTTGAGTGTAACGATGTATTAAATATTGAAACAAACATGATTATTGCGTATCAAAACTGCTCCACACCATTCCTTCATGTTGTCCCAACACAAATCATTTAAGTTAACTTGTTCATTTCAACAAATTTAAGTGGATTAAACATAAAACAATTGAGTTTTAAGTAGTAAACAATCAAAGGTTGTTGTTTCAGCTCATTTTAAATAAGTTGTTTCAACAAACGTAATTTTTTTTTAGCGTAAGGATGTACTAAATATTGAAACAAACATGATTATTGTGTATCACAAATGCAGAGTTCCACACAACTCCTTTATATTGTCCAAACACAAATCATTTAAGTTAACCTCACTTGAATGATAACCTTGTTTTTACAAATTTTAATTGATTGAACATAAAACAATTAAGTTGTACTAGGCCTGTCTGTCGCAATAATCAATATACACTGTAAAAAATGCCTCACTGTTTTAAAGTGTTACTGAATCTGATGTGTTTGGTATTTGAGCTTAAAATACATTCTCTTAATTCTGTTAAACTGAAAATGAAAGAACTTAAAGTGGACATCTGACTGTTCTCTCGCACTTAACAAGACATGATTAAGGAACAAGGAAAAGGACAAGAAAAATAGTCAAGAGGCCACGCATGAACGCTATAGTAGATAAGATAATATATCAAAAATCCTAGGAATGTCCACAGACTGCAAGATTACAAGTCTACAAGTTTAGATTTAGTGTATATACAGTACACAGTGCTCAGCATATATGAGTCTACCCTGTAATCTTTTTTATCCATTACCCAGTTCATAGCCAACAATCTTTGGTGCATAAAAATAGATGTATTAAACATTTATTCATCCATTAAAATAAGAGTTGGTTCACAGAACATCTTTAGAAATCGAAAAATAATATATTTAAATTCAAACAGGTTAGTAAAACAATAGTTTATTAAAAACACTGCAAAATTTTAACTCACTTTCATATATTTTATCATGTTGCTCTTTAATTTTCCCGTTTATTAAAAATGTATTTATTTCCCCCCCAACATTCATTCATTTATTCATTTTCTTTCTGCTGTGTTCCTGATTATCAGGGGTCACCACACCGGAATGAACCGCCAACTATTCCAGCATATGTTTTAAACAGCGGATGCCCTTCCAACGGCAACCCAGTCCTGGGAAACACCAATACACTCTCATTCACACACACTCATACACTACAGCCAATTTAGCTTACCCAATTCCCCTATATCACATGTGTTTGGACTGGAGCACCAGGAGGAAACCCACACCAACGCGGGGAGAACATGCAAATGCCACACAGAAATACCAACTGGCCCAGTCAGGGCTCGAACCAGCGACCTTCTTGCTGTGAGGCAACACTGCTAACCACTGAGTCACAGTGCCGCCCCTTCCCTCAACATATTTATTTGTATTTTTATTTTATTTATTACAGACTCTTAGTCCACATCCAAAAACATAACAAATCACAAAATACAAACACTTTAATAGTTAATTAATTATTAATTTGGGTGTAGTTGGGTGTTTTTTGTTAGATTAGTTCCAGTTTTGAGTGCAACGGTGGCTCAGTGGCCAGCGCAAGAAGGTTGCTGGTTAGAGTCTCGGCTGGGCCATTTCTGTGTGGAGTTTCCATGTTCTCCCCGTGTTGCCGTGGGTTTCCTCTGGGTGCTTCGCTATAGGTGGACTGAATAAACTAAACTGGCTGTAGTATACGAGTGTGTGTGTTAATGAGTGTGTATGGGTGTTTCCCAGTGCTGGGTTTCAGCTGGAAGGGCATCCGCTGTGTAAAACATATGCTGAATAAGTTGGAGATTCATTCCGCTGTGGCAACCCCTGATTAATAAAGAGACTAAGCTGAAGAAAAATGAATGAATATTATTCTAAAGCAGGGTTGTCCAAACTACGGCCCGCGTTTAGTGGTGGCCCGCGAGGCTTTTTATAAATATTAATAGAATCTGGCCCGCTGTAGAAAAATAAACGTAATTCAATAAATAACCACCGGGTGTCGCTATCACGCGCCTTCAATTAGACCACACTGAAGTAAACATAATTGATAATTATGTTTATATAATCACGTTTTGGCGAGCCATGGGGCAACTAAAAAGAAAGAAAATCAACAGTGAGTGCGGGAAATGTCCGAGTTTTACAAGAGTTTGGATTCATCCAAATTTCCCCTGATGAAATGCCATTCAAAAAGGATGATGAGTCTGTTTGGCTCCACATATATTTGTGAGCATACTTTTTCACTGATGAATCTAAACAAAAGTTCATTGAAAACCAATCTAACTGACAGCCACCTCTGTGATTTGCTACGTATATCTGCTACACGACTCACTCCTGGCTTGGCATCAATTCTGAAATTGAAAGCACAACATCACTGTTCACATTAACAAAGTTTATGGTGAGTAAAATATATATTATGATTTTAAAATGTAGAAAATAATTCCATAATAATACACACACATACATAGACATATATATATATATGTTTCGAATCTTCCGGGGCTGCGCGTGCACAGATGGGCGGGGCTTATGTTTCGTGTTCACGTCATGCCAAAACGACTAAAGACTCGAAAGCACGGCGACTCTAAGGAACTATGAGTCGACTCTTTTATTGATGAATCAATCGTTTTAAACACTGTGCACTTTCAGATTTAAGCCTTAGCTGGATATTTCACTTCACTTAGAGCTGTGTTACACACTGCATCCAAGCTCATTTTCAAAAACCCATAATAGGGGTTCTTTAAACACCAATATAGCAACACGCATACAATTAAAGTCAAGAAATAAACAGTTTATCAACATTAGATGTAACATAAATCTCTAATGTACATCACTGATAAACACCATGTCAACAAAAAGCATAAAGAGTGATGTGCTGTGCAGGGAATCCTGGGAAAGTCGATTTACAGTTATTAATACGGAAACACATCCTCATTTCCACCTTTAACCACGAAGACAAATTCCTCTAAAAACGAACAAGTAAATGATTGTCTTATCGTGTCAGGATGTGAGCGCAGCGGTGACGGTGGTGCTGCTGGTGTGTGTGAGCCAGTGTAAACCAATGCCAGATCCCCATCTGAGAGAGCAGATGCTGCAGCAGGAGCTCTTACAGCAGATCGGGGGAAACATGGAGCTCAATGAAGCTGAAAAGAGGATGGATTCGCTGCTGTACATGCTGAAGATGAAGGAAATCACCATTTCACCTTTCCCACCAGCCAACCACTTCTTCAAAGTGCGGCACATCATACAACAAAGCCCCATATTCAAACTGCTGCAGAAAATGCCAAAAGGTACAAGATGGTTGCTCATGTAGGCCCACACTAGGTCTGTTTGTGTGTGGAAATATATGGAGTCAAGCCCCAAATTAGTCACACCCCTGGCTGAATTTGCACTTAAAGTTACTTTTATCATTCATTCATTCATTCTCCTTTGGCTTAGTTCCTTTATTCGCCACAGAGGAATGAACCACCAACTATTCCAGCATATGTTTGACACAGCGGATGCCCTTCCAGCTGCAACCCAGTACTGGGAAACACCCATACACCATGCACACTCATACACTACAGCTAATTTAGTTTATTCAGTTCACTTGCTGGCTCTGGGGGGAAACGGAGCAACCAAGAAGATGCAAACTCTACACAGAAATGCCAACTGACCCAGCCGGGACTCAAACTTGTGAGCTTCTTGCTAGTAACTGAGCCACCGTGTCGCCCAAGTGACTGTATTTATTGTGGTTGGAAGTAATTGGAGGTTCATTTCGCTGTGGCAATCCCTTTTTTGTGATCAAATTTTTATTGAACAGTTGGGAAATACTTACAGAATGCACAGCATACCTGGTTATAGACAAGGACAGTCACCAACTGCATTTTCTATTAATACCTCACCCCACTAACCCCTGGTGAAAATATAAATAATAGGAAAACAAATCAGAGCCAAAAACAAAAAGACAAATAATAATAATAATAATAGTAATAAATAAATAAATAATAATAAATAAATAAAATAAATAAATAAATCCATTAATTAAAAATAACAAGAATAAATGAATAAAAATAAATAAATAAATAAAATTAATAAATAATAATAATAATAAATAAAGTAATTAAATAAATTCATTAATTAAAGATAATAATGATAAATGAATAAAAAAAATAATTCATTAATTAAAAATAATAATAATAAATGAATAAAAATAAATAAATAAATAAATAAATTAATTAATTAATAATAATAATAATAAATTAAATTAATTAATTAATTAAAAATAATAATAATAAATGAATAAAAATAAATAAATACATATATTAATTTAAAAAAATGAATAAAAAATAAATAAATACATAATTAAACAAATAAAAATAAAAATTATAAAATTGAAAATAATAAAAATAATAATTTACCTCTGCATTTAGCTTCTCACAAGAACACTTTTAACATAGGCAGATACATTGGACTTTTACACACTGTGGCAACCCCTGATAAATCAGGGACTGAGCTGAAGTATAGTGAGTGAATGAAAATATAGGCTATTTATTCAGAATTTACAATAATTTAAGCAATATTATAAAACAATATGCATATCTCTTTTACGATTTATGTAAAATTATGTTTGTATACTAATATTTTGTCTTTAGATATATTATATGGGGGTGGCACATTGGCTTTGTCGCCTCACAGCAAGAAGGTTGCTGATTTGAGTCCCAGCTGGGCCAGTTAGCATTTCTGTGTGGAGTTCGCATGTTCTCCTGGTGTTGGTTTCTTCCGGGTGCTCCAGTTTCCCCCCCAGTCCAACACATGCGCTATATGTGAATTGAATAAACTTTTTTTTTTTTACTTAATTGTGTGTGAATGAGTGTGTATGGGTGTTTTGAGTTGTGGCTGGAAGGACATCTGCGGTGTAAAACATATGCTGGAATAGTTGATGGTTCATTCTGCTGTGGCGACTCCTGATTGATAAAGGGACGAAGCCAAAAGAAAACGAACGAATGAGTGAATTTGATGATGTATATATGTTTATATTTGTATACTCTGATGCTATTTAATAAATATACCTTTTGCTAACGGTGCTGATTGTTATATTGTAAGACGATAAATAAATTACGAATTTATTTCCCTGTTGAACATAAAAGAAGATATCTTGATAGTATTGTGAACCGGTTACCATTGATATACATGGTAGAAAAAAACGTAATGATATTCAGAAGAAAGCTAAAAAAAAAACAGTATCTAAGGTATTTTGAAGAACGTTGGAAACCGGTAACCATTGACTTCCATAGTATATGCTTCAATGGAAGTCAATGGTTACCGGTTTCCAACATTCTTCTAATTATCTTCTTTTATGTTCAACTGAAGAAAGAACGAACCTCATGAAGGTTTGTGAAAAGTGAGTAAAGGATGACAAATCTTTCCTTTTTAGTGTGAACTGTTTCTTTCAAACACATTATTACTGCCTACATGGCATTTTTCCAGCTGTGATGGCACTACTAGTCTAACAGGTAGCACATATCTGATGATTAATGAGATTATGGATACAAATGCTTCCTTAAAAACTTCCCTTTAGACTACCAAAACAACAAAGCATGCCAAGATGACTGCAGAGGGGGATTTTTTAAACTGAAAAAGACGAATGATAGCTGAGCTTTTTGGGGTTTTTTTCAGGTGCTGCCCTTCACATCCATAACTCTGCTATGGTGAGTGTTGATTGGCTGCTGAACGCCACATACAGGCCTAACTGTTACATCTGCTTCACTTGGGACGGATCGGTCCGGTTCCTGTTCTCCACCAGTACACCGTTTCCACGCTGGGGATGCTCTTTTTGGAAACGGCTAGACATTTTAAGGGCCAGTCTTAGTGATGTCACTTCCTTTGATAACAGGTGAGCAAACATCAAAGTCAAAGACAAGCTTTACTATTAGTTCTGCCACATGTACAGACATTAAACTACTATTTCAAGAGTTCACACTGAGCTGATGATTGATTATGAAGCTCATAAGATCCTCGAGCCCGGGGCTCCCTCCCGTTTGCAATGCGATCGGGGAGTTTGAGTGCAGGTAGATCTCGAGAACTCCCCTGCTGTAGTAGCTAATGAACAACATTGCTCTTAAGAGATAACGACTGCATGGTTTCCGCTACATTTAGTCTTCCATGGTGGGGTGCCACACTAAAATTCATCCCGCCACGGCTACATTACAGCTTCTCATTCAAAACATTCAGTCGTTGTTGTTTTTAAAGGGTTATAATCGCACCAAAACATATTAAAAGGTAAATGAATTAAAACTGCGCAAACTATTCTATAACCGTAGTGCTGTGCGTTATTTGTTTAACCCTTTAAGGTTACATGCTGACTGACTGATAGCTGTGCGATGCGTGAGGCTAGCAAACAGGCGTAGCTTTCAGTTTAGATGAACAGTTTCCATAAATATACTTTACAGATAAAGGTCTATGGCTCTGCACACAATGACTTTCTCTTGCTGGAGTTTATAGCCGCTTCACTTTACTTCAGGACGCATTAATGCTGTTATGTAGGACTATAGAAGACATTCATAAATATTCCAAGCAAATCTAATAAACGTTGGTGACAAACGCGATACATAAATGCACTAAATCACAAATCAGCTGCGTTTATTTGAGGGTGTGCAAGAAGTTGTGTGCACGAATAGAGGAAATCGGCGCGCAAGCAAAGAGACCCGCATGCTCGTATTACATAAATGCGATCTCGCCGTGTAATACTGCGCTCACGACATTTGTCATTGAAATAACGCCATAGGTAGTTGGTAGATCTGTGTAAAAGATCTGCCGCCATAGCTGGAAAAAATCCTAGAGGAAACACTGTACTTACTAGGAGCACGTCTATGGAGTCGACTTGAATTAGTCAATTAACTTAAGTTGCATATATTTGGACGGTGGGAGGAAACCGGGGAACCCGGGTGGAGAACGTGTAAATTCCGCACAGAAACGTCGGCTGGCTTGGTAAGGGCTAGGACCAGTGACGTTCTTGCTGTGAGGCAACAGTGCTCACCATTGGGCCACCGTGCCACCCATCTAAGGAGGAGTAGGGGTGGAAGGGGGTGTTTAAACTCCTTATAAAAGTGATTTTTGCATAATAAATCCCTTTTAAGTAACTAAACTCAAACGTTGACTACTGTAGACTAACCCAGCTATTATTTTTCAGCTTAATGCGTAATCTAACGCTCTTCACGGAAGACCCAGACACGTCTTATCCCACACAGGACTATATATGGGGCAGGTTTGAGAAGATTTTTATCGCTTTGTCTGGGCTGATCACGTACGCACCTGTACTGAAGGATCACATCTACCAGGGTCTGAAAGAGCTTTATGAAGACAACATCATGTATGTGGAGCTGAGGATCGGACAGGCCAAGGTTTGGGACGGTTAAAGCACATCACCATTAACTCAAACACCTCATTTTGTAACTAGGCAGATTAACTGTTTATGGTCTTGATAGCTGCGGAGTCCTAAGTGAACTTTTTATGGTTTTGCTGTTTTGGAAAAAAAAATATTTTGGGAAAAAAGGTGCGATACAATAAGCTTGAACTGAATCAAATATTGACATTTTCTCTTAAAAAAGAAAACTAAATATTTAAATGTGCACATATATACAGTTGAAGTCAGAATTATTATGTCAAATTTGAATTATTTTATATTTTTTCCAAAACTTCTAGTTACGGAAAGGAGATTTTTTTCAACACATTTCTAAACATAATAGTTTTAATACCTTATTTCTAATAACTGATTTCCTTTATCTTTGCCATGCTGACAGTTAGGCATGGGACGATAACCATTTTATCATACCGTGGTTTGGAAAAGCCAAGGTTTTAAAACCGCCAAAATTTTCTGCTATACCATTCCTAAGGTATGTGTAAGATTTTTTTAGTCATGTTTTTTATATCTATATATTTTTTAGGACAACAGCAGCTCCAGCAGAAAATGATGTTGTAAATTGTAAATAAAATCTGTGTTATTGAAACTAATGAAGACGGCAGAAGTCAATGATTCATTGTAATTATTCAGCCTGACATGTTTACTGCTCCAAAATAATTCAAATGTTTCTCAAAATTAAATATACTGTGTTCAAAGGGGGAAAGAGGTTTTGTTTTTTAGCCAGACATTTAAAAAGAATATATTGTAGAGTAGTAAACACAATAGCGTCATACTGTGAAACCGTGATATTTTTATCCTAAGTTATCATATCGTCAGAATCTTACACCAGCCCATGCCTAATGACAGTACACAATATAATACTAGATATACTGTCAAGATAATAGACAGTACTATGAATCCTTGACTTCTGCTGTCTTCATTAGTTTCAATAACACATATTTCTTTACAATTTACAACAGTATCTTTGGATATCTTTTCTGCTGGAGCTACTGTTGTCCTAATATTCTTTTTAAGTGTCTGGGTAAAAAAAAACACAATATTAAACACAAAATGTTTTATTTTGAGAAACATTTATAATATTTTGTAACAGTAAACATCTGGCTAGATAATTCAAATCAATGTTTTACTTCTGCTGTCTTCATTAGTTTCAATAACACAGATTTCATTACAATTTAAAGTGGGATATCTTTCCTGCTGGATATACTGTTGTCCTTAAAAAAGCAAACAAAAAAATCTTATGCATACCTTAGGAACGGTATAGCAGAAAATTTTGACTTTTTCAAACCGCGTTAAACCTTGAATCGTCCCATGTCTAATTCCCAATCTCCCGTAGATTTTAGCCGCGTTGATGGAGCAGTTAAAAGACCTGCATCAGATGAGTGTAAAGCACATCTAAGAGTGTATGAGATTATAAAGCTCAGATAAATACTGTGGTGTTTGACCATACTGTGAAAACTTCCTTGCTCCATTAAACATCACTAGAGAAATATTTGAAAAAGACCAGAGCTAATAAGTCTGCCCACAACTGTATATATTTGTATAAAACCTCCTCTACTTCTTTAAAGACTTATCTTCTTTAAACGGCAAAATCAACCTGTGAATTCCCCAGTAGACACAATTAAGTTCCGCTCTACACTTGAATGCATTATAATAGACAACATAAGACTTCTGTTTCATTGTGACTTCATATATATATATATATTTATATATTGTTATGTTTAGGCATATGAAGTGGATGGCACTGTCCATGACAGAGCGTGGACTATTGAGCTCTACAGAAACATCACAGAGCAGTTCAGAGCAAATCATCCAGACTTTATAGGAACTCGTGTAATCCTCTCTGCTCACAGGTAAAACACACGCTTTAATCACTCAAATACATTAAATGCTCAAAAATGTATGAGACGTACAAGTTAATTTCCCAATGATGACAAACAAATGCTATTAAAAACATCGAGTGTAAAGATTTTGACATTAAAATATGAACGTGTCTTTAGATTCAATGTTTTTTTTAATCGAATGCAATGCAAATAATGAATTATAATCATATTCAGATTCAGAAATGCTATTGCTTTATGCAGTAAATTAGCATTAATTGTATTTAAACACTCAGTATTACTGCCTAAATGGCATTTTCCCAACTGTGATTGCACTACTAGTCTAACAGGTAGTACATTTCTGATTGTAAATGAGATTATGGATTAAAATGCCTTCAAAATGCCGCAAAAACAACAAAACATGTCATAAATTACTGCTGAGTAGGAACTATTAGTGAAATGTAAGCATTGATTCAAAAAGCTGAACTATAGCTAACTATATGACCTTTTGTTTTGGCAGCGGGAAAGACGCCATGTGAAGTTTTGTGTTGTTTTTCACGGAGAATGAGACGTTTGCACGTGTATTTACATTTAGTCATTGAACATATGAGATCTACAAAGTTTCAAAAGCTAATAATCTTCCACAAAGGTGATTAACATGACAAAAACACACGAATCCTTGTAGTACTCTCTCAAACATCATGTCACAGTTTGAAAAAATTCCCTAGCTTTAGCATTAGCATGAAATATATTGTCTGAACACAAACATAGAGGCTTCAGTTAATTGCAATTCAGCAAATATGCTGTCTAGACTACAGATACAATATCAGAACTTACCATTGCGAAGATTTTTGCTTGCAAAGTTGGTTCGGATCAGTCGGCTCGATCATACGCTTTGTCCCAAACTGATCTGGCACATGCTGAAGTGGTTAAATCACCATCGTTATTAAGCATTTCTGTTTAGAATTGAAGCCATGGAAGACAACATACACAATTATGGTTAGGGGCGTAACATTTTTGGCACATCATCATGAGTCGTTAGCCAGTCACAAATCCAAACAGAGAACTCTGGGATTTTTTTAAAAGGAGGAGCTTAAGTAAACCAGAAATCAGTCAATGTTTTATTTTGATTTTATTTCATATTTAAAGGTGCTGTATGTCAGTTTTTGACTCTTCTAAGGCATAAAAATACCATAATATGTTTGCAAACTATTTATTATAAGACTTATCTTCCAGTGGTGTTTTTTGCTGTCCTGCCGAATGTAAGAACATAACATGTTTGTCTGACTGGCCTTTCGATTTAGCACACACATGATGTGTCATATTTGAGGTAACGGCCTTCATATACATAAAGCGCTTCACAGCTGTTGTATATTGCATACCCAGTACTTGATTATCCCTTGTTAATCACTTTTCTAAAGCGCTCCCACACGGCACTTTTATTTCCTTCCTTTTGTTTTGTTATTAAATCTTCCTTTTTCAATTTCTCTCGGATCAGTTCACCTCCATTTCTGCTTTAATTAATGGACCTCCTCCTCCACCATGCAGGTATTTTTTAAATTAGCCTACAAATTAGGGTTTGCCTGATGAAAATTGTATTAAAAACACCTTCGTATTTTACAGAATGTGTTTAAAATTATAAAGCGAAAAATCATTAATAATTAAATTCATCCACAATTAATCAAAATGTATTTTTTTATTGCCAGACCGACGCAAGGATTATCCACAGCGTCCGCGGATATAACCGCCATCCGCGCATCTCTTCCAGGTTTCCTTGGTGGAAAACCGAGTATTTCATTCAGTAAGGCTCTGAAAGCATGCGTCCGTGACTGAAATGCGACCTCCGCTGGACCGTAGCAGACTCCAAAATGAGACGCAGATTCAGAGTTCCACATGAGGTTATTAATTAGAAAATGATATAAATATTACGAGTGTAAACATTAGGTCAGCAGGTTACATGGTAACCTACAGTCCTTGCAACACGCATCATGACGAAATACACAGTGATGAACAATTTGGCTGTTTGGACCAGACGAAACACGACAGAAATTTAAACAAAGCCATTCAGATGGACAGAATACGCACTCACTCACGAAATGGAAAGGTTTATAATCTATTTAATACATAGTAAACATCTTTAACATTATTAAATGTACATGCTAAATCACTCATATGTGTTGGTTTAAATTATTTCACAGTTTTAAAGTTCAATTTCAATCGGTTTCATTATATTTTAAGATCTAAGGGGGGAACTATCTGCTGCTGCTTTCAGAATATGCCAATAAATGTCATGTAAAACGGCATTCAAACTCACATTGTTAGCATTTAGCACTGAATAAAGCACATGAGGTTTACCTGAGATGATCATTGTTGTAGTTTACTGTTGTTCAGCTGTGAGAAAATGTCTAATATATCAATTCCAGGTGTTGGTTAGGACAAAAACTACTTTTAATATGGAGAATATTCCCACTATCGGGTGCAGTTGCTTTCGTTTTGAGCACGGTTTAAATCCCTCGCTCCTGTCCTCAATCTGGCAACCCGCGCTTGCGTTTTTTTTGGATCCAGGAGTGCAATACCTAGATCGACCACTGGGTGTCAAACTTACATACAGCACCTTCAACATAACATTGGATGACATTAAGGGTACAAATGTACACTGTAAAAAAACGATACGAAAAAAGTTATGATAAGAAATGTTACTCTAGTTTATTTTAATAATAGTTTCAACATTTTTGCACTAATAAAACCTTAATGTTTTTAGTCAGACAGATGTAAGATGAGATGACTAGAAAAGTTCATTTGATTCAACCAATAAATAAATAAATAAATAAATAGACAGCAGGTTTTCTTTATAGTCTAATACAGAAGCTCAATCAGAGCATTTTTAAAATAAAGGTGATGAAATAATGCAGTGTTTATTGAGCACTGAAGCTTGCAGTACACTCAACATTATGACCTTTTAAACTGCATCAAAGGACTTCCTTAATATAATATAGAAATATCAATATTCAGCAGATTTATCGGCATATTCATTCACATTTCAGCTGATCTGGATGCATTTTTATGCAGGTCTTCAAGTGTGTCTCGTGTGAAGCAGGCTGTGCAAGAGGCCATCGAAATGCAGAGGAAATATCCAGACATTGTTGCAGGATTTGACCTGGTAATCTCACCCTTGCGTTTGAAGCAGGACATGATCCTGATTAACATCTATGTCGATCCTGGAGCAACATTCAAATCAGCCAATCAGAATTAAGGGATATGTTTACCGTTTATGTTAAGTTTAGGCTTACGGTTAAGTTTATGCACTTCTACATGAGTGTTATCCCTCTAATTTGGGAAATAATGCACATTTAAGGTTGAGTTTAGGGGTAGGGAACTGATATGGATTACATCAAATCATGATGGACCAGGATCAACATTACTGAAATGATGATGATGGTCCAGGATCAACTTCACTGAAATGATGATGATGGT
>CAIGQQ010036797.1:0-12100 GCA_903798035.1 Danio albolineatus | reverse complement strand
ATATATACATATATATATATACAAAATTGTAGTGAATTTCAAATTGTTAAAACAGTTGCTGATAGTGGCGTAAATGATATTGCCAAGGTGTAAAGATAAACAGTGGGGGAAATAAGTATTCGACACGTCACCATTTTTCTCAGAAAATATATTTCTAAATGTGCTGTTGACTTGAAATTTTCACCAGATGTTGATAGCAACCAAATAAATCCATAAATGAAAACAAATCTAATTAGTCTACAAATTAAGTTACGCATAATAAAATGAAATTAAAAAGTATTGAACATATGAAGAAAGGGTGGTGTAGAAAGGCAGTGAAAACCCAGACAGCAGCTGAAATCTCTCAGTAGTCATTCAGCAATACTCTGCCCTTTGCCATTGTATATTAATATCAGCTGCTTCAGTTCACGTCTACATTTGCAGGATGATTAAAAGGAAACCAGGGTGGACATTTCAGCAAGACAATAGTCCAAAATTCAGCCAAGCAAGCTCTCAAATGCTTTCAAAGGAAGAAAACCAAGCTATAGAATGGCCCAGCCAATGCCCTGAACCGAATCCAATAGAGAATAAAAAATAAAGATCAGATTTGATAGACGAGACCCACAGAACCATCAAGACTTTTACACTCTGCTGAAGTCTGTGAAAAATGTGACTTCATTTTCCATATGAGATGCGTGTTTAAGCTGCCATCACCAAAAAAGCCTTAACTTGGTCAAAACCTTTCCTTTTAAAATGTGACAATGGACATGTCTTCATCCAGTTTTAAGCTGACATGTATTGCACCCAGAATTTGCCCCTGCTTTTTTGTTTCCTTGTAAGGGCTTTATTTTAAACCCATCGGATGCAAGTACCTTCCCAATCCATGTGCGATGTGTTTCTAAACATTAGATTTCCACTGAAACTAATTTTAAACCAAATCAAAGCAAACCACATTCTCACGACACATTCGATTTGCATTGATTTTGCTGAAAAATAAAATATGGAACGACCACAGTTGTCTGACCATAAAATTTCTGTCATTTCACTCCTCGTGAATTCCAGGTTTTTGTTATGCGCATGCAAAAAAATGCACAGTCATTTTGTTGCTTGTCTCCGTGGGGCTTTTTCTTGCTTCCTAAATGCAATTGCTGTTATGAATTTTCCCCTTGAGAATCTGTCTGCAGGCTCAATAATCATAAATCTCTCCTTCATCCTCATAGCAGTGAATAGCACTGTGGTGGTTAATGTGTGCGTGTTTCTGTGTGCAGATCTGATCTCGACCACCAACGAGACAAACGTGAACATCCCTCAGATGGCTGACACACTATTCGAGAGATCCACCAATGCCAGCTGGGTGGTGGTGTTCAAAGCTCTAACCACGACCCACCACATCTGCATCTACGGCAATGAGGTCAGAGGGAAATTACTGTTTAAACTATTGCTTTACATCTGTTTATCTAAATCTGCCATTGTCTTTAAATTTGGTAACACTTTACTTGAAGGGGCGTTGATAAAACTGCCTTTAAACCTTTATAATTATGACATAACATTATTTTATGCATGCTTTATGGATGCTTATATTATGTGTCCTTTTACAGTATATGTCAAGATGGCATTGTTATGACTATCAATAAACATGATTGTCATTAGTTCATCATTATTGTGTCGTGAATATTTTTTCTGATCGCATTTTCAGAGAAATAAAATGTCTTATTGTAAGTGTTATTTATTTTATAAGAGCGTCATTAATATTTAATAACATTTTATTGACAAACTCAGGATGTATCGCAGTAGTTGAGGTAAAAAAAAAAATATTAATGACAGTGTTAGAAAAGTCATATTATAATGGCTTCATGACAGTCATGTTTATGATAGATTTATATCAAGTTTTGTTGTTTTGGTAATGTCACAATGTTATGACAAAGACGAAAACCAAGCGGTCATAACAATCAATGTCATCTTTGCATTTAACATGTCATAGTTGAGCAAATGACACTTAATAACACTTGTCATAAGCATGCATCAAATCTCAATCATTCAAGTAAAGGGTTACCAACAATTTTAAGATTAGATCAGAGCTTACCAAACTTTTCATCCTGTGACCCCCAAAATAACAAAGACAGCGACTTACTCCAATATCCTTTGAGGCGGTCTTCAGCTGCGTCCCAAATGACCCACTATGCACTTATGCACTATGTACTTATGCACTTACACACTCAACAGCATAGTATATGTATGTAGTGTTGTCCCAAATGGAACACTAATGGATTTTTTACTAAGCGGAAGTTTGACGGTTGCTAAATTAATGAAATATATGACCAAAATACCAAATAATACCTGCATGAGTATAACCGCATTCACCATCGTGAGGCGCTATAATCACTCTCGTAGGAGAATACCGCTTTCACAATCCAAAATAAAAGTTATTCAACATGTGCGCCTGATAGCTCCGCCCCTTCTGTTACGTGCGCAAAGCTGCGGTCGTTGAATGCGTGAAGTGTCCATCATTACACACTTCATATTACCGGTGGAATAAGTGCATCATCCTGGTAATTAAAGTGCACTTATTATTTTTAGAGTTTTCAGTGTAAACGCACTATAGACACTACATCATACTACAAAATGGCGCAGAATAGCGCATAAGTAGGCGATTTGGGACGCAGCTTTCGTAAATCTTTGTTTAGTGAATCTTAGATTTTTAAAAAATGTATACGAGTGCTGTGCCAGAGAGTTTAACCTGATGGCTTAAAATCAATCTGCTGCATCTGATGCTACTGCAGTGTCCTTAATATAATGTAATCACCCCAAGGGTCGTAATCCAATAGAAAAAAATCGAAAGGCTGTTACCATAAACTACTATTTTTATCTTCAGTAGGTTATGGACAAAATATGATGATGATAATTGTTTAATTCAGTTTTTAATTTGATGTCCCGTGGCCCCCACTTCGGGAACCACTGCATTAGATAATATTAATTTAATTAGTTGCGAACGATGAACAAAACATGTATTACAATATTAATAATATTTGTTGATGTCATTAATAAAAATACAGTTTTTGTATAATAATGAGTGATAAATGCAATAAATTCTGCAGAAATGGCAATGTTAACAAGCTGTCAATGTTTATAAACAAATAAAAAGCCTAGATTAAATCTCTTCGTTATGTAAAGTAAATGTATATTGTCAGAACACGATTTTTCTTTTATCAAGTTGACTGTCGATTATCCAACATAGGCTTATTCTTATTCTATATACATTTCTGGAGATCGCAAATTATGTAGCCAGAAGTACGTATGGCTGCATTTCGCATTTAAAAATGAACGCTATGGGGCGGTATGACGCCTTTCCTTTTCACGCTCACCAGCTATATTTTCCTCTGTTACAAATTTGTCCAGTTAGCTTGCCATCTATGTTGGCAAACTTGAGATGCAGAGAGGAGTTGAACATGACAACGGGCTTCGAGTCCGGCATAAAATGGTTCCAGAAAGCAGGTAAGAAAAAAACAGAAGGCAAAAAATAAACAAGTAAATAACAGGGTGAGAATGTGGTAAAATCTGAAAATGTGGTAAAAATCTGCCGAGGGCTTTTATCAGTGCTTTTGAAAACACCATTGGTTGGGTTTAGGAAAGGAGGAGGGTGGGTCAGTCAGTCAGTCAGTATACAGCGGCATCTGGTTGATTTACGTAAGAAAATCATGTCATGAATGGCACTCGCAAGACAATTTTGAGATCTCAAAAAGCGTACACGGCGGCCTCTGGTGGATTTGCAATTACAAAAATAAAAAAGCAAACCTAGAAACGTATTTGGCGCTCTCCAGAAATGTATATATTGGTTCGTTTTCAGAATGAGCCTGGGTTGCTATAATCTATTTGATAAGAAATCACATGAATTAATGGTTTTACGATTTCTCCATTTTAAATCCCTGCAGAGATTCATCCAGTATCTGGCATCGAGGACTTCCCTGTTCAATCTCAGCAACTTCATTGACAAAACAGGCACCCATGGTGAGTTCCTGTGTAGTTGTAAATGTATAAACTTCAATCGTCACTCAATATGTAGTGTGTCGCATAAAATTCTATAAAATGTGATCAACTAATGTTGGTAATTTGTTTCTGTCCTCAAGGTTATGACATGTCTACATTCATCAGACGATATGCACGGTACTTGAATGAGAAGGCGTATGCTTACCGCGCCATGGCCTTCGACTTTACTCGAGTTAAGAAGGGGTATGTTGATTGCTTCTGGGAACAGAAGGACACATTTGCTACCCATAGTTACTACATTTGCTGTTAAAAACTAGCCTAGAGCGCCATCTGCAGTTTCAAACTAGCCTAGAGCGCCATCTGCAGTTTCAAACTAGCCTAGAGCACCTAGAGCAAACTAGCCTAGAGTGGTTTTTAGGACTTTCAGCACTTATATGCAGTAGTAAGCCTGAAACATATGTTTAGTGCAGTTCAGTGAGCTTTCTCCTGTGTGTGTTTTCAGAGCTGAGGGTGTGATGAGGACTATGGCTACTGAGAAGCTCTTGAAGGCCATGCCAGCCCTTCAGACTCAAGTGGACACGCTGCTAGAGTTTGACGTGAGTAACATCTTCTTTGAAGACATCTCATTAAGTGTGCATATAGTTGCGACATTTTATTCTTTTCTATGTTGTGGCTCATATTACTGTGAAAAATCTTCATAAACAATAAAATAATTTAAGGCGGGACTTGAGTTTGTACATTCGGCCTCTTTACGTTCTCTTTCTCTCTCTATCCTGGATAAGGAAATGGTGTTGTACGCACTCCACTGAAGACCATTATTCTACATATTTAATTTAGTTTGTTAAGCGCAAAGATTTGTTTTAAAACTATTTATAATTCAGTTCTAATCTCTAGCAAATGAATAAACAAACATTAATAATGAAGAGTGATGAAACAACTGAGTTATATCCGAACACACGTCCTATTCTTATTCCCCATATGGTGATGTAGACGTCTCCAGAACCCAACAGGAGGACAAATCTAAACTTGTTTTTAATAAAACAAATATAAATATGCATATAATAAATAATACTACTAATAATAATAACATTATACAAATGCAACTCGTCATGAATAAATTGAAAAAGCCCCCCGAGATGAGGCATGGAGGCAGTGGTTTTTATATTTCTGTGGAAAATAAGAATCCTTTAATTGTTTATATGTGTATTGCTGTGCATCCTGTGTGTATTAAGCAATGTGTAAGCGTTTAACAACTAAAACTCTCTGCGCTGGACTTTAGACCTGCTTTGAGCTCGTCTATTGCACAGTCTGTTTTAGTTCCTCAAAATAGCAACACGCTATGTCTTTTTTTTTTTTTTTTTTTTTAAACACAGGTTCATCCTAAAGACTTGAACAACGGCATTATAAACGCAGCATTCATGCTTCTCTTTAAAGATCTGATCAAGCTCTTCGCTTCCTACAATGACGGCATCATCAATCTACTAGGCATGTGACAAATAATATATTTATAATAATATATTACATTCAATTTAAACATTTTTTAAACTGATCTTTTTTTATTATTATTGTTCAGAGAAATATTTCAAAATGAAGAAGTCGGAGTGCAAGGACTCTCTGGAGATTTATAAGAAGTTTCTGACCCGAGTGACAAAAATCGCCGAGTTCATGAAAATCGCTGAGGTGAGGCGGGATGGGGATGTGTTAAAGTCAATTATATGTGTAAACAACATCAATTCACGATATGATTTTTATGTTTGTTCTGCAGCAAGTAGGAGTGGATAAGAATGACATCCCTGACATCTCTTATGTAAGTCAGCTATGGCATTTCCATGTGTTTAGTGTGTCACAAGCTCTTAATTGATATATATTTTTGTCTAATTTCTAGTCCAGATGTATAAATCATCTTAAATCAAGAAGCATTTTCCAGACAAGTGAAAACATTGTCTTGTTTTCAGAAATAATAGATCAAAATGAAGTGAGTTTTTCCTTAAAACAAGCACAGTAATCTAGTATAAAGCAATCTTGAAATATTATTATGTTGCTTACCACACTGGCAGATTATTTAGCATGTTTTAAGAGTAAACTCAATTAATTTTGACATATTATTTCTGAAAACAGGACAATATGTTTTATTTTCACTTGACTAGAAATAAGACAAAAGCTGTAAGTAAGAAAAGCAGTGTAGGAATCAAGGCAAATATTGATTTTCTAGATGTCAACAGATCGTGAAAACACTATAGCACAGTCTACAAGGCTTTTACAGTAATGAAGTAAATCTGTGTGAGTGTCAAAGAGCTTTTCATCCATGCTAACTGAGCGCCATAATTGCCTTCCTTGTGGGAATTCCCAGTGTCTGCATCCTGGTGTAGTTGCAGATCTAGCAGATTCAGACAGTGAAGACTGTCCCTTTAAAGACTGCCGCAACGAAGAGCCGGTAACCATTAGACTGATATGGGACGGAGTGAACTGTACATGTCAGTGCATTGCCTTTGCCTGAAATATCTCTTTTGTGGGCTATTTAATCACAAAAACACTACTGATTCATTTACAATTGAGAATTATTAGCCATCCTGTTCAATTTTAATTCTATATTTTCTCCCAAATTTCTGTTTAACATAGAGAAGCACGTTTCTAAACATAATAGTTTTAATAACTCATAATAACTGATTTCTTTTATCTTACCATGATGACAGCACATCATATTTGACTAGATATTTTAGTATTCAGCTTAGTGACATCTAACTAGGCTTAACTATGTTAATTAGGCAAATCAGGGTATTTAGGCAAGTCAATGTATAACTGTGGTTTGTTCTGAAGACCGTAAAACAAATTGCTTAAGGGGACTATTAGTATTGACCTTAAAATGATTTTAAAAATTAAAGACTGCTTTTAAGCTAGCAGAAATAAAACAAATCAGACTTTCTCAAGAAGAAACAATATTATAGGAATTACTGTGAAAAATTCCTTCCTCTGTTCAACATCATTTGGGAAATATTTGAAAAAAAAAAAACAATAACAGGAGGCTCAAAGTAGTAAGAACTTATAGATTATGCTGTTTTTTACTCTCCTTTAACTCAGCTATGTTTTGAATGGCATAAAGAGTGAGTTAAATAACAGCAAAACCTTGCATTTTTGAGTCTATTAAGCCTTAAAAAGATAATATTAAAACAATATGTGACTCTGGACCACAAAACCAGTCTTATGTTGCACAGGAATATTTCCACAGCTATAACCAAAACACACTGCATGATTTAAAATGATTGATTTTTCTTTTATGTCCATAATCATTGAAATATTAATAAAAGATCATGTTTCAGGAAGTCATTTTGTATATTTCCTACTATAAATTTATCAAAACTCAATTTTTAATTTGGTAATGTTACTGAGAAAAAGAAATGATTTATCTTACACTCTAAAAGATTATATATAACAAAAGAAGTCATGACAACAAATGTTTTTATGCTACTTTAATTTATTTCAATAAGCTAATCAGGTTTAATGCAATATTTTGTTGTCAGTTTGACTGAAGTTAGGTTGAGATAGCTAGAAAAGTTACTAAAACTAAACAAATTGAGGCAGCAAGAATAGTTTTTACTGTGTACACTTTCTCACTATTTAGTTGTTGTTGTTTTTTTACTTTAAAAAATGTTAAATATCTTGTTCTATGCTGACTTATTAGTTCAGACTGCATGATTTTAGCCCCAATTTTGACTCTCCGACAGGTTTTGAGTAATCGCAGACAAATGCCTGAAATCACAGGCAAATTGGTGCTCGTTCACGCGAGTGACAATCACAGAATCTGAACTATCAAAGACGCGATCTGAGAGAATCGCGATGAGTCGCCGATGCCCGGGAGATATTTGGCGTGCTGAATATCTGGAGCTGTCGGCGATTCAAATCATGCCGTGTGAAATGTGTTTTGAATGAAAATAACATCGGCGATCGTCTACAGCCAATGAGAGAGCAGCGTTCACTAGTGTGGGTCTCTGCAGGCCAGCGGGAGGTTGAGGGAGAAGTTAAAAGCGCTCATTTTAAGTTGATTCGGACCCAAGAAATGGAGGGAAAATTAGTGTAAATTTGGCAGGAGCCCCCGTGTCTGTTTGACATGTCATCTGAGCAATATCACAACCTAACCTGGTCAAAAAAAAAAAAAAAAGTTGAAGAGAAATTGCTAATTCCCATTAAAGCCAGGTGAGCACATATGCATTTTTTACCCCATTAAAGGCTTCTTTCTCGTTATGTAGTTAATAACAAAAGATATACGACGTGTTTTTGGGTGTGAGATGTAGTTTGGACAAAGTTGTCGGCGATTCTTCCTAGTTTGAAGTCATGCAGTGTGAAACTCCCTGTCGCCGATCCATCTTGCAGTGTAAACAAAGCAGCGACAAAACGCTAGCCCAGATAGTCATGCAGTGTGAAAACATCTGTGACATGACTACTTTGAAAATCATGCAGTCTGAACTCGGCATAAAAATATTGTCAGGCTCACATATTATAAATACGACTGTACTGACTCTACTGGATACAAACACAAAAACTTGATCTGAATTGAGCTGGAATGCAATAGTACAACATTAGTTAACACAAACTAACTATTAATAATGTTTACAACAATGCTCAACCCTGTTCCTAGAGATCTACCTTCCTGCATAGTTCAGCTCTAACCCTGATCAAACACACCTGAACTAATTAATTACGACCTGAACAGCACTTGATAATTACAGACAGGTGTGTTTGATATGGGTTGCAACTGATATCAGCAGAAAGGTAGATCCCCAGCAACAGGGTTGGTCACCCCTGGTCTACAGCATTTACGTATCAATTTACTAATCTAACAATTAATAAATGTGTTATTTTGCACATTTATTAATACATTATTAAAAACTAATGTGATGTATGTTAACATATATGAGTAATAGTAATTCATTACTAATTCATTCATCATAATTCATTAACTAATATTAAAATGACTGATTGCTATAAAAAGAAATACCTTGCTCAAAGTTAATTCATGTTAACAGACGCATTAGCTAATGTTAACAAATGAGACCTTAGTGTACAGTGTTACCCTATTGTCTTCCCTGCAGTTGCTGTTGAAGTTGTTTCATAATTTATGACCTGCAACACTGACACGGTTATTGAACTGAATTGTATCAACACAATCTGCATTGGACAGAATAATGACACAGTTGTCTATTTAGAGCTGCTTTAGCTATCACAAAATATATTTTTACATAACATTCTCACTTTTACTGTAAGTTTATGACTCTAAAGCTGCTTTAAATCTCATCAATTGCTTTTATGAAGTGCTATATGCATAATAAGACTTGACACGAAGAGGTCACATCACAATTAGCCTTTCGTTCAGATGCTGGAAAAGGCAATGCACTGAAGTCCAGCACTGTCCCATGGTTTTTGAGTTGATTTTGCAGTGCTACGAGTGGTTTGAGTAAAGGTTTTCAGCAGGTTTTGATGTGCTGCGAGTGGTTTGAGTAAAGGTTTTCAGCAGGTTTTGATTTGCTGAGAGTGGTCTGAGTAAAAGTATTGAGCAGATTTTGATGTGGTGTTCTTATTGTTTGGATTTGCAGTGGAACTTTAAGAGATGCTGAAATGAAATGTCTGATCTGCTCATCACTGATATGTGTGTTTTATTCTGTGGTCTTCAGGCACCCAGCAGTATTCTGGAGTCACTGGAGACGCATATGAACAGTCTAGAGGGGAAGAAAGGGTACGAGACATCTAAACTCACCCTAAATCACTCTAAAGTGCAAATGAAATCAAAACTAACCATATGATTTTGTTAGCTCGCATTGCTAGTTTTGTGCAGAACAATTCATCTGTGCACGTCATTAAGAAAAAAAAAACAATAGTTTGCCCCTGTAATGCTTAATTAAAATCTGAAAATGCATGTTTTTTTTTTAGTTAAATTGTCACTTTAGGTATGTTTTAGGCACTGGGCGTGGCTAACATACTTAACCACACCCCTTCATATGGACTTTAAATGATAGAGGGGAAATAAAACAAACTGCATGAGATAGAAAACCTGGGCTCACTTTCTCGTATGGTGATGTAGTTACAGTATAACTATTCATTTAACTAGTAATATTAATGAACTACATGTGCTTACTATATGCTTGGGGTTAGAATGTGAGTTAGGTTTAGGTTTAGTTACATGTAATTATGCATAATTCATTGTAGATACTATAGTTATTGCATGAAACATGTGTAACTACATCACCAATTAAAGTGTTATAATAAAAGAAACAAGGCTAGAAGCAAGGCTCATTAGCATGACTTCTCTTTGCTGTTTTGAAAAAATCAGAAAGTCTTAAAAAAGTGTGTGTGCTCATTAATAATAATTCTATGTTTCTTTTCTCTCCCTGCATGGATTTCTTTAGTGATGGGTGAGTACATTTTAAATAAACTCTTCAAGATTTTGATTGATAACACTTAATTTTAAGTATTCCCACTATTAATGACTGGCTTATTAGTATTATTATATTATTATTATTATTTTATTAGTACTTATAAAGTGTGATCTTATTTCACATCCCCAATCCTATCTAATACCTAAACCCAACTATTACCTTATTAACTATTAATAAGCAACAAATTAGTATTTTATTGAGCTTAAAGGTTTATTGATAGCAAGAAATATACCTTAAAACAAAGTGTGACCTTTTGATTTAAAACCATCTGTTCACTTGCATCTCTGTTTGTATGTTTCAGGTCACCCACAAAGGTAAGTAAGCGCTTGATTTGTTTGAAATTGTTATAATTTCATTGATATCACCCTAACCTGCCTAATTAACCTAGTTAAGCTTTTAAATGTCACTTTAAGCTGAATACTAGTATCTTGAAAAACGTAGAAAAACCTTCTTAAAACACATATTTTTGAAGCACTACCATTTTTGTGCAGTCGCATATAGCCACTTGTGGTTTTGACCCCCCGCCTACTGGGCATTTAAAGTACTGTACTATATCTTCGGGTTACTTTCGGTTTCTCTCAGTGTACGGTCAAGAGTAACACACATGCAGATTATTTCTGGGGCTGATTCAAACGTTGAAATATATATCCATAAGTGCTCTATTTTTACTAAAGCTCTGTTTTTGAAAATATTCAAGGGTTATTTCATTATAATCAGTTTTGTACCGCCTCTATTGTGTTGTACAAAAACATCTCCATGGCCTACTTGTTATGATGGTGGTGTCAATATGATAACTTTGCTAATATTCCATTCAAATGGTATATATATTACCAGTAATGTCACTAGTTACCCAATCTGCTTTCAGCTGTTCTTGTGCTATCTGTTAAACTTTTGGTTGAGCAACAATTGATTGGGACAGAATAACAATAATAATTATGCCTATTATTAAATTGTGGTATTTTCCTAGCAATTTAAACTACCCCTTCAATATTTAAAATAAGAAACAAAAAGAAGGAGCGTTTATACTCTGGGGAAGAATGTCTGAGTGTATCAGTTACACATGTTTTCCCCTTTTTTTCTGTCCGGTTCTCCTATAAATTGTCATCCACTGATATGGCCCCCCGCCAATTTGAGTTTGAGACCCTTACTTTAAACAGAAATTGTACAGGTGGCTAATAATTCAGGAGTGCTAATAATTCTGTCTTCAACTCTAATCTCAAACTGTCACTCTGTGATGTGTTTTAGGGATCACCTACCAATAACGTGTCTCCAACCTCCACTCCCGCCAAATCCGGTGCAGCCGTTCCCACTTTGGAGCCTCCTCGTGCCGATGCCGCACCTGCTGCCGAAACTGCCACCGAGTCAGTGACCCAAGTGACCACACGAACACCTCCTGAGGATAAACTAACAGTCATAAAAGCACATCATAGCTGTCATTAGTTTATAAAAGTGTGCGTCTCTTTCTCACCACAGTTCTCTTCTGGATCTGGACCCGCTGTCTTCCTCTGGACCGTCAGGAGGAGCATCAGCTGCACCCACATCTTGGGGAGGTACAACCTAAAACATACATAAATACACACACACACACTCAGAGAAAGACACACATAGGCTGCTTTTGTGAATTGTGAGGACACTCCAAAGGACATTCAATTGTTTTAATACTGTACATCAGGGATCACCGATCTCGGTCCAGGAGGTCCGGTGTCCCT
>CAIGQQ010036795.1:8206-31486 GCA_903798035.1 Danio albolineatus | reverse complement strand
TCATAAATGTAATGTCATTGTCATGAAAAATATCTAGGCTGGATGACTTTCCTCATAAAGAATAGTTTGTATTTTACTTAACACCAACGACTTGTAGTCAAAAATATCATAATGAGATATTTACCAGAGCTTCTGCAGTTTTAAAAGTTACATTCAAGGCTATTTAAATCTAATTTTAAGACTATTATGAATTATGAATATTAAGATGTAGGCCTCAATCGTAATTGTACTATACAGGATACATTTTTTAGGGAGTATCAAAAGAACTACAAAACCACATAATAAAAAAGCACATGCACACATTCTACAGTGCTGTGGGAGCATTTTAACTGGTTATTAGAGGTAGCGTTACATGGGCTTAAAAAATTAAGGCCTGCTTAAAAGTGTTTAAGACCTATAACACAATACTTAAGTGGAATTAAGACACTTTAAGGACAAACATTTGATTTAGAAATTTTAGATTTAGACCAAACTCAAACCCAACCCAAAACAAAGCTTTAAAGGGGTCCTATTATGCTTTTCACTTTTTGAATGTGTTAGGGTTAGTGTGCAGTGTATGTTGGATGCCAAATAAGATCTAAAAAGTTATAAAATCCTCTCCAAAGGGAGATATTGAGTATTGAAAATTTCAAGAACACAACAAACAGCTCAATGGACTACAATTGGTCTTCCAAGCTTTTACTGAGGTCAGTAAATTGGTTCAAATCCCACCTAAAGAAATTCAAAAAGCACACCAAAACAAGCAGAATCAACCCTTTGAAAATGAGCACATTAACACACGTTTAACCATGTGTTTAACCACATTTGATAACAAAGTATCTCTTTCCCTCTGTTTGCAATTTGCCTCCATCACATCAGATCTGCTGGGGTCAGGTAAGCAATGCTGGCTTTTCATTTTGTGTGTTTTCATGTGATTTGATGTGTTAAATGTTTCACTCACTTGATTAAACATTGTAGTTCATCTGGAAAATTGAAATTACAGCCTGACAGTCCTATGTATGACAATCCTAGCCATCCATTTAGCCTCTTCGTCTTTGCTCAGTAGAATCTCTCTCTCTTTCTCTCTCCCTCTTATGCTCTTTCCCTCTTCTTTGGTTCCTTTCCTGGTTATGTGTTGATTTTCTGTTGTTTATATCGGTCCGCTGGGGGCGTGGCTATGCAGAAATAGGTTCCCTTACTACAGAGACTCTCCTTCCTGACCCAACCCTTGCCGTAGACTCCGCCTCCTCAGCCACGCCCACCACCACAGTTGCAGAGGCAGCCGTTTCTTTGGCTCCTCCTCCCTCCGCTGCCGGTGCTTCCTCCGGCTCAGCGGATCTCCTCGGAGGTCAGTAGAGAGCTTTCTTCCTTAAGAAGATTTTTTTTCTGGGGAAAAAGGCTGTGCCACATGCAGAAACAGAGGAACATCCCAGAGCAGAGATAAAAGATCCATATCATAATCTGTGCTGTTTCATTTGTGATCACATTTGTGTTCAGTATGAAGCCACCACCGCTCCGCCATTTGTGTCTGCTGTAGAAATCTAGCGCTCCTCTTTTCCATTTCCGCTTTATATCTTCTTCCATGCCATACATTTGCAGCTTTTCATTCGTTTGTCATCAATGCTTGTGAATTAAAATTACATATGAATTTTAATCATTTTGATTATTCTTATGTGCACATTCACAGACTGCACAGTAAGACTAATCAGGCTTTCATTTACAGCTTTAGTCAGCCAATGCCAGAAGGCTTGAGGTCAAGATGAAATCAAAACTTACCCATTTTACTTTCTAATACATGTGCCTATCAATATAAGAGAAATATTTTGTATTTAACAATATTTATTTTAAATATGTCAGTAATGATAATATATCATAACTCATTTCTATTAACTGAATTCTTTTTATCTTTGCCATGATGACAGTACATAATATTTGACTAGATATTTTACAGCTTAAAGTGACATGTAAAGGCTTAACTAGGTTAACTAGGCAAATCATTGTTTACTGATGGTTTGTTCTGCAGACATTAGAAATAAAATATAGCTTAAAGGGGCTTATAATTTTGACCTTAAAATGTTTATTAAAAAAAAATAAAAACTGCTTTTATTCTAGCAGAAATAAAGCAAATAAGACTTTCTCCAGAGGAAAAAATGTTATAGGAAATACTGTTAAAATTTTCTTGCTCTGTTAAACATTTGTGGCAAATATTTAAAAAAAAAAAAAAAAAATCAAAAAGAGGCTAATAATTCTGACTTCAACTGTATATATACATATGTAATATGATTATACATATATAATATGATTCAAAATTATTTTTTATTTTAAATATATATATATATATATATATATATATATATATATATATATATATATTTGGAATATAATATAATTATAAGATTATAAATAGAATTATAAATATTAAAATCTTATTATAAATAGAATATTATTTTACATATATTATAAATGTTCAATTATGATATGTGCATATATTTTACTGGAACTTTTCCTTTTTTTTGTACATTTTATTTGCTTCCTAAAAAAGTCAATAACTTTATACATAAGTTAAGACATTGAGATGTTCCAAATGAAAACAGTAGCTTGCATCATCCTCAGAAACCTTTCTTCATTTTGCTGGCTGTGAGACAGGCCACTTTCACTATTATCTTAACTTTATTTTACTTAATTAAATTATATTCTTTTATTTAAAACCTTATTAAGGCTAGTATCTGCTTTCTTTTAGTTGAATTTCCTGTTTTACCCGGCATTACAGCACAGTATCAAAGTGAAATGGGTTATGAATGTTCCATATTACCAAAATGATCAGACCATAGACTAGTGATCTTTAAAATTTGCCTACAAAACACCTGAATCAGAATATTTTACATGTGAAATGTCTTTCCTTTTGAACTCTGCATGACACTGATGTCTGTCATCTTCCTCTCTCTATGCTGTCTATTTTCCTATTCCTCTATTCTTTTTCTTCGCCTTTTATACGTCGACCCTTTGGCGCTCGTGCTCCAGATGTGTTTGCGGCCCCTGAAACAGCTGCTGCTGCAGAGGGCGGGGCCACCGCTTCCACGCCCACTCCTGCTGCCGATGGCACCGCGCCAGCCGGTGGGTGACAGCACTGCATATAATATCAACCTATTACGAGAGAGTGTGTGTGTTCACCTGAGTGTTTTCATTGACCATACTGAAGGACCACATCGAGCCTCTCCTGCAGCCTCTAATGAAGCCTCCTCTGGTCACTGCTGAGTTTTCTGAATTGGCATCGGTGTTGCCATGGAGATCGCTATCTGTGTTGCTAGGGCACTAGTCTTTGAACACTGAAGTTCTGTTCTCTGGAGGGCAGAAGCATATGTTGACTTGTTACATGCACAACATATCCAGCAGAGCTGGTTTTCTGCTCAACTTCCACTTCCATGAAAGAGAGAGAGAGGTTTATCTATTTTTCTTTCTCATCCTTCCTTCTTTTTGGTTTCATCTTAAGGGCATATATCTATAAAGCACATTTATGAAGCTTATACTTTTCAATATATGTACATAAGAGTAAAATCTTGTAGCTTGAGTATGTGAGACTTCCAAGTTTTGTTTTATCTGCACAAATGTAGTCTATTTACCGTGTATTTAGATGTTTACTGTAGCAGCTTATCAGTGGGAAGTGCAAAATAAGGTGAATATGACCAATTACCCCAACAGGAAGATGTTTTTAAATGTTAATCCTCTTCTGCCGGTAGATCCCTTTGCTCCAGCGGCTGGTACTGCTGATAGTTCCCCTCAGTTGGACTTGTTCTCCATGCAGCCAGTAGATGACAGTAACTCTCTCTTTAGCTCAGTGGCGCCGACTACTGTCCAGGAGTCTCTCTCCACCAACACCAGCATTGTAGCACCAACTGCTTCCCCAGCCCCAACGATAGACCTGTTTGCTGGTAAAATAATAATAATAATAATAATAATAATAATAATGGAGAATCAAATAAATAAATCCATATAGGCTAGACTGTATCATGTCCCACTTCTTAAAATCTGGACTAGCAATCTTTGAGAATCAAAGAAGTTGACGGATAAAAAGAGTTAAAAAATGAATACTCTGTTATTAATTACTCAGCTATATGTAATTTCATTTCTCTTCGTAATGCAAATAAATATATTTTAGATGAAATCTGAGAGCTAGAAAAATCCGAAAAAGTAAACAAAAATGTGGGCGGCTTCAGTGGTTCAACTGAAATCAAACGAAGCCCCAAGAACACTTTCGTTCACCAAAAAATAGTTCTGATGACTTTCCAATCTCTTTCGCATCAGATTAAAGCGTACACTATGATCGATATGATATATAACTGCAATACATTGTATTGTGGACAATAACCTGTTGCTGAAAAGAAGACAAAAGTAAACAAATTAGTTTTTACTGTTCATTTGGTGCACAAAAGTGTTCTTGGAGCTTCGTATAATTAAAGTTGAAGCCACAGTTTTGACAGTGTTTTTGGTCTCAGGACCATACATAGGGTCAGAGAGCTCCCGGATTTCATCTAATTTGTGTTTTGAAGATAAATGAAGGTCTCTGGGGATTGAAAGGACACAAGGTGGATGTATTAACAACAGAATTATCATATTTGCTTGAACTAAGCCTTTAAAACCCATTTTGATTTCACATTAGATATTTGTGCAAAGCATAAACGCAAGAGGACTGAGATACAAGGTGGAACTCACCATTTCCAGATTTTAATTGGTCTGATTTGTTTTTTGTATGTGTTTTATAGGAATATTATTTCTTTATGTTTGTGTTCATAGATGATGTGTTGTGTTTAGGTTTTTTCGATCCCATGCCAGACTCATCTGTTCCCAAAACAGACCCAAACCCCAGTCTAGACTTGTTTTCAGCAGGTACATCTTATTGCTGCCTCTGTTGTACACCGTTTTCTCTCCATTCTGTCCTTGACTGCTCAAGGTGAGCCAAATATGCTTCTCTCCTGGGGCAGCCGAAGGAACTGACCGTCTAACACTTTAATTTCTCTCACTCCCTCAGGCCTTCATTCCCTTCACCTCTCTGTCTGTGTTTCTCCTGACGTGTTTCCAAGGCCTATTAGTTACATGGACCCTTTTCACATTTGCAGGTTTCTCAGCAGCGGAAGTCGTCATGGTTGAGTAAACTTAGAGCGCAGTGAATAGGAGAGTACAACAAATATATTTTACAATCCTATTGGCTGAAATAGGGCGCCACGGTGGCCGAGTGGTTAGCACGTTCGCCTCACAGCAAGAAGGTCGCTGGTTCGATCCCCGGCTGGGCCAGTTGGCATTTCTGTGTGGAGTTTGCATGTTCTCCCCGTGGTTGCGTGGGTTTCCTCCGGGTGCTCCGGTTTCCCCCACAGTCCAAAGACATGCGGTACAGGTGAATTGGGTAAGCTTAATTGTCCGTAGTGTATATGTGTGAATGAGAAGGTATGGATGTGTTTCCCAGAGATGGGTTGTGGCTGGAAGGGCATCCGCTGCGTAAAACAAATGCTGGATAAGTTGGCGGTTCATTCCGCTGTGGCGACCCCGGATTAATAAAGGGACTAAGCCGAAAAGAAAATGAATGAATATTGGCTAAAATAATGAAAGAAAAACTCCACGATGGTGTTATCAAGACTTTAAGACAAAGGGAAAAAATTGTTTGACATTGATAACGGCAGCCAGAATAGAGAATAATGTCCGATTTTACTGTCCTGCCCCATAGACGCTGCATTAGAAACACTTCAGAAATGGTAATTCATTTTTTTAATTTGTTGCAAGGATGATATAAAACATATATAAATACATATAAATGTTCCTACATCAAACTTTCACTTAAAAAAGTGATTTAAGATGCTGATGACCGTTAAACATCTTGTGAAAAGGGTCTATTATCCCCACTTCGAGACTATTTACACTTAACCCTTGGACTTTCCTTATTCATCTTTATCTATGATGCTCAAATATTCTCACAGATTCAGATAATTAACCTTGACAGTGTTTGTTAAACAAGTTAAAATAAGCATTAAATAAGTAGCAAACTAAACTCCTTCCTGTGCTCCAGATGTGTTTGGTCCTCCTGCTGCTGCTTTATCTGCCCCCATGAGCTGGCCAGACAGTGGGGCAAATCTGGACCTGTTTGGGGGTTGGTAACTACCCCAGTGTGCATGATGGGGGTCTGATTTGCTGTGGATTCTTAACACTTGGTATTAAGATGTATTTCTATCATTCTGACCACTGGTAGACCAAGGTTATTATATACTACATTGATTTAAGAATTTTACTGTAGTTTTTCCATATATATATATATATATATATATATATATATATATATATATATATATAACTTATTACTTTCTGACTAACACAGGGTCATTTGTGAGTAAGATCAGAAAAAGGTTTTACTATTGTTTAATTACAATTAGAATCTTAGTTCATTCAGTAATAATCAGTGTCACAGTGAGCTCTCCTACAGAAGTGCTGGAGAACACATTTGTATGCATCTTAATATCAAGTAGATAGTGTCTTTTTTGGGAAAGGACAGCTTTTATATTGGACGATGAACTGTGGACAGTGGTTTTGAGGGATTTCTTGACCTGACAGGAAAAGTGGAAATGGTGTACGTGTGTGAGCTTTTGTGTGTGTGTGAGTTTGTTTCTAAGCACATTTCTGACTTTAATATACAATATTTGCTCGTGCTAACACGATGTTGTAACAATGTTTTCTTGAAGTTCCATTTCTGTCATTGAAATATTGATTCTCTGAACGTTCAAGATGTCCAATTTTCAGTTTTGTTAAGAACAAGACTAAGCATGCCAAAATGATAACATAAAGTCTCTGTCTCTCTCTCTCTCTGGGCTTGTCTCTCAGCGTAATGGCTTTGGCTCATTATAAACTCTTTTACCTTCATGCTGCATGGATGGAGCAGAATCTGCGGGTGCCGGTGAGGCCAAACCAGCCGCCGCAGCAGCAGCAGGAGGAGGAGGAGATCTGATGTCAGGTACGTTACCTGCAGCCCTCAACATCTTCATGACATTTTCATTGTGCGCATATTTATGTCCAGTGTTCAAAAGTCACATTTGCAACCATCAAAGTCCAAATCGTGGAAACCGCAGCACTTTTACATAGCCCTAAGAAAAGACAAAAGCACAAATCAGTGCACTGTAAAAATAAAAAATCTATAATATTTACAGTAAAACACCAGCAGCTGTGCCGGACAAACCTTTACATGGCAGAACTCATTACAGTAAACTACCATAGTTCATTCATTTATATTATTCACCAGTGCTTTGAAGTACTAACACCACACAAACAGAAACACAACCGCAAGCATGTGTGGATGAGAAAGTCATATAATAAATCAAAGCTCACCACAAACAATACCCACAAGCAGAGAAGCATACTAATATATAGAAAACACCCAGTGTCATTCACACAACGACTAAACACTCTCATGCTAACAAATATAAAAATAAAATAAAGCATTACCATTATTTATCAACACTGGATGTAATGTAAAACTCCAATGTACATAAATGATGAGAAAATAATAATCAAAAGAACCATATTGCCATCCAGGGAATCAATATATGATTATTAACTGTATATATAATGAAGAATATTACCGTTAACTAGTTAATCCGTTTTTTTAACAATTTTAATTCATTTTCTTTTCGTCTTAGTCCCTTTATTTATCTGGGGTCGTCACAGCGGAATGAACCGCCAACTTATCCAGCATTTGTTTTACGCAGAGAATGCCCTTCCAGCTGCAACCAAACACTGGGAAACATCTATACACACTCATTCGCACACAGATAATTTAGCTCACCCAATTCACCTATAGCATGTCTTTGGACTGTGGGGGAAACCGAAGCACCCAGAGGAACCCACACCAACATAGGAGGAACATGCAAACTCCACACAGAAAAGCCAACTGACCCAGCCGAGGCTCAAACAGGCAACCCTCTTGCTGTTAGGCGATCATGCTACCTATTGCGCCACCTTTAAAAAAATTTAATAGCATTAGCTTTTATACAGTGTAGATTCTCATTGAAATCAATGATGGAAAGCAAATGTGCTCAAATGTCAGTATTAAAAATGAAGCATTAAACAGTTATTTTTCATATCCAACGCATGTTATAATGAACAATTTGTCCATGCACACTTATCTACATTTTTATGTGTGATAACATCCGTTTTTAGTGATGTGTGTGTGTGATGTGAGACATTTAGACATGTTGTTGTTGGTGTGTTGAGTTGAGCTCAGTGTTGTTTCCATCTGTTTCTCTCTCACACATCTGTGGTTTATCTCCATCTCTGCATCACACAGACTGAGAAAGCCTTCTTCCCAATGCCTTGCTGCTTAATTCTGCTCTCTCTTTTCTCTCATCCGCTCATTCACTTTTGCTTGACGACGCTCTCTTCTTCCTAACCATGTTCACGTCCATTTCTTCCTCCGATGGATCAAATTCCCTCTCTTTATCGTTTGTTTTTCTTCATTTTCCTCCTCTCTCCTTCCCTTCATCTGGCTCTTGGGTCATTGCTTGCTTCCTCCTGTGCTGCTGGTGAGTTCTGATGCTCCTACATTAGCTGCAATCCCAGAGTGCATTCCTGCCTTTGCAGGATAGTGAATTCAGACGAGCTATGAAGATGAGTGGACGAACGAATGAATGAATGAAAGTAGACATACAGCGCTCAACTTAAATGAGTACACCCCATTTTAAAAATGAATATTTTTATCTATTTCTCAGTGAATATAGGTCATATTTTGGTGCATTTGAACAAAGCAGATTTATTAAACGGATATATTTATTAAAATAACATTTTAGTGACCAAACAACTTTAGAAATTGAAAGAAAATACATTTAAATTCATGCCGAATATTGGAAAAAAATACTACAAAATTTTATACATTTTTTGTTTCTCTTAAGTTTTGCTCTTAACATATAAATTAGGGCTACTAATTTTGGCTGTTATCATAAGTTATTTTACTAGATTAGCTCCAGATTTGGCTTCAGTACTGACTAATTTAATGTATATGCACAATATTGTAAAGCGTCCTATAGAGAATATAAATCTGAATGAGAGATTTGTGAGGAGTTTACTCATATATGCTGAGCACTGTAGGACAATTTTTAATATATTGTGATAATGAACGTGCAATATTAATATTGTGGGTACTGCTTTAAAATACCTTGAATGTTTGTTTGTTTTTTTGAGTGTCTTGTAAGAGTACTCGTACTGTTGTATTGGCAGGGGTTGTTCATTGTAGCCCCAAATGCTTGAAGAATTAATATGTAATTAATTTAGTTAATCTGACCTACGACATTAAAAATTCAGTTATTATTAGGCCTTGTGTTCATTAACTATGTACATTAAGATTGCATTAAACGACAGTTAATTTAACTAACTGAAGTCATTTTAATGACAGCTATAAAAGCATTTATTTATTTTAGATGATTTCAGTTTATTCACTTTATTTTTTTAATGCGTAATAACATCAGCATTATTGTCAAAAGTCCTCTAATTGTTTTATTAAAAAGAGTTAAAAACTAAACAACTCACTTTTTTAGTAACTATAAAATGTCTTTTTACTCATTGTTGATCTTAAACGGGGCCTATTATGCAAAAATCACTTTTATAAGTGGTTTAAACACAGCTGTGTGGCAGCAGTGTGTGAATATAACCAGCCTCTAATGGTAAAAATGCATTCATTAATTTTTTTATAATCAGACTTGTTTTTTTTGAGTGTCTTGTAAGAGTACTCATACTGTTGTATTGGCAGGGGTTGTTCATTGCAGCACAAAATGCTTGAAGAATTAATAGGTGATTAATTTCGTTAATATGACCAACGACATTAAAAATTCAGTTATTATTCATAGGCCTTTTGGTCGTTAACTATGTACATTAAGATAGCTTTAAACGACAGTTAATTTAACTAATTGAAGTCATTGTAATGACAGCTAGAAAAGCATTTATTCATTTTAGATGATATCAGTTTATTCACTTTATTTTTTTAATGCGTAATAACATCACCATTAAAAGTCCTAATAGTTGTATTAAAAAGAGATAAAAACTAAACAATTCACTTTTTAGTAACTATAAAAAGGCTTTTTACTCATTGTTGATCTTAAACGGGGCCTATTATGCAAAAATCACTTTTATAAGTGGTTTAAACACAGCTGTGTGGCAGCAGTGTGTGAATATAACCAGCCTCTAATATTAAAAATGTATTAATTACATTTTTTGTAATCACACATGATGAAAACAGTCTGCAGAAACACTTTGATTGACATTTTCCCTTTGTACGAGTCATCACAGGGGGAAAGCCCCGCCCATTACAGAAAATCTCTCCCTTGTTATCATAGGACGCTAGACTTGTTTTTTAAATCTGCCACTATGCTGACACACAGGCATTTGTAGCTCCGCCCTCTTTTAAAAAGATCACAATGTTATTTTAATTTAAAGCGACAGTCACCAAAACACCACAATTATGATCAAAGCCTTAAAGGGTCAGTATTAGAATTATAAAACATTATTTGTAGGGTGTTTTGAGCTGAAACCTCATATACACACTCTATGGACATCAGAGGCTTATTAAGGTCCACAATAGGTCCTCATTAATGCATTGATGTAATGCATGGTTACTAAGGAGACATTATTGTTAAGTATCTTCATGTACTTCATCATAATTATGCAATTTCATTTGGTTAAAACATTAATTTACTCTGAAAATGTGTATAAAATAAAGCAATACTAAGTACAATCAGGCATTATTTAGGTTGTTACCTGTTAAAATAATGTTTTGTGTCTTAGATCAATATTGTGAAGATACTTTATACCGTGATGAAAGCTTCAGAAATGTTATACCAGCAGAAGCCTAAATGAAAGATTAGGAGAAAATCTAATTCAAAAGCATCTGTGGTTGCAAAATATAAATGAAAGGTGGAAAATATATATTATTAAAACCGAGTGGTAAACAGAGGTGTACAGTATCATCAGCTATTTTAGGCTCGTATCACAACATATGCGTAAGCAGTGGCGCATTTTGATTTCAGCGCACAACATGTTAAAAGGTTACAGGATTCACGTGCAAGCGAGGACTATTTTTGATGTGCTTAGTGTACTGAATTGAACAGAAAATGCATTTATCAACACACTTTTTTGCTAAGTAATAATTTTAAAGCAGCACAGGACAATGGACTGAATGAATTACTCAGTACACAGTAAAAGATGACTAATCCCACCTGCAGGACACATCCACACATATACAGTAGCATTTCAGTTTAAAGGAACGCTATTAATGCACTGATTCATTGGATTTACTCATTTTATTTTAAGGTAAGTGGTTGCAAACAATTTTTATGGGCTGAATTTAAACAAAATAAATGTAGTAACGTTTAAATTCAGCCCATCTAAATTGTTTATAGCCACTTACCTTAAAATAAAATGAGTAAATCCAATGAACCCTTTTTTTTTTAGTGCAGGTCCAACACAGATTTTTTCAGTGATGTTGATATCTAATGAATATTTAATGAGTGGATTTGAGTGTGTGTGTGTTTTATTACTCAACGGTTAGATGATAGTGCTCAGCCGTGTTTCTTCCTGCTCTCATCTTTAGATATTTCTAGTACTAGTTGCCATAGAGATATACCCTGAATGAGGGTTGTTTGCATTCAGTTGATCTCCTTTTTTTTTGTTTACTGTTACTCAGACTGAAGCTCACTATGTTCCTCTTTGCTCCTCATTAAAAAAGCGTTCGATGGATTGGGTGATGTGCTCATGCCAGCTATGGCTCCTCAGGCCGCTGGAGCTTCACCCATGGCCACTTCACCCATCAAACCCATGGGAGGAGACCTGGACTCAGCTATGGCTAACATGGCCGGCAGTACGTTTACATTTACTTTTAAATCATGCTGTCTTAAAAGTAAAGGTTATTTGGTAACAGTTTAGAATAATGGTCCATTAGTTAATGTTAGTTAATGTATTTACAAGCACAGATCAAGTTGGTGCAGTATGGAAAACTCAAATAAAAAAGAAAGTAGTGATTTCCAAATTTACCTTGACCAAATTTAATTTCATTGCAGACAACGTGAACACAAAATATTTCATGATTTGTCTGGTCACGGTCATTTTTAAATATAGATCCATTCCTGTTGTTCAGATCTGCAACACATTCAAAAAAAAAAAGTAGAGACGAGCAGTTTGGGACTAGTAATCAGGTAAACTGGTTAAATAATGATGTCAAAAGGTAATTGTAATTATGATTTGGTACAAAAGCAGCATCCAAGAAAGGTCTGGTCCTTTAGGAACAAAGATGGGCCGAGGATCACCGGTTTGAGAAAATAATTAAATTGTTTAAAAACAATGTTCCTCGAAGAAAGAGAGGAAGACATTTGGATATTTCATCATCAACTGTGCAGAAAATAATGGAAAGATTCAGGGAATCTGAAGGAATTTCAGTGCATAAAGGACAAGGGCACACGCCTAAGCTGGACTACTGTGATCTCCAATTCCTCAGGCGGCACTGCATCAAGAATCCTCATTCATCTATAAGCCATCATCACATGGGCTCTGGACTACTTTTTGGAAACTTTGCACACAATACGTAGTTACGTCTAACTCCACTGTAAACTCTACTGTAAAACTCATTCATTTATTCATTTTCTACCACTTTTCCGGGACTGGGTCGCGGGGGCAGCAGTCTTAGAAGAGAACCCCAGACTTCCCTCTCCCTAGACACTTCCTCCAGCTCCTCCGGGGGGATCCCGAGGCGTTCCCAGGCCAGCCGAGAGACATAGTCCCTCCAGCGTGTCATGGGTCTTCCCCGAGGCCTCCTCCCGGTGGAACACCTCCCTAGGTAGGCGTCCAGGAGGCATCTGAAACAGATGCCCGAGCCACCTTATCTGACTTCTCTCGATGTGGAGGAGCAGCGGCTGTACTCCGAGCTCCACCCGGGTGTCAGAGCTCCTCACCCTATCCATAAGGGTGCGCCCTGCCACTTTGCGAAGTAAACTAATTTCGGCGCCTTGTATCTGAGATCTTGTTCTTTCAGTCATGACCCAAAGCTCCGTAAAATCTGTGCCAAAATCAAGCCCTATGTTAATAGTGTCCCGAAGACCGTCTACTTCTCTGGGCTTAGAGGAACCTGAGATGGACCATCACACAGTCGAAACATGAACTGTGGTCAGATAAATCAGTATTTTGCGTATTTTTTGGAAGTAATGGATGACAACGTGCACCGGACTTAACTAACATTAAGTAAGCATGAATATATTTTCACAGCGTTTATTAATCATACATGAACTAATGCAGTTTCAAAATCCAAAGTTGTGCTTGTTAACATTAGTTAATGCACTGAGTTAACATGAATTAATGTTATTTAACTTAACATTAACTAACATTAGTGCAGATGAATAAATACAGCAATAAATGTATTATTAATTGTTCATGTTAGTAAACACATCACACTAATGAACCATTATTTTAAGGTGTTAAACGTCTATTAAGGGAGCATAGTAATAGGGTCTGTCATGGTATGGGGTTGTGTCAGTGGTAACTTGCACTTCTGTGGCACCATTAATGCTGACAAGTACATAAAGATTTTGGAGCACAATGCTTTTCCAGGGAAGCCCGTGCATATTTCAACAAAACAATGCAAAATCACATCCTGCAAACATCACAAAGTCCTGGCTGCGGAGGAAGAGGATACAGGTACTTGACTGGCCTGCCTGCAGTCCCGACCTGTCTCCTATGAAGAATATGTGGGGCATTTTGAAGTGCAAAATGCGACAATGAAGAGCCCAAACTGTTACCCACCTTAAGACTTGTTTGCAGGAAGAATGAGACAAAATTACACCTGAAACACTTCATCACTTGGTGTCTTCAGTCCCTAAACGTCTTTTAAGTGTTATGAAAAGCAATGGCACCATTACAAAGTGGTAAATGCTATACTGTTCCAACTTTTTTTTAAATGTGTTGCGAGGGAATACGTGTTTATTTAAAACAACAACAACACGAGGAACACATTAAATAATGTGCTGTTGTGTTGTCTGCACTGAAATACAAGTCAAAATATATTTGGAAATCAATCCTATCTTTTTGTTTGCGTCTTCCATACTGTCGCAACTTATTCTGATTTGGGGTTGTAAATACATTACCTAACATGAACTAATGTAACCTTATTGTAAAGTGTTAAGGAAAAACGTAAGACGAATTTCACATTGTACGATTGTAGAATAAAATATCCCTCTGTGTACTTTCAGATTTGACAATGGGGAACCAGAAACCGTAAGACACAGAACTTCCTACTCTTCATTGAACCATGTTTTCTTGCTCTCTTAAAATAATTATTTGTGTATATCTGTCCCCTTATTTCTGTCTCTCTCTCACAGGGGTGAAGCAGCAGGAGGGGCGAACTGGCAAGCGCAGGTACCCACCCCTAGCTGGGGCGTTACAATGGTAAATGTTGTGTTGTTCTGTAGATGTGGAGCATGAGGGTGGAGGCGCATGGCTTTGAGCAGCATGGCGTGGAGCCAATCACAAGCTTCCTTCTTCTCTCTGACTCACTCTCTGCTCCAATCAGATTAGTGAACAGGACTAAAGAGGGCGGAGCTTTCTCCTATATAAGACTAACGGCACTGATATTCTCACAGCAAAATACTGTTTGCAAGCAAGCATGCTGACACCGGTCACGCTGCTGATGGATATGTGAACATGCAAATGCATACATTTTCCGTCAGCTTATCAGGGGTTGCCACAGTGGAATGAACTGCCAACTATTCTGGCATATGTTTTACACAGCGGATGCAACCCAGTACTAGGAAATCTCACATTCACACATACACTACAGCTAATTTAGTTCATCTAATTCGCCAGCGCATGTTTTTGGACTGAGGGGGAAACCGACGCCAACACGGGGAGAACATGCAAACTCCACAGAGCTAATCAACGAATGGAACAAACACTCATATGACCACATATGTAAAGCACATAAACATACACATCATGGCGCTGCACATGCGCACAAAGTATGTTTAACTTGATTCACATGATAATCATACACAAGTGCTTAGATTTTTTTCAATTGATCAGATTATTTCAGGCGTCCATCACCGTTTTCAATCTGATTTATATTTGAATTGAGCTTAATTACGATGACTGAAGAGATTACACAAAGGTCTTTCAGTCAATTAAGCCGTTGATGCATTAATATACAGATACTTGAGCGCATGTAGCTAGTATTGCTTTAAAACTTCAAACCTGTTTGGTTTGACAGCCGCTTCCTTCTCTCTTTTTTCTAATGCACGTTCAAATTGCACTAAACTCAGACTGCTAACCCTAATCGCAGTGTGTGCAGATTCCCTTCAGTGTTTGTGTGTGTGTGGGTGTGATAGGGTGCGTCTCAATCAGCTCCCTAGCTCCTAAAGTCTTGGATCAGTAGGTCATGTACTTAAATGGCAGTAATAAGCTTGAAAAAGCATTAGTGGCGATGAATAAATACTGTAATAGATGTATTATTAATGGTTTGTTCATGTTAGTAAACACATTAACTAGTGAACCAATATTTTAAAGTGTTAAACATCCATTAAGGGAGCATAGTGAACATAGATGCGCCTTCATTTTCACAGTGCATTGTGGGACTTTTTTCAGAGTGCGATATTAATGGAAGAATTTTTGCTAGGAGACAGCATTTAAAATGCCTGACTCCCTGATCAGTGCAATGACTAGTGAACAAGGGATCGAATTGAGATGCAGCCATTATGTTTAAGTGTTGTCCTGTGTCATTTGGTGCTAACCTCACCCCCTCATCCCTCCCACCCACTTAGACTCCCACTCTCGGGGTCTGTCCTGTCATGGGATCCCCGTCACCGTTTGGCATGGTAAGGGTGTGTGTTTATGTGTAGACATATATATGTTTGTGTCTCTTACCGTGTCTCTCTGTGATCCACAGCCTGCAGGAGGAGCTGCTCCCATGATGCCCGGCTCACCGATGATGGCGGCTCAACAACCAGTGAGGCCACAGTTTCCAGCAGGAGGCCCTGGACAACCGGTAGTTCATTTATTATAGAAAGTAAAATGGTTAAAGACTATACCAAAATATACGAAAATATCGATAATTGAATATTTTAACTCGATTACGATAAATGAAAGATTATTATTTTATTCATTGATTGATTTTATTCTTTACCCTCATAGTTCACAGACAGGTTTTGTACAGTAAATATGCTCACATATCACATGTGGGTGATTTTTGAATGATAACTTGATCTTAAAATAATTGAAGGAAACACACATGATCTACAGTCCATGATTATTCATTGAACATCAACATTGGATCGACTGATATTAAAACACACATTGCCTAAAACAGTCACCTTTTTCTTATAAAAAAGTGAAAATAAATAACTTTAAAGCACTTTTGCAAACAATAAATTATTTTCAATCTTTTCTAACTAAAATAACTCTTGCATATCCTGTAAATAATACTTTAAACCACTGTAAACAAATATTTTAATGAAAATAATAATTGTAATGGAATGGAAAATAAGCTTTCTCAAGGCATCTCTGGTGCAACTACCAAACATCGTCAATCGTCAAAGTAAAGCTCGGGCAAAGATTGGGTTTATCGTCCTATACTTGACCAGAGATCAGATATGGCTGCAAAATGGCCACAGAAGTATGAATCAGGCTTTAACAGAGCGGGGTCACATGACTCCACACGTGGTAGAGGAAGTAATTGGTAATAATCATCCTGGAAAAATTCGATCGATTATATGTTCTTAATGTCGATTTCGATTTCTTTTCGATTAATCGCACAGCCCTAATAACTAGGTTAATTCGATTATTTAGGCAAGTCATTGTATTACAATGCTTTGTTCTGTAGACAATCAGAAAAACAAATATTGCGTAAGGGGGCTAATGATATTGACCTTAAAATGTTTTGTTTTTTTTAAGCTTTTATTCTAGCCAAAATAAAACAAATCAGACTTTCTCCAGAAGAAAAAAATATTATAGGAAATACTGTGAAAAATTTCTTGCTTTGTTAAACATTATTTGGAATATTGAAAAAGAAAAATCGGCAAGACGTCTCATTCTTTTAAAGTGGAAACATGTCTCTCCACCCTCTTGATGCATGGATAAAAGTGTTTACTTGCTTTAAATTAGAAAAAAAAATTAGACTATCACTTACTGGTTCTTTAAAGACCTTTGAAAAGTTGTGGCGCCCCTTTTTAGATTATCTGCTGGCAAACTCTCTTGATTCCTAAGCTGAGCAATAATATAAATACATATTTATTCTTCATTTTCCCTTTTTTTTTAATTTATTTTTGTGTTTAATTTTTTGTTTACCTTTTTTTATCATTATTATTATTATTATTTCTCAAAGGGAATTCAGAGGCTGTTAAGGGAGGGAAGTGTTCATTTGGGGTAGTGTTAACATCGACATGGAAGGATAATTATAAAATGAATGTTGTGGTTGATATAACATGTAAAAAACCTAATAAAAGAAATTTGAAATGTAAAAGAAAAATCACAGGGGTGCAAACAATTATGACTTTACATTAAAATGCAAAAAAAAATAGTGATCATAATATGTGCACTAATGAACAGATCTATAACCTGATATATAACATTATTGAGGTTATGAGATGACTTGTATCATGATATCAGATTTTTTTATGTCATATCGCCCAGCCCTAATTAATAGATATCTGAATTATTTGCGTTTCCTCCACAGATGTCTCCAGGAATGGCCCAGAGTCCCAGGAAGCCCCCGCCTCCTAAAGACCCACTCGCTGACCTCAATATCAAAGACTTCATGTAGATGAGCAGCTGGTGTGAGTTTAACTACAGATACTGCAGATGTGGCAACACAAAATGACATTCTGCATCGGACGCATCTTGTTTTTAAAGTGCTTTGAAATATGCATTTTTATTCAATGTTTGACATAATCGCAACTGAAACATTTAAAAGATTTAAGTTTTTAAGTTTTGTTTTCTCACAGCTCTGCCTGTGAGAATGGTTGAACTCAAGCGCATCAAATAAAAAAGCAAATGAGAAGCGCCTTGAAGGGGGCGGGGCATGTCAGATACTAGAGAGCATTCGATTGGGCAAGATTTGAAGAGAAAATGCAGTATGGGCTAATGTGGAAAAAAATTTGTTGATCCATTCAGGCTGAAGTGACAAACTACAAGCTTTGATAATGAAGATGATGATGATAATGAAAAAAGCCTTTATTTGCAACATACACTTTTATATTCAGTGATATTGTTCATGTATGAATTATTAAAGGGCCCCATGTTTTGAAAAATGTTTTGGTTGAACCTCTGAGAAAATATTACATTTTTTCTGTTTTCAAAAATAGTATCACACCACTAAAGCTAAAGCATTGGTGATTTCCACTCTATAAGAATTCTTCTTCTGGCTATTAATGTTACAAAGGCAAAGGCGTTTTCTATGTCTTTGGTCATATGCATGTCCTCATTTGGTACTCCAAACAAAGCCGTTACCGGATTAGGTTGAATTGTTAAATTGAACGCAGAGTTTAAAATCTCAAATATTGAAGACCAAAATCTCCTGTTTATCACATGACCAGTAGTTTTATATCTTCTAAATGTGAATTGCGTCACTGTTTTGGAGCACACTAGCTTATAGATATCTTCAGTGTTGTAGAAAAAAATGCATGGGCCCACCCGCAGGAGTTAAAGCCCGGCCCCACCAAGAGTTGAAGAATGGGCAGGGCGGCATGGGGATGGAGATTATGATCGTGTGAAGTGAAGGGGCGTCGGGGCTAAGATGTGAAGCTTATGTTTATTTTATTTTTTTATTATTCTATGTGGGGGTTGTCTTCAAACTAACAAATACTGATAGTAACATCTATAAATGTCTTATTTTAATTTCATGCGACCTTAAAATCGTAATAATATTTCATACTGATGGTGTTCTATTCTATTTTAGAACATCAAAGGCAGCTTCTAGCGGAATGCCTTCTTTAAAAGCATTTGAAAAATCGGAATTATTCAAAATTTAGACTGTTGTATCACAGCTATGAAATTTAAACTGCTCAATGGGGTATACGCACACAGACTTTTAATTTCAGCCAGCCAGCCCAGGGTTTCCAGTGAAAGATAAAATCCCCAGTTTAAGGTCTGTCTTCTTTAAAAATCAGTGATCTTCACTCTATGATAGATATAAGATAAAAAGTGGGTCTCAGACCAGACAAGAAGCACTGCATTAAATTCCATCTTCCCCGGCCATGTCTTTAAAACATGACAGTGTTGGAGTTTCTGCACTGGCCTGCTGATCCTGACCGTCCTAGCGTTTACACGGTCTTTCCTCTCGTTTTGCGCTTGAACAACTAAATGAATGCTAAGTCTATTTTACTGATTGTATTTTAATTACATTACAACATCAAACCTGAATAAGCAACCTCAGGAAATTGAAAACAGTCACATTAAGCTTTCACCGGAAGTTTATCACTGGCTGAGAAACACTGTGCATATATACCCCATTCCATTGCTATATATAATAAAATGCTAAAAGCTCTTTGTTTTCTTTTCTCTATTGCAGATGTCACACTTCTTGTGCCGCCCTGATGGATCAGATGTGCGTTCTCTCTCTCTCTCTCTCTCTCTCTCTCTCTCTCTCTCTCTCTAAATCTTCCGTTCATCATATTTAGGGCCACCAGTCCCACTTTCTCTCTCTCTCTCTCTCTCTCTCTCTGTCTGTTGTTGTAGCACAAACCGTGACCGTGACTAAGTACATGTGTGTACGTGTGTTTGTATTTCAATGTTCTCAGTTACTTCAGATCTATATATTTAAAAAAAAAAAAACGGTAATAATATGAAGAGTAACGGCAGATGCGTTATTGAGAGTGCGTCTGCGGGACTCTTAATTGATAGATGTGCATTCATTCCTTCTGACTCGCTTTCCGTGGGAAAAATCTAATCAAAAGTGTGACGTTTTCTGTGGAAAATGTTTTTTTTTTTTTTGCTGTGGTGAATATCACTGGGCCAGTCTGTGTCATCATCAGTCGAGTATTAACAATCTTTTATCTTCTGTGGGAACAAGATCCACGTATTACGATAGAGTCTCATGCACTGTTTGTTTTTAATCAACGCCCTGATTTGATTCCTTTGTTTCGTATCTCTATTGATTGTGAGTTACATGCAACATGTGACTATATTTGATGAAACTACATATGCATTTTAGAATATTTTAAATGACGGATTGTTTTTTGAATATCCTTAGTCTTTATTTTGAGATAAAAAATATAAAAAAGTTTGAATATATTTTAGTTATGTCGGAAGTTTACTTTGCATACTACATGGCTAGTTGGTAAAATCCCATTTGTACAAAAGTCTGTGTACATGATCGCAAGGCGCATCCAGTCCTGCTAGTATGTATAATATTATTATCACAGCATGTAATTCCTCTGTTGTGTGAACGGGACGCCGTTGAGCCAGATCCAATTCTATCAGCAGCAAACTTCATTCAGGACTTGATATAACTGGTGTTTTTGTTGTATTGCAAAGTGAGTGTACTACCAGATGTGTTCGCGGCAAGTATCCAGGATATCAAGCGGACAGCAGCAGTTTTAATGGGACAGTGTTGCATTTTATTGATGGCTGATTTTTTTCAATTGAACATTTTTGTTTGATAAATTTATTTTTGGATGGATTAACACCCTCTGCCCTCCACCTTTGTGCATGTTAGTCCTGTTGAAATGCAATAAACAGTGATCTGGAGAAAAAGCCACGGAGTGATTTTTGGGTTTAGGGTTTCACAATGAGCAGAAAATAAACATTAAATGTAGTTTTTTTCTATAAACATTCAAATGTTTACATGATTTACAAAAAAAAAAAAAAAATGCAACCAATTAAGTGTCATTAAGTATAATATACAGTGGGTACGGAAAGTATTCAGACCCATTACATGTTATACTGTCATGCAGTTATATAGCTGTTATGCAGCCATTGCTAAAATCATTTAAGTTTATTTTTCCCCTCATTAATGTACACACAGCACCCCAGATTGACAGAAAAACACAGGATTGTTGACATGCTTGCAGATTTATTAAAAATGAAAAACTTAAATATCACACAGTCCTAAGTATTCAGACCCTTTGCTCAGTATTTAGTAGAAGCACCCTGGAGTGGAGTTTTTTGGGAAAGATGCAACATGTTTTTCACACCTGGACTTGGGGATCCTCTGCCATTCCTCCTTGCAGATGCTAACTTTGCTGGACAGCCATTTTTACAGTAGGTCTCTCCAGAGATGCTCAATTGGGTTTAAGTCAGGGCTCTGGCTGGGCCATTTAAAAACAGTCACAGAGTTGTTGTGAAGCCACTCCATTGATATTTTAGATGTGTGTTTAGGGTCATTGTCTTGTTGGTAGGTAAACCTTCTGCCCAGTCTGAGGTCCTGAGCACTCCGGAGAGGTTTTCGTCCAGGATATCCCTGACCTTGGCCTCATTCATCTTTCCCTTGATTGCAACCAGTCGTCCTGTCCCTGCAGATGAAAAACACCCCTACAGCACGATGCTCCCACCACCATGCTTTATAGTTGGGACTTGTGATGAGCAGTGCCTGGTTTTCTCCACACATAGCGCTTAGAAATAAGACCAACAAGTTCTATCTTACTCTCATCAGACCAGAGAATCTTATTTCTCACCATTTTTGCAAACTCCATGCAGGTTTTTATGTGTCTTGCACTGAGGAGAGACATCTGTCTGGCCACCCTGCCATAAAGCCCTGACTGCTGGAGGGCTGCAGTGATGGTTGACCGTCTACCACTTTCTCTCTTCTCCCGACTGCATCTCTGGAGCTCAGCAACAGTGATCTTTGGGTTTTTCTTTACCTTTCACCAAGGCTCTTCTTCAGTCTGAATACTTTCCGTACCCACTGTACAGTTGAAGTCAAAAATGATTTGCCCTCCAGTGATTTTTTTTTTCATTTCTTTTTTTAAATATTTCCCAAATGATGAGCAAGAATTTTTTCACAGTATTTCCTATAATATTTTTCTTCAGGAGAAAGTCTTATTTGTTTTATTTCGGCTTGAATAGAAGCAGTTTATTTATGTTTTAAATCATTTTAGGGTTAATATTATTAGACAGTTTAAGCAATATATCTCTTTCAGTTGTCTAAACCATCTTTATACAACAATTTCCCAAATATAATAATGATATAAAGGTTAATTAAAGTTTGTACATTACACTGAATGACAATGCATTGTTATACCTTCCTTTACCCAAATAATTTTGTCAAAAAATGCATTTGAACACTTGTAAAGTAGACACTTATATTTATGAATATAACATGACTTTTATTATTTAATTAAATGCATCTTTGACCAACATATAAGCATAAATAAATACCCCAATCTGTGTCTTTCTCTGATCCCCAAGCATCTGATATTTCTCTGCGAGACCACAAACAGAAAGCAGTGTTCGGACAATCCAACATGCCATGGCATAATGTATTCATGATTAAAATGGCATGGAGAGATTCATAAACCTCTGAATAAACAAATATTTCCCCCTGCAGAATAATGAGTGAACGCAGAGGTGGATATCGGTTTCCTCACAGCTCATTCTCAGTGTTTAGCATGACAGAAAATACCTCTTCAATATATAAATGTGTAGTAGAAAAGAGCGCTGATGGCAAGCAGAGCGACGGACAGCATCATGTTCCTCCGGTTTTCTCCTCTCAGCACCTGCAGATCCTTTTCTGCAAGGAAAAAGAAGGAATAAAACAAATAAAACAAAAAATTTAGGATTGATTTCACAAGAAATTGATCAAATAAGGGCGATGCATCAAGAAATTAGAATTTGATCAGGAAATAAAAAATATGTGATGGTCTTTGTGTTTATAAATTCAGTACAAATATTTTTAAGAAATAAATCCATAAAATCATGCGTCTCACCATTGTGTCCACATCAAATCAAATTCACAAGTGCAATGTTATATATTTTATAGAAAGCATTTTAAATGTGGATAAAATGTCTGCTTTAAGTCTTATTAAAATAATTTATGGCACTAATATTTTACAATAATAATAATTATTATACAATAATAATGTATTATTGTCCTTCAGTGTAAGATACATGCATGTAAAAATGAAAAACAATACTTGTTCTTACACTTAAACGTACTAATATAAAAGAATAAGAGATAATAATACATTTATTAACATTTTTAAATGGGTAAAAACCTATTGCTGACTTCTGCACCAATCTTAAAATAATCTTTTAACATTTTCAAATGATTCCAGTCCTATATATATATATATATATATATATATATATATA
>CAIGQQ010036792.1:12148-35061 GCA_903798035.1 Danio albolineatus | reverse complement strand
AGAGCTGATCACACACACACAACTGAGGATATACGTGTAAAAACACCACTAAACAGAGCCATAGAGAGAAATATACTGTTAACCTGTGAAATTATCATACTTTTTTAAATATTTCCCGAGTGATGTTTAATAGATCAAGGACATTTTCACAGTAATTCCTATAACATTTTTTTATTCTGCAAAATGTCTTGTTTATTTTAATTTGGCAGGAATAAAAGCAGCTTTTATTTTAAAGGTCGATATCATTAGCCCTCTTAAAGGGATAGTTCAATGTCAAATTTGGTCAAAAATGAGATAAAATGTAAATTCTAAACAGTAAAACTTTTTGGATTGACTTTCCATAATTATGGCTTGTTTTGTCTCACAAATTTTGATACAAATTATGATATCAGTGGTCAAAAAATTATTTAACATTGTCAAAATAAGATAACTTGCCATAATTTTGGTTCATTTTGTTTTACAAATTATGATACAAATGGTCAAAAATCATTTAAAATTGTCAAAATGAGTACATTCAAAGTAATTTCTACAAATAATTTAACTATGAATGGTCAAAATGAGAAAAAGTAAAACGTTTTGTCACGATTGACATGCCATAATTTTGTCTCACAACTGTTGATACAAATTACAAAACCAGTGGTCAAAAATTAATTTAACATTGTCAAAATAAGCTAACAGCCATAATCTGATGTCATTTTGTCTCACAAATTATGATATAAATTGTCAAAATGTCATTTTAAATAGTCAAAATGAGAAAGTAATTTCTAAACAGTAAACTTCTGTCACGATTGACTTTACATAATTATGGCTTGTTTTGTCTCACAAATTTTGATACAATTTATGATGTCAGTGGTCAAAAATTAATTTAACATTGTCAAAATAAGATAACTTGCCATAACTGTGGTTAATTTTGTTTCACAAATTATGATGCAAATGGTCAAAAATGTATTTAAAATTGTCAAAATGAGTGAATTTAAAGTAATTTCTAAGAAGTAGAACTTCTGTCATGACTGACATGCCATAATTATGGCTTATTTTGTCTCGCAAATTATGATACCAATGGTCAAATATTTAAAATGAGATACCTAGCCATTGATTTTGTCTGTATTAATGGTCAAAATGACATATAAAGTAAATTCCAAAAAGTGAAAATTTTGTCACGATTGACATGCCATAATTTTGGCTCACAAATTATTATATCAGTGGTCAAAAATTAATTTAACATATTTTCAAAATAAAATAACTTGACATCATTTTGGTTCATTTTGTTTCACAAATTATGATACAAATGGTCAAAAATGTATTTAAAATAGTCAAAATGAGTAAATTTAAAGTAATTTCTAATAAGTTGAACTTCTGTTATGATTGACTTGCCATAATTCCTTATCTCCTTGGACTGCACTACCTAGAGAGAGAATCAAAGCATTGCACACAAATTGCCTGCCGTGCCTTATATAAAAACTATAATATTAATATATAAAAACTATAACATTAGACAAAAATATATTAGACAAAAAAAAAAAACAACATTGCATACTTTCTCTTGTGTTTTTTTACTTTTGTCACGATTGACTTGCCGTATTCTTCCCCCACGATTTTCAAACATAACAAACTGTGAAAATAAGAAAGTTTATTGTAAATAAGTAGATCATTTTGACCCATGATTTTAAAATGTAAACTTTGTTAATTTTGTTTCACAAATTATGATACAAATGGTCAAAAATTCATTTAAAATTGTCAAAATGAGTAAATTCAGAGTAATTTCTAAAAATGTTGTGACCCTTAATTGTAAAATTTTGTCAAAGAGAAAAAGTCAGTTCTAAAAAGTTGAAATTGTCACAATAGTCTTGCCATAGATTTGACCCCCAGTTTTAAAATGTAACATTTTGTCAAAATAAGATAAAAAGTCAATCTTTTGTCACGACTGACTTGCCACAATTGTGCTCACAATTTATGATACAAATGATCAAAATTGTATTAAAAATTTTCAAAACGAGATAACTTGCCATAATTGTAGCTGAACACAATTTAACTATGATTGGTCAAAATGAGAAAAAGTAAATTCTTAAGTACAAAGTAAGTAAAACGTTTTGTCACGATTGACATGCCATAATTTTGTCTCACAACTGTTGATACAAATTATGAAACCAGTGGTCAAAAATTAATTTAACATTGTCAAAATAAGATAACTTGCCATCATTTTGGTAAAAAAAAAAAGAAAAAAAAAGTAAATTTAATTTTTTTTTGGTACTTTTTTAAAAGAACAAATTATAATACAAATTGTCAAAGTTTCATTTAAAATGTTCAAAATTTGATAAAAAGTTGAACTTTTGTCATGTTGGACTTGCCATAGATTTAACCCATGGTATTAATATTTTATCAAAATGAAATAAAAAGTAAAAACTTTTGTCACAATAGACTTGCCATACCAATGGTCAAAAATGTATTTAAAATAGTCAAAATGAGATAACCTGCCATAATCTGGCTCATTGTGTCTAATACATTTTGATATAAATAGTCCAAATTGTATTTAAAATGGTCAAAATTAGATAAAAAGTAAATTCTAAAAAGTTGTCACTATCGACATGCCATAATTTTGCATCCCAAATTATGATACCAATAGTCAAAAATATATTTAACATTGTCAAAATAAGATAACTTGCCATAATTTTGGTTCATTTGTTGTATAAATTATGATACAAATGGTCAAAAATTGACTTAACATTGTCAAAATAAAATGACTTGCCATAATTTTGGTTCATTTGTTGTATAAATTGTGATACAAATGGTCAAAAATTAATTTTTAAATGCCATTGTAAATTTTAAAAAGTAGAATTTGTCATGATTGAACAGCCATAATTTGGCTGATGGTTATAAAATGTAATCTTTTGTCAAAATGAGATCAAGTCATTTCTAAAAAAAAAACTGAACTTTTGTCACGATCGACTTGCTATAATTTTGGTTCATTTTGTTTCATAAATTATGATACAAACGATGATATCAACGGTCAAAACTTGATTTAAATAGAAAAATTTTATTTAAATAGATTTATTTTATCTCACAAATTAATACAAGTAAAAAAAAAAATTAAAATGGTCAAAATGTGATAAAAGTAAATTGTAAAATTGTATTTTTTTTTGTCACGATTGACTTGCCATAATTTTGACCCCCAGTTATGCTCTCATAGCTTTTTGTCTCACAATTATGCCTTTTTAAAATCTCATATTTATTATGTTTTGTCTGATAATTATGACTTGCTAAATGACATAAGCTGTAATGCAGCACAGGTTACGTAATCCAGCGTCTAAGCTGTTTAGTGGAGTTGGTAATCATCAACGCAGACACTCACAGAAGCTGCCGGCGGCTTTAAATCCCTGAGTCAGACAGAAGATCTCCTGACATCAGCAAAGAAACCAAACATTTCTGCTCTTCTTTACACAAACACACATTAGTGAAGCGCACAAACAGGCCACATCAGCAGACAAACAAACACTCTTCCTCTGCAGCAGCCTGTAATCAGCTCAAACTTCACAGGCTGCAATCTTGAGAAATCAATAAAAGCTAAAGATTGGACGTTTCTCAGCTTTGTTGTAATTTGTGGTTCGCCAGACGACGGCCATGTTGTTTTGAAAGTTTGAAGCCTGTTTGAACACGTCGACAGTGGCATCTGAGCTAGCAGAAATACAATAAATTAAATTTCTGACACCGCTTCAGTCTGCGTTTCGCGCATTATAACGAGGAATGTGCTGTAAGTAAAGATAGATTTAATGATACATTTTAATTTTGACTTGAAATGGTTTTAAAAACAAAAAAACAAAATCAATAATAAAGGCTCGTACACAGCAGGACGCTTTATGTGTGCTTTTATCGTCAGCATTTTACAAGACATTTTTCTGCATTTAAACCCAAGCGATTTTCACTGGCGTCAAGCAGAAGAGTATGCAAATCACTCCTTGCCGTTAGATGGCGCTTAATGAAAACAGAAAGATCCCTGTGCACAGGGTGGCGCTACACAACTTTAAGGCCCCATTTACACTAGTGCGTTTTCGTTTTAAAACGCATAAGTTTTGCTACGGTTACGCCATCCGTCCACACTACGCCGGAGTTTTCGAGCCGCGAAAACGGAGCGTTTTAGAAACGCAGGAGAGGCCGTTTTCATTCTAAAACGCTGCTGCTGCGTCTCTGTGTGGACGTGGGAAAACGGAGACGTCTGAAAACGGAGGCGTGGCTGCTGAGATCCGCTACGTGATTGGGGCTTTGGGTCATTGCGTATCCTTCCCTTATTCGTCAAGCGCAGATGGCTATGACGTCACCGGAAAACAGCAATACCAGCCTTCACTGTAAACACTGTATTTTCGATAGCCATGGATGTTTTATATTCATTTGTTACTTTAAGTAACAACTCGACCTCGTCGTCTGTCCACAAAAACACCTCTCTTGCTTTCTTTGCCATGGCGTTCATCGTTCAACCAGCGTTTGTTGACTAACAATAACCAAATGCCGAGCGAGACACGTGCTTCCTGTTTATACTTGAACATGCATGCCCAGAGTGCGCGAATCGTCACGTGATATACGTTTCTGGTTGCGTAGTGTGGACGGAGATGTGTTGAGAGACGCTTGGGTAAAACGCTAGTGTGGATGCGGATCGTTTTCATGCTAAAACGCCATTTTAAAACTAAAACGCACTAGTGTAAACGGGGTCTAAGCTTCTGACACCCGCTTGAAAACACAGTAGAAAGTTGACAGCCTTGTTGTCAAAGAGCTTAGAACCACCTATGGTGTTTGTTGAAGTCACTGGCGATTCAAACAATGTCGATGTCTCGTTTATCATTCAGCACTTTTCGTTCGGATACCAGTGCAATAAGCAGCTCCACGTTCATGTCGCCTCTGGGCATCTTCTTCAGTGTGCGCTCGCATTGACAGTTTTGCGCTCGAGCGCCTCCAAGGGGTGTTTACTGTAACTTCAGCAGCTCTGTACACGTAAACAAAAGTGGCAATCTGATTGGTGGAGAAGGTTTTGGCGCGGCGTGTCACAACAAATAAACGAGCATGAGGCGTTTCTTTAAAAATGAAGCTTTTGCGCGTGCTGTTTTGCGCGTTGATGTGCACGATCACATTGACCCCCTTTATTTAGTCACGAGGTGTTAAACGTCGACCAAAAACGCGAGCAAAAACTTCTAGGTGTGCACGGGCCTTTAGATTGTGAAAGATTAATTTTATTTGTCAACATTAGATCAAATTTAATTCCAAAAAGAAGAACTTTTGTCACGATCTCATAAATTATGATCCAAATGGTCAAAATTGAATTTAAAATGGTCAAAGACAAAGTGAGATATAAAGTAAATCTTAAAAAGTAGAACTTCTGTCACAACTGGCTTGCCATAATTTTGGCTCATTTTGTCTCACAATTTATGACACGAATGGTCAAAAATGTATTTAAAATTGTCAAAATTAAATAACATCACCATTTTAGCTTATTTTGTCGCATAAATTATGATACAAATGGTTAAAATTTCATTTAAAATAGTCAACGAGATAAAAAGTAAATTCTATAAAGTACAACTTTTGCCAAGATTGACATGACATAATTTTGCCTCACGAATTATGATACAAATGGTCAAAAATAAATTCAACATTGTCAAAATAAGGTAACTTGCCATAATTTAGAATAATTTTGTTTCACAAATTATGATACAAATTGTCAAAAAATGTATTTAAAATGGTCAAAGTGAAATCGAAAGTAATTTCTAAAAAGGTAGAACTGTTCACGATTGACTTGCCATAAGTTTGGCTCATTTTGACACAATTCATTATACAGATGGTAAAAAATGTATTTTAAATTGTCAAAATGAGATAACGTGCCATAATTTGAGCTCATTTTGTCACAAATTATGATAAAAATGGTCAAAACTTAGTTTTAAATAGTCAAAATGAGATGAAGTAATTTCTAAAAAGTAGAACTTTTGTCACGATTGACTTTCCATAATTTTGGTTAATTTAATCTCACAAATTTTGATACAAATAATGACACAGTGGTCAAAATTGATTTAATGTTGTCAAAATAAGATAGCAGCCATCATTTTAGTTTATTTTGTTTCATGATTTAAGATACAAATGGTCAAAAATTAATTTAAAATTGTCAGAATGAGATGCGCTCATTTAATCAATAAAAACTGTCATATTGTTTTCTAAAATATAATTTATTTAAAATGCTCATTTGCAGCGTTCAGAATATATGAGCAAACCCCTCACACAATCTCTCTTAAATTGAGAGTTTATATAAGATGCCATATTTTCTATATAATGCAATATAACACTCCTCCTAACACGAACACATCTCCTATTTTAAAATGAAAACGTTTGTAACATCATAAACTCGCCACTTTTGACCAATGTAATGCAGTCCTCATTATTAATCAGATCTAATAAAAACGAATCAAAATAAAACTTCTTATAATTATAATTAAATATATTTATAATTACATTTGGCTTATTAGAAATAAACTGCCACATATGAATACATTTAGTACGAAATTAAAAGCAAAACAAAAGGAGCCATTTCCAATATAAACTGAACCACACATGATCTTCTTCTTTGCATAATGCTAACATTTTGACTTATTAATAAAATAATAAAATGACTAAAACTACCATATAAACATATTGTATTATATGTATTATATTATTTATTGTATTATATTAAATAAAAATATCACATACTTACTTATCTCAGCTGAACACTGCCATCTAGTGTTGTTCGTCTGTACGACAACTACAACTGGATAAACTCAAACACCAGTGTTTGTCTGGAAATAAAGCGTTCACCGCAGCTGATGGATCAATAATACAACCTTTTATTGCTGAAACTGCCGTTTGGATGAACCATACAATAAAAAGAAGAGTCTTTCTGCGCAAAAAAATAAAGAAATCACCGGAAATCAAACTACACGTGTGGCAAATGAAACATCAGAAACGTCTGGGTTTGAAAGAGCATCTAAAGCTCAGATGGAGAAAACACAAACATCACTGCCACTGTTAAGTGTGTGTATGTGTGTGTTTGCTTCTGAACATGTCAGCAGAAACGATTATGCGAAATTATTAAGGAAAGGGTATTTATGTTTTTGTTACTGTAACGTTTTTGTTACAGCTTTTTAAAATCTTATTTTCTCAAAGACTGAAACAAGGAGACATGTGGTAAATAAAGAGATTTAAGCACTGATCACTTCACAGTTTGTTTAGCAGTAAAACATGTAAACATCAACAGTTTTTAGTTTGACCTTTGTGGAGTTTATATGAAAATATAAATCAAAAATATTGATGTCGTTCGTGAATAATTTAGTCGAATGAGATTTCGTCGACTGAGTTTTCAAACAGTACCGATTACAAACCATTGAGGTTAAAACGTCATTTATTATTGCAAAACTACAACAAGCCTGTTTAAAAATAGCCAGTTGAAATGATGACATGCGACTAAATATACACCACCGTGCGCCTCTGTGGAAAAATAAGCTTATTAAAAAATAAAACTGGTATTTGTCGGCGTACTGACGAAGAAGATAAATACTGAAAGGTCCGGCGGCGGCAGCGCACATGCAGAAACACACTGATTCCAGATCTGTGAGACGTTTGGCACTGGAACAACACAGACTGTTGACTTTTCTTTTGGTTTAAAGACGAGACACTGCAGGCTAAACCTTGTTTACTAATGCAACTTCATGTATTTATGATTATTTTTATCAGTGTAATGGCAAGAAAACTTCCAAAAAATAATCTTTTTTTAAAGGGATTGTTCATAACAACAATAAAAAATTACTCACTGTTCACTGTGGTTTCACACCTTTACAAGTTATGAACAGTAAAAAAAGATAATTTGAAAAAAAGGCCGAAAGCCTGTAACCATTGACTTTCCATAGAAGAAAAAACAATTACTATGGATGTCAATTTTTACCGGTTACCGGTTTCTGGCTTTCTTCAAAATATCTTGTTGTGTGTTTAACAAAAGAAAGAAAGTCAGATGATGACAGAACTTTCAGTTTTGGGTGAACTAAGTGTATCTTTTGTAGTGCTGTGTTTCATGTGTGTCTATATAGTTTTTATTCATACAAATGTTCATACACTGTAATTAAGATTTAGTTAGTTACTTTACTTTTAAAAAGTAGTTGAGTAAAGCCATTGTAACTGTTAAGTTGACTTGACTTAATTTTCTATAATTATACACAAAATTAACATCGTTTCTTTTTTTCCAATGTAATATGTTTACTCGCTTTTTTATTTAGTCAAGTCAACTCAGTCCCGTAGCCAGCCTATTGAAAGGGGTGTTTTTTTGCAGTCCTTTCTATTCAGTTAGGAGGATTCAGCTTTGCTGGATTAGCTTGTCAGATGGTGACCACACTTTTTTATGCACCAAATAAATTTCCTACGATTTTGTTGGAAAAGTGTTTACAATAGGCAAATTATTTTTCTACAAATTGTATATTTACAAATGTGCATTTAAACTAATTCCACTTTTATAATGTTCTAAGATCAGCATTTTAAATAAAAAATGATATAATAAATACTTTTAAAATACAAATTTATATATAAAAAAGACGATTAGGAATCTATTAAAACATGTTTAAAATTGAAAAACTGTAGACAAATGGCAAATAACAAACTGGCCAACTCATTCAACTTTCCTCAGTTATAATTTGGACTTTTGAACAAGTCAAAATTAATTAGTCTTAAAGCCTTCTTCTATTGGTTATTTTCACAATTTATGATGGCACTGTAGTCAAAAATAGGACAAATGAGCTCACAGGAGCCAAATTCTGGACGTCATCAGTGGGGGGGATGGGTATTTCGAACCACCCGAACCCCCCCTGGCTACAGGCCTGAAACTAATGGCTTTTTACAGTGTACATAATATGTTGCATTATATACAGCATTTTATTCTAGAGCCCTGCACGGGCCTTAAATCTGAGCCCGAGCCCGACCCTGGCCCGAGACGCACAGGCTGAAGCCCGGCCCTTGTCCGACAGATTATCAAAATTTTTGGCCCGTATCCGGCCCGAAGCCCGTTTTTTTCCCGCCTAACATCAGCCTATGCAGCCATTAAAATAGACCAGATTTGTATTTAATAGAGAACTGATATTTTGCGTTTCCTTTTTTATCAGAATGATTTAGAGAAATTATTGGAGTTTTTTTGTTTGTTTGTGTTTGAACACTCGCGCGCATTCAGTCGTTTCCTAATGACATAATGCACACCGCGCGTCTTTTTTTCTTGTCAACATGAAGGCAGTGCGGCGCGCGGCGCGCTTTTGCAACTGAAAGGCGCGCTCGGAGTGATCAGCCCCTGATGTGCAACATATTTGCGGGACGGTAACACGTGCGACCACACGTTTGCCAAAGAAGCAAAGAATATTGCAGATTGACACAGACGAGTTGCCAAACCTGCGCTGATGCTGACCGCCTCCGTCCTAGATATGCATCATAAACTCAACTAATAGGCTATAGTTTTGATAATTTAGTGTACAACTAGGCTAACAAACCAACTTTTTTCCATTTATAAGATTACAGTTATTAATAGTTCTTATATAATATACATTTATGAACCGCGAGTGAGACGGAGGAAAGAAGTCATAATCATAAGACATAATCTATATCTATAAGACATAAACTAATGACTTATGTTAAAAATGTTGGCAGGGGTTTTGTAATATTATACTAGCAGCGGAGCATTATTAAATGCATATTTAATGCGATTGATTCGAGGTAGCCTGATATTTTTATTTGATGGAAGAAAAGAACATGATTAGACAAACAGCATATGCCGCTTCTTAAAAAGGATTCAGTCGGTGCTTTCGTTTTTTAATCTAAATATTCATTTAAATGAAAAAATATCCAGGGCAGGACTATTTTTTCTTTTTATTTAGTTTATTCTATTAGTTTATTCATTTCTTTGCTGTTGGAAACACTGCAGGTGCGTGAAGATGCTCTGTTATGTTCTGTATGCTTTGATTTGTTCTGTAAACAAATCAGTATTTTAAAATGCAAGATTTAATATGTCAGACACAAAATAGACACGTCAATTATTATTTTATTTCAATAAATAATAATTTAATATTAATCTGACCAGTTAACAATCCAGTTTGTGTTTTGCCATTGTTGACGCACCAGCAGACGTTTTTTTTTTTTGAAGCACTTCACTCAGATGTTATTCGTTCTTCTGTTTTATTTAGAAAATAACTGACCAACAAAACTATTTAAACTACTTCGAATTGATCGCATTAAATATGCATTTAATTAAATTAGAAAGTTGTCACTATTTGAAAAGTTGACCGGACCTTCCTCTTTCATTTTTCACAGTTTCACGTGGTTACAAATCTCTAGGCAAGGCACCACTGGCGCCTCCGGACGGACGGCGCGCATTAGATGTCATTAAACTTTTTTTGACGTTTTTTATAAAGCAGGCCCGAAGCCCGATATGCGCGCTAGCTAAGACGCAAAAATAGGCCCGAAGCCCGGCCCGAGGGGCACAAAAAAGTCGGGCCCCGACGGGCTCGGGCTCAAATGCAGGGCTCTATTTTATTCTACACAAATAAAAAAAATCTTTGCAGTATTTTCTGAATTATGCAAAGATTCAAACATTTTTCTCTAATAATGCGCCGAGAGGACATTTCTATGTAGTATACTTGTTCCTGCTGCTTGCAATAGCGCTACTGTGTTGTCATGGCAACTCTGACTCGTTCACTGTTAATACAGTTTCACTATCAATAAAATGTGGTTATTTTATTGGCTTGTGTGTATTAAAATCAGAAGAAATTTAAGTTATTGTGTAATATCGTACAAAGTTACTTTTGATTTTTATTATTATTACTACTACTGTGTAATAAAATAATGAATAATTATCACTAAGCATTTTTGGTATCAACTTTCAGCCAAGTGCATCTAAAATTTAAGGACTTTTAGACGTTACAAACAACTTGTTGTGCTGCGAACTGATATGTTCTTATTATATTACAGGGAGTGCAGAATTATTAGGCAAATGAGTATTTTGAGCACATCATCCTCTTTATGCATGTTGTCTTACTCCAAGCTGTATAGGCTGGAAAGCCTACTACCAATGAAGCATATTAGGTGATGTGCATCTCTGTAATGAGAAGCGCTGTGGTGTAATGACATCAACACCCTATATCAGGTGTGCAGAATTATTAGGCAACTTCCTTTTCTTTGGCAAAATGGGTCAAAAGAAGGACTTGACAGGCTCCGAAAAGTCAAAAATAGTGAGATATCTTGCAGAGGGATGCAGCACTCTTAAAACTGCCAAGCTTCTGAAGCGTGATCATCCAACAATCAAGCGCTTCATTCACAATAGTCAACAGGGGCGCAAGAAGCGTGTGGAAAAACCAAGGAGCAAAATAACTGCCCATGAACTGAGAAAAGTCAAGCGTGCAGCTGCCAAGATGCCACTCGCCACCAGTTTTGCCATATTTCAGAGCTGCAACATCACTGGAGTGCCCAAAAGCACAAGGTGTGCAATACTCAGAGACACGGCCAAGGTAAGAAAGGCTGAAAAAACACCACCACTGAACAACACACACAAGCTGAAACGTCAAGACTGGGCCAAGAAATATAAGACTGATTTTTCTAAGGTTTTATGGACTGATGAAATGAGAGTGAGTCTTGATGGGCCAGATGATCTGAACCCCATAGAGAACCTGTGGTCTATCATCAAATGTGAGATTTACAAGGAGGGAAAACAGTACACCTCTCTGAACAGTGTCTGGGAGGCTGTGGTTGCTGCTGCACGCAATGTTGATGGTGAACAGATCAAAACACTGACAGAATCCATGGATGGCAGGCTTTTGAGTGTCCTTGCAAAGAAAGGTGGCTATGTTGGTCACTGATTTGTTTTTGTTTTGTTTTTGAATGTCAGAAATGTATATTTGTGAATGTTGAGATGTTATATTGGTTTCACTGGTGAAAATAAATCATTGAAATGGGTATATATTTGTTTTTTGTCAAGTTGCCTAATAATTCTGCACAGTAATAGTCACCTGCACACACAGATATCCTCTTAAAATAGCTCAAACTATAAACAAACTAAAAACTACTTCCAAAAATATTCAGCTTTGATATTAATGACTTTTTTGGGTTCATTGAGAACATGGTTGTTGTTCAATACTAAAATGAATCCTCAAAAATACAACTTGCCTAATAATTCTGCACTCCCTGTATTATGTATTGTCATGAACACACTTGTTTGTAGAACAAGCAGTTTGACCGTTTTCTGCTATTTACTATTATTCCTAGCCATTTCTCCCATAGGCGACTGAATTGGAAGTTCTAGCGCACTTCATCATTGCAGAATAAGCTCAATATACTGACAATCTGAGTTATTACTTCTTTACTCCTGCAGTGTCTGGTCTCCAAATCCGATCTCTTCCAGCTAAACCTAAAAGTGTGGATACTGCACATGAGCGGCCTTCGCTGGTTCACAACAAGAAGCAACTGAACACAAACAGCCAAAGATTGCGCTGGAATGATAAGAAGGAGAAGCTGTTCACGATCCCGAGCGTTTCCTCTGCGTAGAGGAAAATGAGGCAGTAAGGCTTGAAGATTAGAAGCAGGATCACGCGCTCGTTCTCGTCTTATTCGTGTAGGCAGATCATCTTAGAAAACTAGTCTTAAAAAACTAACCTGCACTGCGAGGGTGAAGGACTTCGGAACAGATTTCCTATAAATATATCTGCACTCCTATTTAGTTTTCGTTCTCCGCAGGCTGTGGTTTGATTTAGGGCTGCACAATATATCGAAAAAATATTGTTATCGCGATAATAGTATATACACTACCTGACAAAAGTCTTGTCGCCTATGCAAGTTTTAGGAAGAACAAATAATAACTTGACTTCTAGTTGATCATTTGGTATCAGAAGTGGCTTATATGAAAGGCGAAGACCTCTAGATTACACTTATTTTACCAAAATAAAATATGATCATGTCTTGATTTTTAATGATTTAATTAGAACAGTGCGGTCTGACTCTGCTTAGACTAAAGTCTTAACAGAAATAATGTCCAGTATAGAATATAAAGTCATGCTGCAGTGGAGACAGAATGAATATTGTGCATGACTCCCATGAGCTTGGAGGACTGCATCCACACATCTCTGTAATGACTCAAATACGCAATAATAAAGTCATCTGGAACGGCAGAGAAAGCGTTCCTGCAGGACTCCCAGAGTTCATCAAGATCCTTTGGATTCATCTTCAACGCCTCCTCCTTCATCTTACCCCAGACATGCTCAATAATGTTCATATCAGGTGACTGGGCTGGCCAATCCTGGAGCAGCTTGACCTTCTTTGCTTTCAGGAGCTTTGATGTGGAGGCTGAAGTATGAGAAGGAGCGCTATCCTGCTGGAGAATCTGCCCTCTCCTGTGGTTTGTAATGTAATGGGCAGCACAAATGTCTTGATACCTCAGGCTGTTGATGTTGCAGACACTCTGCAGATCTCTCGCACGCCCCCATACTAAATGTAACCCCAAACCATGATTTTTCCTTCACCAAACTTGACTGATTTCTATAAGAATCTTGGGTTTGTGCGGGTTCCAGTAGGTCTTCTGCAGTATTGGTGATGATTGGGATGCAGATCAACAGATGATTCATCAGAAAAAATGTACCTTCTGCCACTTTTCCAAATGATCAACTAGAAGTCAAGTTATTATTTTTTGCTCTTACAACTGGCATCCACGACAAGACTTTTTATAGGTAGTGTATATGCGATACTCCTATTTCAAAAAGAGAGGTGCAATAAATAACTTTTTTATATTGCACCAAAATTAAAACTCTGGGCCAAAACTGAACATCTTTAAACCCGCCTACCCAGTAGGTGCTGTTCTGCTATTGGCCAGAAAGCAAATCTAGAGCTGAAAATAAATGCTAAATAGCCAATCCGCTTGTTAAGTGTGACGTGAAGCAGCTTCCAGGTCCAAGCGCTCTATCAAACTGTACGGGGAGACTCGACAAATGGTAGTAATAATTAACGTTTACAAAGTGTTGTAATAACTTCGAAAATCACAATATATATATCCATGCCTAACATCTGATGGCCAAAATGTGATCGATTTTTAATAAATTGTTCAAATATTGATGTCAGTGATGCGGCAAGTCCAGAGGCTGTCGAGTACACCATGATTTTATATAAAATTCACTTTAATGTGTGATATGACTAAAAAGTGTTCATGAACGAATATTTTTAAATGAGTAGCGCTTTGGACCTGGAAACATTATTCCACATGTCACCGATACGTCACGACTTTAGCTGATAACAGAGTCAGAATGTCTGCCCAGGTTTTCATTCGTTCAGTGTCGAAATGTTTGCATCTTGACAGCTTTTTAGATTAGAACGTTTATTAGATCTGAAAAGTATCCATTATTACCTGTTTTAGTATGATCATTACATAAATAATTTTGTAAAAAAATAAAATAAAATTACCATATACACGTACCGTTGAAGTAAAAACTATTCGCCCTCCTGTGAATTTCTTTCTCAAATATTTCCCAAATGATGTTTAACAGATTCAGGAATTTTTCACAGTATTTCCTATAATATTTTTTCTTCTGGAGAAAGTCTTATTTGTTTTATTTCGGCCAGAATATAAGCAGTTCTTAATTTTTTAAAACCATTTTAAAGTCAATATTATTAGCCCCCTAAAGCAATATTTTTTCCCTTGTCTACAGAACAAACCATCGTTATACAGTGACTTGCCTAATTACCATAAGGTAACCTAATTAAGCCTTTAAATGTCACTTTAAGCTGAATACTAGTATCTTGATAAATATCTAGTCAAATATTATTTACTGTCATTATGGCAAAGATAAAATAAATCAGTGATTAGAAATTAATTATTAAAACTATTATCTTCTTTCCATTAAACAGAAATATTCAGGAGGGTTAATAATTCTGACTTCAACTGTATATGGCATATTTTCCAAGTACCGTGCAGCCCTAGTTTGATTGTCTGTCTTTCGTTTGGCTCTAAATGTCCGATGTTAAAGCTCTGAATGAAGCGTGTGCGTGTGAATGAGAAGCGAAACCGTGGACCCTGCCCAGGCTTTCAGACGGAGAGCGACACGAAGCTGTTGTACTGCTGGATGTTGCGTTTCAGGATGTCGGAGCAGGGGCCCAAAACTCGCTCGAAGCGTGGCCGGTCCAGCTTCACACATTTGAGCGGCCCGCGGGCCACAACCGTCGCCGCTCGGGGTCGGTTCATCAGCAGCGCAATCTCACCTGATGACACCAAACAAAAAGAAGAGCAGCTCAATTATACTTCTTTGATTAAGTTGTCCAAATTCATATCTATTCTGTCGTCTAAAGGGAATAACTTTGATTTGGGCTGAAAATGAGTATTTTTAGGGGATATTTTCAATATTTTTTCACATTGCTAGTATGTGTCTTGACTATTTTGTTTTTTATTATTCCAGAATCATTAACTATGATTAATTGGGCTGGACAACAAACTTTTAAATAATTTCTCTCAATACTTATACCTCTACTAAGATTTACTTCAGGAAGTGGCTAATTAAAGGTCTGAGTTTTCAACATTAAAATTAATAAATTATTTTATTTTATCAAGTATACAAAATGTTGTCTGATTGTATACTGCTGACTGAATGAATAATGCTGCTGTTGTCTTTTAAAATAAATGTAGTATTAACAAAGTCTAATTGGAATATATTTACTTAAATAAGCAAACATAAACGCTTAAACTTAATATAGCTCACTGAATATGATACAGTTCGTTATATTACTTCTTGTATCACAAATCATTATATTGAAAACTAATTCATGAAGTTATTTAGTGTAATTAATGAAATATTTCCAGCCAAATTAATTAAGGTTAGGACATTGGAAATCTGGCAATTATATAAATCTTGAGCCAATATTGTGTACACATAAATATAGGGATGCAGTATTCAGCCACCAAAAATCTTCAGGCTTAAATGGCCCAAAAATGCATTTATTAACCGTTTAACTTCATTTAATTGACTATATAAAAATGTATGAATTTATTGGGGAAAATAAATTTGCTACTTTTTACTGTTATAAGTCCCTATCCGCAGAAGTGATAACCCATTGTTGCAATTTCGTCACCTTAGAATTGTAAGGCTCTATCTGACATTTTTGTCAAAATTGAGTTCTTCACATATCCTTATCAAATGACAACTTATTTACAATATGTGATGTTTTTTTCTTTACCTGCTTATTGATATTTATTATTTTGTCTGACAGTTGCGTGTGTGTTTGAGTGAGATGAGATTGGATTTAGATATAGTGTTCTTTTTAATGGATTGTAAAATTTGTTTTAATTTGTAGGAATGTTGTAAGTTTATGTATTTTGATGTTTGTGTATTGATTAATCATGTTATGTTTGGTTTTTAGGGTGACAATTTTACCATCAGTCCAGGGACTGCAGATGAAAAATAGCCTTTTGGTTAATTCTGGCACATTTGAGTATTATTAATGTCCCTGTCAAATGAACCTGAAATTAAAAAATATATTTTAAAAAACTCTTTGTAGAGTAGTACTCAAAATTATTATTTTTATTCTTAATTAATTGCGCTAAAAGCTTCTTGAATAAGACATTTCCCATATAATGAACTGTATTATATTCAGAGAACTACTATATTAATAATTAAGCATTTATGTTTGCTTATGCTATAGTCTATTATATTCCATTTTGCCATTTATTATTATTATTATTATTAATACAATTAATTTGTATTAATAATTATTACAATTTATGACTGACATGCAAAATAAATTATGAATTGTACTGATTTACAGATAATACTCTGAAGCCTTCAGTATTGCAATAAATGTGCTAAATATTTAAAATATATATTTATATATATATTTAAAATCAACTGCAGTATACAGCTTTATGAATAATTAATAAGCATCTAATTTTAATGAATATAGTGTAACACATCCATTAAGATAAATGATGATTTGCATTGTTCAACAAATCCGGTTTAGATATATATTAAATATATATAATTATATTTAAATATATTTAAACAGATCAATTTAAATATATTTAAATATAATTATATATATTTAATATATATCTAGTCCAGATATATATTAAATATATATAATTATATTTAAATATATTTAAATTATGAATAACTATTAAGTATCTGAACTTAATTAATACACACAGCCACATATTTGATCCATTCATAGCAGTAAAAATTTATTAAAGATTTTTTTTTCTTGCAATTTTAAGAAATAAAAAATATTATATAAATTTTTACTGCTATGAATGTATTAAATAAATACATTCAACTATAATAATATGTATAAAAACAATATATATACACATATATAAAATTTTATATAAAATATATAAATATACATTCTTTATTCCAAGAAACTTAATTTTATTAACTCTTTTATTAAAAATGTTCACTGAAATGTTTTTATGGCTCTTACCGAAGTAGTCTGAGGGTCCTAACCTGCCCACCTCCACAAACTCCTCATTCTCTGACCTGCGCTGCAGAACGGCTGCACATCCCTGAAGGAGAAGAGCACAGAATAAAACCCTTAAGAAAACACTCAGACAAACACGGACACACTCTGAGCAGAGCAGTGGGCGCTGGACACCAGACCTCCAGGATGATGAAGAACTCGTCTCCCGGCTCTCCCTGAACCACGATCTTCTGACTGTCCTCAAACTGAACCGGTTCTAGAGCGTCAGCCACTGTCAGACGCTCCCACTTATCCAGAGACTCTAAACACACCACACACATTACAGTTACATCGAATACAAACACACACAGCTCTCTGGGGTTACAGTTATCTAATCAGACAAGCATACAGACAGCCCCTGATATTAAGATGCACTCTGGTCGATCAGATCACAAGTGGACAACAGAGACATTATTCACCTGCTGTTTAAAACGATTTATTAATATTCAAAATATAAAACTAAATATGCAAATGTAAAAATAAATGTAATGTTCAAAAAGCCTAATTGGAATATATTTACTTAAATAAGCGAACAAAAATGCTTAAATGTAATACAGCTCTCTGAATATGATACAGTTCATTATATTACTTCTTGTATTACAAATTATTATGCTGAAAACTTATTTATGAAGTTATTTAGTGTATTTAATTAATGAAATATTTACAGCCAAATTAATTAAGGTTCGGACATTGGAAATCTGGCAATTACATTAATCTTGAGCTAATATTGTGTGTGTATATATAGGGATGCACCGAATATTCGGCCACAAAAATTTTTTTTTTTTAGGCGAAAATGGCCCAAAAGTGCATTTATTAACCGTTTAAGTTCATTTAATTGACTACATAAAAATTTATTAATTAATTGGGTAAAATAAAACTGATAATTTTTACTGTTATAAGTCCCCATCCCCAGAAGTGATAACCCGTTGTTGCAATGTGCTATACAGATATTTTCATAATTTGTAATTATGAATATAAATTGAAACGATAACCTTAATTTATGCAATGCCTTAATTTTAGTAAGGTCAGTAGGCCTACACAGTCATAGCCATAAATGCAATGGTACTAATAACTGGCGTAATTTATTTCAGTGTTTAGGTTTTCGGCTTTGGTTTCCTCCTTTTCAGTTTCAGCCAATATATATGCATATATGTATAGACTTTATATATGTATAGAAGTTATTGCCTTTAGCACAGCAGAATAAATAATTTTAATTCAATTAGTAAATCAATAAATGTGTGTGTATATACATAAGGTGAAAAAAACATGGTGAATGTATAGTCAGGATTTTGATGTAATTGTTGGAGATTTGTATTTTTGTATTTGATGTTTGGAATTATGTAAATTTTTGGAAATGTTAAAAGTAGTTCTGTTTATTTTGTATCATAAATTGTAGCAGAAAGTGTTGTTCATCAGTTAATTATGCATAAAGGGAGGCATAATAAGCAAGCCTGTTTTGGTAACTGTGGTTAGTTATTTAGTTTGTAGATACAGTAGTCAACATCTGAAGTGGATCTCCAGCTTTCATCAAAGTTGTCCTGGAACTGTAGAACAACACCTGTTCTTTTTCTTGGACAGCTTTGATGAAAGCTGGAGATCCACTTCAGATGTTGACTACTGTATATGGCAGTGAGAACAGAAGTAAAATGTTGTAAGTGAAATTGATTGAATGACACACGGATGGACTTACCTAAAATAGATACTTTGCTTAAGAACTCCTCATACATCTTCCTCTTCCTCAAAGTGCTTCCCTGTTATTAGACACAGGACATGTTAATGATTTGGAGAATAAAATATATTAATAATATTTGGCATTGTTCACCCGATAAAGAACATTTACTCACTGGTTCCAAACTTTTATGAGTATCTTTCATCTTTTAAACACAAAAGTAAAAACAAACAAACCTGTTGCCACTGACATATAGTTGAAGAATGGTTCGCCCTCCTGTGAATTTTTTGCTTTTTAAAATATTTCCTAAATGATGTTGAACAGATTCAGGAATTTTCACAGTATTTCCAATAATGTTTTTTCTTCTGGAGAAAGTCTTATTTTTTTTATTTTGACTATAATAAAAGCAGCTTTAATTTATTTTAAACCATTTTAAGGTCAATATTATTAGCCCCCTTAAGCAATTTTTTCAGATTGTCTACAGAACAAACCACTGTTCGTTCATGCAAAGATTTACCTAATTATCCCAACTTGCCTAGTTAGCCTAATTAACCTAGTTAAGCCTTTAAATGCCACTTTAAGGATGTTTTCACATCTGTGGTTCGGTTCATTTGGCCCGGACCTAGGGCAACAAATGATACATTGCAGCATTTTTCAGCCATTTCAGGTCCTTTTCACACCAAACTGACTGCTTTGGTTCAAACCAGTTGAAAAAAAACAAAATGCAGTCATGTGACAAAATCCACATCTCTCATTGGCCAGATGTCATTGAACGTATTTCCTAAACTGCTTTTCGATTGGTCAGAATTAACGTGCGGGAAAATGCTGATGGAACTCCCGCAAGTAAACAAACCAGCAGACATTAAATGTTGCTGCGATTGTATCCCTGCTCATAGTATACTATAGACATCACTTTAGACAAACTATACAATTCGAGAATGAAGCGCAGCTGCAAGGGAATTTTTGCAATGGAAAGCAGCGCAGTTCCGGCGGCGTCCAGTGAGCTCTCGTCGGCCCTTGAAAACCCGGGGGAGAAGGTCCGCATAGCAAGATAAGGAGACGCTCTGAATTCCTGCTCCCTGTATCCCACGCCTTCGTGCGCTTTCACCCACTGGAGTGGGTAGGCGGGTCTGTGACCAGCGCCCCCTGGCTGCAGGACTAGATGGCTGCCGCCCTCATCGGACTATATCCACATCCCCTGTTGCAATGTTATGTCTATGTGTTTATGTGCTTGATTGTTCGGGCTTTATTTTTCTCCCTGATCTCACACTGCCCTAATTCAAGGGTAATGTGAGAAGGAGTTTTTTCGCCTCTCTCTCCTGATGTATCTATTTCCTCTTTCTTAATGCTACCTCTCTTCGACCTGTCTTCCCCTGAAACGTGATGTTCATGTATGGTCGGGTGGGGGGGGTCCTATTTCACTACATGAAAGTGTATGTGACAAATAAAGTATGAGTTGATTTGATGTTTTAATGCACTGCAATCGGCGAAGGCGCATCGCAAGTCACTGAATTAATTTAACTAAACTGTGACATGGTCATCTTCCGGAAATATTACCAACGATCCATCAGGAAATGTTTCTCTCTCTCTGTTTGAAACTGTTGGTAAAGCGCTGTCAACAAATATTTTTTCTCCAAACCCCATAAGATGTGACAGCGCATCAGACTATGGCAGCTGGATTAGTCCAAAAAGTCGCTGTACTTTTTGCGGTTGGGTCTGTTTTAGTTCGGATCATGTCACTACCTCTTTAATGAGGTCTTGGTGCGCTTTTTTGGTCCACTTTTGGTGCGCACCCGAGTGTGATTGCTACATTCACACCTGCCCAAACAAACCGCACCAAGAGGGAAAACGAACTCTAGTGTGATTCAACCCAACTAAATAAGGCAGGTGTGAAAACACCCTAAGCTGAATACTAACATCTTGAAAAATATCTAGTCAAATATTATGTGCTGTCATCATGCCAAAGATAAAAGAAATTAGTTATTAGAGATGAGTATGAGGGTTATATGGGGCTAATAATTCTGTACATAATAAAAAAAAACAAATACTATGGAAATCAATGGTTTCCAATTTCCACCATTCTTCAAAATATCTTCTTTTGTGTTCAACAGAAGAAAGAAACTTTAACAGCAGAGGAGAGTCAGTCATTGTGGAATTTAGATTTTTTTTGGGTGAACTGTCTCTTTAGTGTGTGTGTTGAGGTGCTGTCGTACCATCAGTATTCTCCTATAGCTGTCTCTGTCGATGCCCCACAGCTTCACGTTGGTCTTTGCTCTGACGGTGGCAGCTCTTGGGGTGCCGTAGATTAATGCCAGCTCTCCAAAACTGCCGCCCTCGCCAATGCTGGTCACCCACTCGCTGTTCACATACACCTGTGCAGAAACATCATCTCTCACTTCTGTGATCTGACATCATCCTGAGCGAAACTGGACTTTGGTTGAGTGTTAATATGGGTTGTGATTTGAGGACATGCTAATCTGAGTGTGTAACTTACGTCCATTTCACCCTGGTCAATGACATAGAAGTTATCACCCTCGTCGCCTGGGGGAGAAAAGAAATGGGAGTAAATAGATGTATAGATAGGACAGATTGATTGATTTTGTGATGATTTCACATTAGTGTATTGAAATTTCTACCTTGCTGGATGACGATCTCTCCTGCAATGTAGGTGACTGGAAACATGGCATCAAATATGTCACTGTAAAGTAATAATACAAGTCAGTAAATGATTTAATATTTTAAAAACAAGATACTACAGCTGAATTGACTAATAAAGAAGCAAAGACATATTAGTGTTCGCAACACATTAAATTCAATTAATTCTGTGAAAAATCTGAACTGATATATTGTAAAATGTTTACAGTGATACAACATACTTATAGTATACTTAAGTAATTAAATAAGATGATTTGATATAATAATTAAGATGATTTGAAGCAAGTATATTTGTTGAACATGTACTACGTGCCTAAATCAGTAGCTCAATGTCATTAGCTCATTTTAAGCGGAAGTAGCGTTAGCGGCTTTTGCATCTGATCTCTTCATATATATATATTAATATATTGTAACAGAATTAAATGTCTGTAACTTGTTTTGTTTTGTTTTTGTTATCCATGAAATAACAGAAATAAAAATGCTGTTTGAATGGAACTACAGGGCACTACAGGACACTGGTCAGACACCTGGAATGTATAATAGGTGAATGGGTGAATGAAGAAGGAGATTCAGTTGGGGTACAGGGAATGCATGGTTCCTTGGAGCTACTTCAAACTGTTTGTATTGTGAAGTCCTAGTGGGGAAACCTTGCATTTTAAGCTTCCTTAATGACTACCTTACTGGCCAGATAACTGAATGTTTGGAAAATGTATTGGTCCGCTGTCTGAATAAGATTTGACGTTTTGGATACCATCATTATGAAGTTTCATTCCTCAATTATCTGCAAGTAGTTCAATCAACAAAAAAGTAAATCAACGTATTTCAACAAACTCAATGTTTTTATACTCCGAATCAGTGACCAGCTTTTTGTTGTTGTTGTTGTTTTTTATGCCTAACTTAAGGAAAAGACCATCATCCAACAGCTAAGACGTTCTGTTGTTGCTGTTTTGGGAGAAAGATATTGGGGGGTTACTTTGGGTTTCAAAGATATTGGGGGGTTTCTTAACTTTATTTTGGGTACAATATTCTTTAATTCAATGTATTTTCCATTTTTCCATATATATATTCATATATATAT
>CAIGQQ010036792.1:0-11748 GCA_903798035.1 Danio albolineatus | reverse complement strand
ACAAATATTTGCTGGTATTGGTATTTCACTTTAAGTTCTAGAGGTTAACCTTTTTAGCGTGATTACTTTGAGTAAAATAATGAAAAGTCACAATATATATAAATATATATATACATACATACATGGTTGAAGTCAGAATCATTAGCCCCCCTAAATTATTAGCCCCCCTGTTTATTTCTGTCAATAATTTCTTTTTAACAGAGAGAAGACTTTTTTCCAACACATTTCTAAACATAATAGTTTTAATAACTCATTTCTAATAACTGATTTTTTTTATGTTTGCCATGATGACAGTAAATAATATTTGACTAAATATTTTACAAGACACTTCTATACAGTTTAAAGTGTCATTTAAAGGCTTGATTAGGTTAACTATGCAGGTTAGGGTAATTAGGCAAGTTATTGTATAATGATGGTTTGTTCTGTAGACTATCGAAAAATATATATAGCTTAAAGGGGCAAATAATTTAGAATTTTTTGAAAATGGTGTTTAAAAAATTAAAAAATGCTTTTATTCTAGCCGAAATAAAATAAATAAGACTTTCTCCAGATGAAAACATATTATCAGACATACTGTGAAAATTTCCCTGCTCTGTTTAACATCATTTAAGAAATATAAAAATAAATAAATAAATAAATTCAAAGAGGGGCTAGGCATGGGCCGTGGTTTGGAATTGTCAAGGTTACAAAACCGCCACAATTTTCTAAGGTATGTGTAAGATTTTTTATTTTAATTATTTCTGTAGTTTTTAGGACAACAGTATCTCCAGCAGAAAAGATTTCCAAAGATATTGTAAAGTGTAAAGACAAATGAAGACCGCAGAAGTCAATGATTCACTTGAATTATTTAGCCTGACATGTTCACTGTAACAAAATATTTTTATTATTATTTTATAATTATTTTTTCAGGGTTTTCACCTTTAATGGACAGGACAGTATAGAGTATTGACAGGAAAGCATGGGGAGCAGAAAGAGGGGAAGGATCAGCATAGGACCACGAGGCGGGAATCGAACTCGGGTCGCCGTGAACACTGGAGTGCATGTGTCGACGCACTAACCACTACACCACTGGCGCCGACTGTAACAAAATATTTTTATTTTGTTACCGAAGTAGTCTGAGAGTCCTAACCTTTATAAAATGTTTCTTTAAATAAAACATATCGTGTTAAAAGAAAAAAAGGTTTTGTGTTTTTAGCCAGATATTTATAAATAATATATTTTAAAGCAGTAATCACAATACCGACATACTGTGAAACCGTGATATTTTTATCCAAGGTTATCATACCGTCAGAATCTTACACCGGCCCATGCCTAAGGGGGGCTAATAACTGTATACTACATCAAAACAAACTTTTATCTTGGATGCGATTAATCTTTGCCCAGCACTAACTAAGATAAATTCAACCTTAGTCACCTTCTTTCATTGTCATCCAGATGTGAGAAGAGCACGTTCTTTTCGATGGCTTTGGCGAGAGCTGCCATGGTTTTGTAGTCTTTAGGAATGACCTTCACAGAGACGACAGAACAGATGAGCGATTCAGCAACATTCACATTCCTGCTGACTCCACACACACACTGACAGATGCAGACCTTTCTGACGTAGGAAGCGGCGTCCTCTTCAGTGTAGACTTCAGCGCTGATGGCTCCTCTCCGCCGGCGGCCCTTCACCACTGGGTTCATGGGAGGAGAAACCTCATCTTCACGAGAGTCAGAGCGAGAGCTGGCCTTCTGCTGGTTCAGGAGCTGCTTCGATTCCTCCTGTGTATGAAGAGGATGCATGTGTGAGGGGAAAAGCAGATTCATTTAGAAGATTTCGGTAGAATTTACAGTTCAAATAAAAATAAGGGTTCGCACGCTTTTATGAACAGCAGATTTCAGAAGTTTTAAAGACTTTTTAAAGTACCGTTCATTTTAAATAAAGCACTTTTGTAATTAATAAAGCAGCAAATGTAGCACCATCAAAGTCCTTACTGTACCTAACATTTCACTTACATATAATATTTCATTCATTCATTCATTTTCTTTTCGGCTTAGTCCCTTTATTAATCCGGGGTCGCCACAGCGGAATGAACCGCCAACTTATCCAGCATTTGTTTTACGCAGCGGATGCCCTTCCAGCCACAACCCATCTCTGGGAAACACATCCATACATTCTCATTCACACACATACACTACGGACAATTTAGCTTACCCAATTCACCTGTACCGCATGTCTTTGGACTGTGGGGGAAACCGGAGCACCCGGAGGAAACCCACGCAACCACGGGGAGAACATGCAAACTCCACACAGAAATGCCAACTGGCCCAGCCGGGGATCGAACCAGCGACCTTCTTGCTGTGAGGCGAACGTGCTAACCACTCGGCCACCGTGGCGCCCTCATATAATATTTACAATTTACAAAAATGTAATTGCTGCACGATGGCTCAGTGGTTAGCACTGTCACCTCACAGCAAGAAGGTTGCTGGTTCAAACCTCAGCTGGGTCAGTTAGCGTTTCTGTGTGGAGTCCCTGTGTTGAGGTGGGTTTCCTCCACAGTCCAAACACATGCGCTATGCGTGAATTTAATAGGCTAAATTGGCTGTAGTGTCTGAGAGTGAATGAGTATGTATGGGCGTTTCCCAGTACTGGGTTGCAGCTGAAAGGGCATCCGCTGTGTAAAGCACATGCTTGAAAAGTTGGCAGTTCATTCCACTGTGGTGACCTCTAATTAATAAAGGGACTAAGCTGAAGGCAAATGAATGAATAAAAATATGTCAATTTCAAAAACTGACCGCTTTCAAAAGTCCTGTTCAAAGATCTTTAATAAAATTGCTGAACTTAATACTGGTGATATCTAAATGTGGTTTCTGAAATGCTGATAAAATGTGCATTATTTGTCGATGTTATTGAAACAAGATTTCAATTTAAAATTTTTAATTTAAGATTTTTTTTTTTCGGTTTGTTTTAGACAATCGATTATTACTATTGTTGAAATAAAACCAGAAGCAAGTTTAATTTCAAGTTTAACTCAAGCCCTTTCAAAGACTATTGTTTGTTTTTGAGTACTTTCCAGGCCTTGAATCCATATGTCTGAAATTCACATACTTTTAAGTACTTTAAAGTGTGGGAACCCTGTGCAACAATCTGTTATATATTGTGATATATGGATTAATTATTGGGATGTCCTGGGGTGTTACAGTTCTTTTTCACCAGTTGCTGAAATAATTGAGATAAAGGTTTTGCACTCAAAGGTAAATGAAAGCTTGCAGTGGATTGTAAAAAAAAGGAGTGGGATTCTGTGAATTAAATGATTGGAGAAGTCTGGCATACACACCACCAGAAAGATTTGAAGAGAGAAGTAACAAAGTAAAACAATTTATTAAAATAAATTAAAAACAAATAAACAGACATGGATAATTCCTTCACAAAAAATATTTATGACATGCATTTAGAAAATAGAGACTGACTTCATGGAATATACTACTAAATGTAAAAAAAACTACAACAACTAATGTCAAACTGATGTATTTTCACCCAGCACTGGGCTTTTTTGTTTTTTAAATAAAGTGCTAAACACATGCCAATTATTTTATTGATAACTAAAACTATCAACTTCTAATATACATATATAAATATATATAGAAATGAATGACTAAATAAATATTTTTATTATAGATTTTTAATTAGCAAGTAATTACCTGACTAATTACGAAGCTAAATTAAATTTTATTTTAATATAAATATGAATAACTAAAAATAAAAACAGTCTTATAGTTTAATGAAACCTGAAAAAAGCCAATTAATAATAAAAATTAAATACAATAAAACATTGAGTAATATATAAATAATAATACAAAATAAAATCCATAATAAAAGTTCTCAAAATAAAATCTGCAAGTAGACAATTTAAACTTACAACATTATTACTATGGCTACAATATGCATAACTGTTCATATTTGAATAAATCAAGCCCTAATCTATTGACCAATATGTTCCCAATATTCAATCATGTCACTCTTGTGTCTTAGTTGTATTCAGGGAAAGTGATGGGAACAATGACTGCAGTCTATTAACCTTATTCTTCAAGTACGAGCCGCAGCAATTGGAATATTTTTGGCTCAAGACGTCTGCTCTTATTCACTTCCATTCATTTTTAGACATTAAAAACAGCTTGTTGTGCTGCTTGATGTTGCAAACTGATCTTTTCTTATTACATTATTCTACTTTGTCTGTATATTCATGAACACACTTGATTGTATAGCAAGTAGTTTGACCATTTTCTGCAGTTTACTATTTAGTCAATATGAAAGACTGACTGCATGAAAGTCAGAGTAATGATAGTGTACCTTCTCCAGCCTCTCGAAGTATTCTCTGAGGAAGGCCATGGGTCTGTCGGGCCGTGAGGTGCACAGCTGCACGATGCAGTCCTTCAGCAGCTGCTGGACGTTGTGTTTCTGCACATATACCTCACATTCCCTCAGACTCTTCTCCTCCTCGCTGCTCACACTGCCTGATGCCATGATGACCGCTAGAGCTGACCTCTGACCTGCAGGGTAGATACATATTTAAAATTACAGAGACTCGATATTTATTACACTAAATCATGTAGTACATGCAGTAATCTTGTAGTAAACTGCATGATAAAAATATATAGGCAATTAATTTAAGATTTTATTCAGAATTAAAAACACAAACGACCAAAAGCAATGCCAAAAGCAAATTCTTTTTTTAATTCTTGTTTTTATTAAAAATCCCACTATAATAAAATGTTTTATTATATACGAATAATAATAATAATACACTAATAACATTTCTCGAATAATATATGATTTTATTTTTGTAATATTGCTGGAAAACATGCTTATTAAAGAATAAAATACAATGGACAATCAATTAATCCTTATATAAATATATTACAAAAATGATTATCATATAATATACATTAATATAGCTGGAAAAAACATAATAAAGAAATTATTTGTATAAATATATAAAATAATATGTTTTTTTGTTTTATTAGTTTAGGCTGAAGCACTAAAATTACTTTAAAAATTAATACCTAAAAATACAACTCTTATAAATAAATAGCCTTATAAAACATTCTTTAAAAATATTAATATATATTTTTATATTCATTATAAATTATTTAGTTTTTATTAAAAATCCCACTATAATAAAAGTTTTTTAGTAATATATAAATAATAATAATACACTAATAAAATTTCTCTAATAATAGATATTTTTTGTAATATTGCTGGAAAACATGCTTATTAAAGTGTAAAATATAATGGACAATCAATTACTTATTTTATAAATGGTCAAATAAAACCTAAATGATGCAGATTGTTTTTTTTTTGCCAAATATTTTAGGCAATGTTAGTGATTTTCTCTATGAAATATATTTTGTTTATTTATTTTGTTTTTGATTACTTAATTGAACTTGTAGGTTTATACATCACTTTTGCCCACTACTGCATATATGAAAAGTGTTAAGTGTATTTATTTATGTGACAAATTAAAAAATTATTTCAATAAATCAATCAATAAACTACAATAAAATCCAAAGCAACTATCTGTCATGTCATAAGCCATAATAAAGTTACTTTCTATTATGGAAATGTAATGTAAATTTGATGCGAAAAGTGACTTATTCATTCATTCCTTTTCCTTCAGCTTAGTCCCTTTATTTATCAAGGCTCTCCCCAGCGGAATGAACTGCCAACTTATCCAGCATATGTTTTACACAGTGGATGCCCTTCCCGCTGCAACCCAGTACTGGGAAACATCCATACAAACTCATTCACACACATAGTTTATTCAACACGGGGAGGACATGCAAACTCCACAAAGAAATGCCAATTGACCCATCCGGGGTTCGAATCAGTGCCATTCTTGCAGTGAGGCGACAGTGCTAACCACTGAGCTACCATGTCGCCAAAAGCAACTTACTGCTAATAATATATATATTTTTTTAAATACGTTTGCACATGATGAAAAATACTTCAAAAACTCAGTGCAGATCTAATGTTCTGAACATACTGGATTCCCTGAGAGGACAGGAACAGGATTACAGCATCATTTTAATAATGAGATTGATGCCAGAAATAATCTGGAGATTATTGTTTCAACACACCTGGACACTTTTATGAACTACAGAGACTATTTGCATTTACTATGACCCAATATTTACAGTAAAACAAGTTTAGAATACAACTTGTATGTATGCATGTATGTATATACATATATATGAGCAATTCCGGCGTTATGGATGTGACATTTACAGTAAAAACATAAATTCAAATAGAAAGTATATGTTAACATTATTCTGATACATCCGTTTATATTTTCCAGAACAACTAACCACAGAGTTAAGGGGCCAGAAGAATATCAATCTGTAAACTTGTTTTGTAATTTAAATAAGGAAAATGTTAAAAAATTGTTATAGATGTGACCATAAAAGTATGCGAGTTTGGAGTATACAACATACTTTGTAGAAATTCTGTGAATCAAACGGCACAACCCAAAAGAAATAATGCTAATCTAAAAGATAAGAGTTGGCCCACTATAGAACAAAAATGATGGATTTTATTTTATTTATTATTTTGGCATTTATGAGGAAAAACTGTCGTTATGGATGTGACGCCTCTCCTTTATGGATGTGACTGATGTGAAATTGTGTGACTTGTGTGGTTAATCAATTATAATAGTTTGAAAACATTGACCGATACATTTTTAAGTAGGCATGGGCCGGTATAAGATTCTGACAGTATGATAACCTTGGATAAAAATATCACGGTTTCACGGTATGACGGTATTGTGATTACTGCTCTAAAATATATTATTTTTTAATGTCTGGCTTAAAAACAAAACCTTTTCCCCCTTTGAACACAATATATTTTATTTTGAGAAACATTTAAAGTATTTTGGGGCAGTAAACATGTCAGGCTGAATAATTCAAGTGAATCATTGACTTCTGCGGTCTTCATTTGTTTAAAAAACACAGATGTCTTTACAATTTACACCTAAAAAACAAACAAAAAAATGTAAATAAAAAAAATCTTACTCATACCTTCGGAAGGGTATATCAGAAAATTTTGGCGGTATGAAAACCTCCAAACCCCGGTATACCTTGAAAACGGTTATCGTCCCATGCCTATTTTTGAGTATTTCTAAAATACTTTAAAATACTTGCTCACACAAAAGAACTTATGTCACAATGCTAGTATATAGTATTAGACTGAAGCCTAAACTCCAACACTGTAACGGAATATTATAATACATTGTAATGCATGTGGGCGATATTGTCATGTTTGACACATTTAGCAAGAAAACAACTCAAAATATATAAATATACCTTAAAGGCATAGTTCAACTAAAAACATATAATCTGTCATCATTTAAAGAAGCTCACCCTTTACTTGTTTCACACCTTTACGGGTTCCTTTTTCCGTTGAACTGAAAAGAAGAAATGTTGAAGAATGCTGAAAACCTGTAACCATTGACATCCATAGTAGGAAAAACAAATACAATGGAAGTCAATGGTTACAGGTTTCACCTCCAGCTTTCTTCAAAATATATTCTTTAGTGTTCAAGGGAATAAAGAAACTCGTGAAGGTTTGAAACCGCCTGAGAGTGAGTAAATAGATTGAGGTAAAGTTAATTTTATATTCGCACATTCAGACATTTTCCTTCATAATTTAGTTTCAGAAAAGTACTTTGCTAATTCTAAATATGACAATTATAGCATCAGACTGCTATCAAAGTACAACATAGTTCACAGTCAATTAAATAGTGTTAATGTTAAATGAGTTTTTATTTACAAAGTAACGCTAGCGTGGTAAACAATATAGGGACCCCGTCACAAGTTGTCACTGAACGAATGTGCGATTATAAAACCAACTTTACCTCAATGTAAATAGCGAGTCAATTTTCGTTTTTGGGTGAACTATCCCTTAAGCTGCAGGGCAGATTTGCTTCTATCTAAAAAACGTAGTCTAAAACAACGCTAACGTTAAAGATGAAAGCACAGCTAATATACAATGTGAATTAAATCATATGTGAAAATAAGATGACATTTAAACATCGAACTGAAGGCCGTTGAGTGGTCGCCATCTTTATCTGTAGCATAAACAAACGTCATTTACGGCGTTTAGCGATCGCTACCGATGTCTAAAGCTGCGTGTACTCGACACAACATGACATGTAAAGTATTATTATTACTTACCGAGCCTTTCTAACGCGACTCGGGTTGTGTGTTATTCCGTTATTTACAAACGCACAGCGACTCTCTTCTTCACAGGCGCTCTGTCTTCTGTCCACCGGAAACGGTAAAACACCAATCAAAGGCTGCCATTGACGTCAATACAGTGAATCTGTAACCCTGGGCAACCTTAAAGACGCCCTCACATTGACATTTCACTGTGATATTCTTGATTATATCAAATATTATGCATAACTAAATTGTGAATTTACATAAAAAGAAGGTCATATTTGTGTTATAATCATTTTAAAATGAAAGAAGCACATTTTATAACTCTTTTTGTTGGCTAATTTTCATTCACAATCGTGAATTGTGTAAATGTTAGCCTATTTTCAAGATTTAAAATGAAAATGAACAGATATTGTGAGTCTATATGAGGAATTAACTAACTTAAAAGCAATAAGAACTTTGATGAAGGACTTTTTATAGGCTAAATTACTTAAGAACCCTGGACATTTAAAAGCATTCAATTTAACAAAGGCAACCCTTGTCATATTCTGATAATGGATCATTTATTTATTTATTTATTTATTTATTTTGCTCTACTGTTGGGGTTACCATGTTTATATCAGGGATTCCTAAAAACTAGGGCCCAATGCCCAAAGTTGGCCCACAGTAACCTTTGATTTGGCCATCCCATCTGAGGAGAGAGGAAGAATGATGGCCATGGTTTAGATATTGTCGTTTCAAATCTAATGTAACCTTCTTTGTTTTATTGTTAAAAGCTAACTGAAATTAAATGGTGTAAATTAATCAGATTTAGTTTAAATGTACACACTGTCACCCGATGCATAGAGGACAGATCAAGGCAAAGGCAAATTCTGCTTGACCAGTGTATTGATCATTGAACTCCATTGTGTTATAAAGTTAATTGTTAATGTTTTTATTGCAATAAGTTATCATTTTAAATTTTATACTGCATTAGTTAATAGGATATAAAGTAATGTTTTCTATTTAAATTTGAAGTCTTCTGAAACAAATTTGGAATTTACCCAATGGCAACTTTAATTGTATATACAATGATGTTTGGCTTTTGGCCCTTTATACGAAAAGGTTTGGGCATCCGTGGTTTATATAATTCCGTGGATTTTTGTATTAAAAAAGAAAAGCTTAAATAAAACTTTTAAAAAAGGCATCCTTGAAGACTACAAGCATTTGGAACACACTGCTTAAATAAAACCCAAACTAAAAAACTATTAACACTAAGAGCTGCTGGAATGGATGTACTGTATGTCTCAGTGCAAAATCAATCATGAAAACATTCATTCATTCATTTTCGGCTTTGTCCCTTTATTAATCAGGGGTCGCCACAGCGGAATGAACCGCCAACTTATCCAGCATATGTTTTATGCAGCGGACGCCCTTCCAGCTGCAACCCATCACTGGGAAACATCCATACACACTCATACTACGGACAATTTAGCTTACCCAATTCACCAATAGCGCCCATGAAACCACAAGGAGAGAACATGCAAACTCCACACAGAAATGCTAACTGACCCAGCCGAGGCTCAAACCAGCGACCTTCTTGCTGTGAGGCGATCGTGCTACCCATTACGCCAACGTGCAGCTCATAATGAAAACAGCCATTATAAATATGCATTGATACTGATTAAGTGAAACAATGAGAAGAAGATGTCGGTAAAAATAAATTTCGCTACAATTAAGAATTAAAAATGTTATTTCTCTATCCAAAAACCCGTGAATGATGACATAAAGTCGCGACCTTTATTTTGAAATCTGCGGTAAACACCGGAAGTGTCGTTAGTTATTCTGTTCATCCAAGTGCCGCTGAGTTAACAGACCGGTTAGAGGTGCACAATCTATTCAACGTGCGTGATTATTCTTAATATGTTTCATTTTCCTCCGAACATGACCTGAATCATGTTAAAAAACCATTCGGGAGACTAACTGAACGGGACCAGATTCGGTACGTATCATTTGAAAGTGTATTAATGCTGAATTTGGACAATTGTTTCTCCCGAGTGTGCATCTTCTTGCCCATCCACTGTACAAACATGTCACTCTCAGTACTTTTATATGATTTTTATAACTTATTTTAGTAGTATTATGTTGATAGTTTATTTCCCCGGGTTGTCTTTGTTCCAGTTACAGTGGAAAGTTTCTCTTGTGGTCTGAAGTGAAAGTGTGTTGGACACCTGAGCTCATACTACAGTGTCTCAGTGTTACAAGGTGTCAATCATAACCATGACTGTAGAACCAGGTCAAGTGTGGGTTTCCGTGCTGCTCCACTGCAGACAGATGGCAAACCTGACCATAGACTTTCACAGTATTGAGCTGCACGAGCATATTTGCTTCTTGTGCCATTTAAAGGGCCAGTTCTATGGAACAAAATCAATGCCAAAAGTATTGAATTAAAAAGCTTGTTGAATAGCACAAACTGAAAAAGATAATACAGCGAATTAACAAGTGCTTGCATTTTAATGACTTGAATTCCTGGGTTTGTATTTTTAGGTCCGGAAATTAAAGAAGGTTGTTTATTTAAGCTGTAAATATTTCAACAAAAAATATTTCAAACACATTTTCATACTTATAAATTCAATAATTCATATTAAATTTCCAGATTTCACTTACAAAATATTCAATACTTTTTAAAAATACGATGTATTATAATAAAAAGGGCAATTTTCAGTTCATTTTATTTGTTCAAATATTCGCTTCCTTAAATTCAATGGTTCAAATTCGACTGTTAAAATTTGACATAACAACTGGGAACTGCAGGAAAAGCAATAGATTGCAGATTAAAGATCGCCAACTGCTTTTTCACCAGCAGGTAGAGATGGAATGATTTAGGATTTTGTGAGAAAAAGGCTTATAAAGGCACAAAAGTAGCATGTAATATTAAATATAACTGTCTTGGACATTAAGTAATAAAATGAGTATGAGTAAATGATGTTCTGGACATTTATATTTGCCCTATATAACGGAAGCCAGCTGTTGATCGCGTAAACCTCCCTCCTCAGATCTCAAGAGGTGATCCAGCGACAGACGTTGTTCTGCAATCTTTAGAACATCATTTACTCATACTCATTTTATAGCTTTCTTTAATTTCCGGACCTAAAAATACAAACCCAGGAATTCAAGTCATTAAAATGCAAGCACTTGTTAATTTGGTGTATTATCTTTTTCAGTTTGTGCGATTCAACAAGCTTTTTAATTCAATACTTTTGGCATTGATTTTGTTCCATACAGTTCACCCAAAAAATATCATTTACTCACACTCCAGTGGTTGTACTTTGATAGTCAGTGGTCCGAATGTGTGAATATAAAACCAACTTTACCCCAATATTTGCTTCTTGTGTTACCTAAAAGGACAGTTCATCCTAAAACAACATTTACTCACACTCCAGTGCTTGTACTTTGATAGTCAGTGGTCCGAATGTGCAAATATAAGGCCAACTTTACCCCAATATTTGCTTCTTATGTTACCTAAAAGGACAGTTCACCCAAAAATAACATTTACTCACACTCCAGTGGTTGTACTTT
>CAIGQQ010036790.1:0-16569 GCA_903798035.1 Danio albolineatus | reverse complement strand
TGAATGAAGTTGGTGGTTCATTCCACTGTGGCAACCCCTGATTAATAAAGGGACTAAGCCGAAAAGAAAATTAATGAATGAATGAAGTTGGTGGTTCATTCCACTGTGGCGACCCCTGATGAATAAAGGGACTAAGCCGAAAAGAAAATGAATGAATGAATAATTAATAAGAGTTAATTTAATAATTCGATCACCGCTTCTGAAAGCTCATTAGTTGCCTGGTTTTGAATTCAATATTTAAATTGTGCTGTTGTTGTTTTTTCCCATTACAGATGTATTTTGAAAATGGACCACCACTGTCGTATCCTTCTCAAGCCCCCATTAAATAAAAATAACCTCATGATGTGTCAAGAAATGAGAGTGTTCAGGCTTTTGTGTGTTTCCGTCTTAACATCCTCTGCTCAGCCTGGTTGAATAACTGCGTGGGTCACTTCAACCACCGCTACTTCTTCAGTTTCTGTCTCTTCATGACCATGGGCTGCGTCTACTGCAGCATCAGTGCCAAAGACATGTTCCTGGACGCTTACAATGCCATCGAGGTCAGTCCGTCCGCCTGTTCTTCACTTCCTGTTCAGACTTTTATCCGGTAAATGACATAATGTTTACAGTGGATATCTGAAGGGAAGCTGCATTCGTTTGATCAGTATACAGTAATATTTTGAATACTGTTTTAATTTTATGCATCACGGTGGCTTAGTGGTTAGCACTGTTGCCACACAGCAAGAAAGTCGCTGGTTCGAGTCCCGACCGTGCCAGTTGGCATTTCTGTGTGGAGTTTGCATGTTCTCCCCGTGTTGGTGTGTTTCCCAGTACTGGGTTACAGCCGGAAGGGCATTCGCTGCATAAAAACATGCTGGAATAGTTGTCGGTTCATTCCACGGTGGCGACCCCTGATAAATAAGTGAACAATACTGTCACTTTTAATGCTGAATACAGGAATGTTTCCTTCAGAAAGCCTTTAAGTGTTCGTTACGGTGGGCTTATGCATGTGTGTGTCTGTATTTGTGTAGTCAGGCAGGTATATGGGCGGAGCCTCTCCGGGGGAGGCGGTACCAGGGGCGGGGCTTATTTACATCTCATTCCAGCATCAGGTAGAAGCTTCACAGAGGCTGCAGGTTCACTGGGCAAAACTCCCCGAGGGCAAAAGCTGACATTTCTCACATGTTTCTACTGTAAGGAATGTTCCGTGGGTTGATTTCCGCTAAGTTTTTTTCGATTTGTGTTAAATGGAAGTCAAAATGTTGTAGATTGTTTGTACAGCGGGGGAAATAAGCATCGAACACCTCACCTATTTTTCTCAGAAAACATTTCTAAAGGTGCCGTTGATTTGAAATTGCATATATGGATTTCTTTGGTTGTTACCAACATCTGGAGACAAAGACAACAAAACTATTTAGTTTACAAACGAAGGTCTGTTTGATAAAATGAAACGACGCAGGGTAAAAGTATTGAACACATGAAGAAAGGAAGGTGTAGAAAAGCAGTGAAAGCCCAGACAGCAGCTGAAGAACAACAGCTGTGGCTTCATTCTGGGTTTTGTTCAGTAGTTTTAGAACAACATCGATGAAAGGTGCTAAACCACTGCAAGGGCCCTATCATACACCCGGCGCAATACGATGCAAGACGCGTCGCAAAAGTTATTTGCCAGTTTCTGCTCGATGCAAGTGTTATTTTGACGTTTTGCGCCACGCTGTTTAAATAGCAAATGCATTTGCGCTCATATATGCACCCATAGACGTTCTGGTCTAAAAAGGAGGCGTGTTAAGGCGCATTGCTGGCGCGTTGCTATTTTGAGGAACTAAAACAGATTGCCCAATAGAGCGCGTTAGTTGTGCGCCTCGCTTAAACATTGCTTAATAGACGCAGGATGTACAGCAATACGCAAATATCTTTACAAATAAAAAAAATTAAAGGATTCAAATAGTGCAATAATTATTACTTTATACATAAATATAAAAAACACTGCTTTTTATCAGTTTATTCATGACAACTTGCTTTTGTATAATGTTATTATTATTAGTAGGAGTATTTATTGTATGCATATTTATATATTTACATATTTGAATGTTTTAATAAAAACATTTGTCCACCAGTCAGGGTTTAGACCATATGGGGCAGCACGTGTGTTTGGATAGAACTCAGTGTTTTGACCACACTTCATTATTAACGTTCATTTACTCGTTTGCTTGAAATTAAAACTGAATTTGGAAATAGTTCTGAAACAAATCTCTGCACTTAACAAACGAAATTAAATATTACCGAATTAAACAACACCCTTTCCTTATCCACGAAAGAGAGAAAGAGAAAGAGGCCGAATGGAGGAGGCTCGTTCTTTATCCTCGCGCTGCAGATGCTCTGTTTAACCGTTTTCTCTAGTGAAGCGTTCAGTTTTTCCACTTACTAAGTCCGCCATGTAAATATCAAATGCACTATAGAGCGACGCAACTGACTTTTAAAGGGGATGTGAGACGAGACTCTGATTGGTTTACTCTAAAACACATCTATAACTCATTAAGAGAATAAGCTCAGCCCTGTTTTTTTCCCATCCCGTATTTTCCTATCCTTAAAATAAGTGGATTCAGACATGCCCTTAATGCTTTTGCGCCCTGCGCTTCAGACTTTGCGCCTAGATCGTTAAAATAGAGCCCCAAATGTTGACTGTAGTTAGTGTTCATCTCTGCCCTCTGAACCTGCAGCCACAGACAGTAGAGGAAGAATCACTAGTTCACCTAAAGGGGCAGTTCACACTAAAAATTCTGTTATTTCCTCATTCTCCACTTGTTTCAAACCTGTTTGAGTTTCGTTGAACACAAAGAAAGGGAAAAAAACAGCCATTGACTTCTTATGCCAGTGGACTCTCCTCCCACCCCCCCAACATTCTTCAAAGTATCTCTTTTTTTGTGTTCAATGGAAAAAAGTGTGAGGAAATGTTGAATTTTTGGTGAACTATCCCATTCATGGTTGTAGCTGTATAGTATATTAGTGATTTGTAGGATTATTACAGTAGATTTGATGGGTTTAGTCTTTAGAAATGTTGTTCAGATGCCTGGGGACACTGCGATTTGGCTTTATAAGTAATGCATTTATTCATTTGACATTTATAATTTCAAGTAAAAGCTCTTATTTTAAAGTTTCTAGATTTATTCCAGAAAAATGTACAACAACACAACTCTTTTCTATATTGATCATTATAATAATGTATGTTTCTTGATAATCAGCATATTAGAGGGATTTCTGAGGAATCATGCGAGACTGAAGACTAAAGCAATGATGTAGAAAATTCAGCTTTGAATTACAGGAATAAATGACATTTTAAATTATATTAAGATTGAAATCAGTTATTTGGATGTGTAATAATATTAAACAATGTTACTATTTTACTGTATTTTTAATCATATAATTAGACTTAAAACCTCTATTGAGGATTATAATAATGCATGTTTCATGATAATCAAATCAGCGTATTAGAATGATTTCAGTAGTATAATGATGCAGAAAATTCAGCTTTGAATTACAGCAATAAATACAAGTTTTAAATATATTAAGATTGAAATCAGTTATTTGAATGTGTAATATTATTTCACAATATTACAAATTTTACTGTATTTTTACTCAAATACTTAGACTTAACTCCATTGATTATAATAATGCATATTTCTTGATTATCAAATCAACATATTAGAGTGATTTCTGATGGATCCTGTGACACTGAAGTATAAAAGAATTTCAGGAATAAATTACATTTTCAGTTATATTAAAATTGAAATCAGTTATTCAGATGTGTAATAATATTTCACTATTTTTTTACTGTATTTTTAATAAGTAGACGTTTAAAAACTCCATTGACGATTATACAAATGCATGTTTTTTAATAATCAGCATATTAGAGTGATTTCTGATGGATCATGTGACACTGAAGACTAAAGCAGTGATGCTGAAAATTCAGCTTTGTTATTATCATCTGCAAATCGTCTGTTCTTGTGTCATTTATTTAGTGCTGAAAGTTGAAACCTGAAAGTTTCTGATATTTCAAATTTATAAAAAGTATATTTTATAAGTAGTTAAAACTATTAAAAACAGGGAATACGCTGAAGGAAAGGGAAAGCGATGAACTCTTTTAGCGATCTTTGATATTTTTTTCAGGGTGAAAAACTTTTTGTCCTCGGCTGATCACATGCCTGATAATGATGCAGAAAATTCAGCTTAGAATTACAGGAATAAATGACATTTTTAAACATACATTATTAGAATTGAAATATTATTTGGATGCGCAATAATATTTCAATATATTACAAATGTTACTGCAATAATAATAATAATAAATAATAATAATAATGCACGTTTCATGATAGTAAAATCAGAATATTAGAGTGGTTTCTGATGGATCACGACACTGAAGAAATGATGCAGAAAACTCGGCTTTGAATTACAGGAGTAAATGACATTTTTAAACATCTCAAGATTGAAATCAGTTCTTTTTAATGCGTATTCATATTTCATAATATTACTATTATATATAAACTATTGTTTTAATCAAATAAATGGACGTTTAAAAACTCCAGATGAGTAGTGGTAGTTCATAGATTATATAACAGTATTTATTACATTCTAAAACAGTGATTTGAGCATATATCTTATTAATATTATTATTAATATTATTTTGTAGAGCTCTTATCAGACTCCTCCACCTGCCTTCACTCATCAGGAGAGATTGGTTCACAAGAGTCTGGTTTACCTGTGGGTGCTGACCAGGTGAGACTTCTGTGTGTGTGTACTTAGTTTTTCTTGTATTACCTTGTAACCAAATGTCCCCACAAGTGTAGCAAAACCAGTCTTTTTGACTATTTATTTGGTCCCCATGAGGAAAACTGCTCATAAATCTAACAGAATGACGTATTTATTAAAAAGAAATTGTAAAAAGGCAGATAGTGTCCTCTGAGTGTTGGTTTTAGGGGTAGATTTGGGGGAAGAGGACAGAATATACAGTCTGTACAGTATAAACCAGGGATGTCAGACTCAATTCCCGGAGAGCCGCAGCTCTGCACAGTTCAGTTCCAACCCTAATTAAACACACCTGATCAAACTGAGTCCTTCAGGCTTGTTAGAAACCTACCGGTAAGTGTGTTCAAGCAGAGTTGCAAGCCTACAGGAATTGAGTTTGACATCCCTGATATAAACGTAACGGCAATGAAAAGTCCCCATAAAGATAGTTTTACAAGTGTGTGTGTGTTTATGTACAGGTTTAGCAATACTGAACATGTTATACACACTTTGAATGATAGTTTTTATTCCTATCTAATCATTTGCAGTCATTTATTTGCGGGTTATGGCCGTAGTCTGTGTTGGTAACCTGATATAATAACAGTGGGAGTCTATGTAACGTCCTCAGTATGATGTGTGTGTGTGTGTGTGTTCAGCTCGGTGGCTGTGGCTCTGGGCGCTCTGACGCTGTGGCACGCGATTCTGATCACCAGAGGAGAAACCAGCGTGGAGAGACACATCAACCGCAAGGAGAGACGACGACTCAAACTCAGGGGGAAAGTACGAGCTTCACACACACACACACACACACGTTCTTACTCTCACACACACATTCAGGAGAGAGAAGAGCAGCTCACAGATGCCTTTCCAAAATGGCACTGATCATTCATTTTCTTTTCGTCTTAGTTAATCAGGGGTCGCCACAGCGGAATGAACCGCCAACTTCCCCTTCCAGCTGCAACCCATCACTGGGAAAAATCCATACACACTCATCACACTCATACACTAGGGCCAATTTAGTTCATCAGTTCCCCTATAACGCATGTGTTTGGACTGTGGGGGAAAACGGAGCGCCCGGAGGAAACCCACGCCAACATGAGGAGAACATGCAAACTCTACACAGAAACGTCAACTGACCCAGCCGGGGCTCGAACCAGCGACCTTCTTGCTGTGAGGTGATCGTGCTACCCACTGCTGCCCAAATATTCCTTCTATCGGGTGCCGTTGCTTTTAATTAGATCAGTTTAAATCTCTCGCTCCTGTCCTCAATCTGGCAACCCGCGCTTCTGTTTGTTTTGATCCAGGAGTGCAAGACCTAGTTCAACCACTGGGTGTCAAACTTACATACAGCACATCATTTGATGGAATAAAAACAAACACACATACATTTTTATCAACCCTTTTGTGTTATGAACCGTCGCAGGTTTTCCGTAACCCGTACCACCATGGAAGAATCAACAACTGGAGGATATTTTTCGGTGTGGAAAAAGGAAGGTGAGATGATAACTATTTTATTATTTCCCATATATACACACAGTTAAGAGCAAAATTATTAGCCCTCCTCTGCAATATTTATTCTTCTTCAAATATTTCTCACATGATGTTTCTCAGATTCAGGAATTTCTCACAGTATTTCCCATAATATTTTTTCTTCTGGAGAAAGTCTTATTTGTTTTATTTCGGCTAGAATAAAAGCAGTTTTTAATTATTTAATAAGCAATAAGGTCAGTGTTAGTAGCCCCCTAAAGCAATATTTCTTTTAGATTGTCTACAGCAGTGGTTCGCAAAGTGGGGGGCGAGACAAAGGCTACGTTCTCACTGCAGGCAAATGTGGCCCGAATCTGATTTTTTTGGCCCTCATGTGACTCAGGTCTTGGCAGTGTGAACAGCCCAAACCGCATGGAATCTGATCTTTTCATGTCAGATTTGTGCCTCTTTCATACAGTATGGCTACGTTCACACTGCGAGGCTTAGTGCTCAAATCTGATTTGTTCTCAGATCTGATTGTTTTGCACAGCTGTTCCACTGCTGTTATAGATGTGGCCGATATCAGATTTGCAATGTGAACAGATCATGGTCCTAAACTGATCCGCGTGTGCAAACGTGCAGTTACGAACAGCACATAATGTCTAATTATCCACACAATGTGTATACTGAAGCACGTTGTCATGCTTAATGTAATTATTGCCCCTTTCACAGACAACCGTGGTGTATTTCATGAACTGTAAAGGGTTGTTCTGCTACTGCTAATGTGTATTTGAAACCTAAAAGTCTCTTGTGATGGAAAACACTGATCATTTGTGATTTATGACAGCAGAGCTGCGTGTCTATCTGACCACCGCTGTAGTGAACTCATCAAGGGTTAATGAGCAGCCGCAGACTGAACTGTGAAGGCGAAGTTGGTTCATCTCTGTCATTTTACGTCGTTATAAACACCGGACATGTGCTGAAGGGGGTTTGGGTGCTTGAGCACCTGCTCTTTATTCTCTCAGAGAGAAAGTTCGTCCTTAAAATGAAAGTGCCCCCTCCTTTGAGCACGGATCCCCTATCCGCAACACCCCCGGACACAGCTTCACGATCAACCCGTGCCCCAATCATTCACCAGATTTGTTAACAAGCTCCAGTTTTGCATGTATGTATTTTTTATTGTTGGTTTTGTTTGTTTTGTTTTGAACTGTTTAAAAAAAAAAGGAAAAAATAAAATATATATATATTAGGGCTGTCAATTGATTAAAAAAATTAACTAATTAATCACACTTTTGTCTGTGATTAATCATGATTAATCACGAAAAACCGTATTTATTACAGAAATAAAAACACAGGCGTGTAAGTGCCATTTGAATTTTAAAACAATCAATGCCAATAACAAACAAAAATTATTTCCATGTTGGATTCTATGTGAACTCCAAAAACAATCCAAAATACAGGCATTGCAAATATGGAAATTGGAAAATTATAATAACAAAGTATTGAATACAAACAATTGTTTTCATTGTAAAGTTGTTTTGCAAGTTGAGAACATTAATTATAAAGTAGAAACAATTTTGCTCAGTCCTCCTTAATATTTTGGTAGTTGCTAAGACAGGCCAGTCTGTTGACATGTGACCTAAGAGTGAGAAAAGTCTCTCACAAGCAGAATCACCGAATCTGCATGTGAATTTCAGTGCTTAAATTCTGTGTACCACTGGTGCTGTGACAAGGACGCAAGAAGAACCAAGGGGTACATCAAAGTCACGCATTAATAACTATAGGCTAGACTTCTTACATAGACTTTGGTCACGCCATCTCTAAACATTAAATTCTAAACTGCTTTGAGCGACTGTCTGCGATGTTAGGCGTTTAATCTTGTTGTTAAGATATCCACACATACACAAACACTCTCTCTTACACACACACACACACACACACACACACACACACACACACACAGACAACGCGGGCAGTACAGCGAGCTCAAACGGTATAAGCGACTCCCTTCAGAGTCATCAACGCGCACGGTCGCGTTCATCAAATTTGCTCTAGGCGAACGGTGATCACGCCGCCCTCAACCCGAAAGTGAAAAAGAAAGTGACCGGTTCGCGGATAAACGTGCGGACCGGGAGGGAGGGAGTAGGTGTCGCGGATTAAGCTGGATTTATACTTTCACCTGGCGCCGCATCGCGCGCCTCCGCTGAGTGCACGCGCACCTCGAGGCTTTTATACTTGCCGAGGGAGGGGGTAGGTGTCGCGGGGGGTTCGCTCACTATTCTGCCGCCCTTCTCGGCCGCCTCTGTGGACGCACCGGCCCTAAACACACGTCGGCCAGAACCGGAAATAAGAAAAAAAACTACGACTGCGTTAAAAGCGTTAATTTTTTTAACGCGATTAATATTTCAAATTAATCGGCGTGCGTTAACGCGCTAATTTTGACAGCCCTAATATATATATAAAAAAGAAAATCAAATCTCTTCATTAAAAAATATAAAAGAATTCAAAGTGAACAGGAGGGCTAGTAATTCTGACTCGCTCTGTGCATGTTATAAACCCCTTCAGTGAGGATTGAAGCACTTTCTGTATTTGTCAGTGATTGGCTGAGGCGTGTCCTGCTGCCCTCGGCTCATCCTCCTCATGGAGACGGCCTGACGTGGGACCGTCCCGCTTACAGCAGCAGCACCACCACCATTTAAACACTCACAGACACACACACACGCTCATATCACAGACATATCAATGAGGGGCTTTCAATGGTGTGTGTTTCTGCTGCAGTGTGAGATGCTGTGTTTTTTCTAGATGTGCCGAGTTCCTCGTCGTACTTGGTGCCAAAGACTTTGTTTTGAATGAACTACAGCGACGTCTGTGGATTATTTCCATCTTTTATAAGTCAGAGACTGACGATCGTCATGATTTATGGCGTCTTTGAGCGCTGTGTACAGACTTTTTCACTTCTTATCTGAATGTCAAAACATTTCCAAAGTGGTCCGTGCGTTGCTTTTTGTTAACATGTTTTATATTTCAAAGTTTTATATTGTTGTTGTTGTTATTATTTGTGTTGATGAAATAGGTGTCGTTGTACAGAAGCTGTGACTGTGGGTCCAGAAGTCAGAGACTATGTGGGGGAAAAAGCTACATATTGGATATTTTGTAATGATTTTTAAATTAAATTACTGATTAAATGATATTATATGCATGAGAATGAATCTGAATTTCAGGATAACAAAATGTTACATGGTCAAAATTAAATAATTATTCATTCATTTTGTGCCGTAAGTTTATTTATTATATTTTAGACTGACTTTTGCGACATAGTCTTACTTTGGAAATTTGCTTATTCACGATACTGGAATTGGATAGCAGTCGCTACTGAAATTTAAAAAGCATCCATTTCCCGCTAACATTTGAGCGCGTTTATATACATCGCTGATTTGCCATTGTGTTCACATGCTCAACAGAAATGACTGTGATTGGCTATGAAGGTCATGAGTAGGGCCAGACAGAATCCGCGGACATTTTTTGCTATTTCTGTGCAGAATTTTGCTAAACATCTGTGGATTTATGCGGATTTTGGGAGTATCATAACTAAAACCTTAATATATGAAATAAAAAGTAATACTTTTTAACTTTTATTTAACGTTTACAATGTGAATCCAATTTGATCCACCTTATTTGGTAAACAAAGCAAGTCTCTCATTTAAAATATTTACTAAAAGACAGAAAATATGACTTTACAAACTGTATTGTAAATAAATCATATTAATATTTTCATATTAGTCGACATTATTACTGAAATTGATTTGAAACCTGATTAAATATACATTTACACACAAGTAAATAAACAAAATCAATGATAGGCTAAAAAATCTGCGCGCATAGATTTCCTGTGGGCCTAGTCATCAGTTCACCACACTCACCGCTGTTTACTGAATGTAACCAGATACACTGGAGCATTTTAAAGCGGCTTTCATCAGCAGATCGCTCGCATGTCAGCTCATAAACGTACCAGCTGATCTTCACAGCTTTAAAACGTGTCCCTGTATCTGTTGTAAGACTCGGTAAACAGAGGTGAGTTCAGTGCAGTGATGACCTTCACAGCCAATCAGTCATTTCTGTTGAACACAACGGCAAATCAGCACTGTTTAAGAACGTGCTTAACAGCGCTCTGATGTTAGCGGGAAATGGACGTTTTTTAAATTTCAGTACCGATTTGTATCAAATTCCAATATCGTGACAACAAAATGATAATTTCCTGACAATAATTTTACGAAGAGTTGAAAGTCTTCAGACTTTTGGATCCCTGTAAACAAGCAAGTGAACAATTTATTGTGTGTGTTTTGATGATCTATGACATTTTTTTTATTGTGTCTGACTTGTTGGTGTAAATATGTGAATCGTGTTTGTAACACCATCTATCAATGCCAGCAAACACTACAGATGAACTGTTGGGAGAAGAAAACAGCAATAAAACAAGTTCCTTGTTGGAATCTCTGACCATACTGTTTATATTTTCAGCTTCTTAACACAAATTACATTTGACTTGATGTACATGACCAGTCAAGGTTTCGTTATCAGTAAAAAAAAAAAACGTTTTAAAAGAATCGGATTCTGCTCACCAAGGCTGCGTTTATTCATTCATTCATTTATTTTCTTTTCGGCTTAGTCCCTTTATTAATCCGGGGTCGCCACAGCGGAATGAACCGCCAACTTATCCAGCATATGTTTTACACAGCGGATGCCCATCCAGCTGCAACCCATCTCTGGGAAACATCCATACACACTCATACACTACTGACAATTTTACCTCACCCAATTCACCTATAGCACGTCTTTGGACTTGTGTGTGTAAAACATATGCTGGATAGGTTGGCGGTTCATTCCGCTGTGGTGACCCCTAATAAATAAAAGACTTAGCTGAAGGAGAATGAATGAATACTACGTTTCTTCTTGAGCAAGATATTGTAAGGATTATAAAGACTAATCATGCTTATAATGCAGCTTTAAATCACAAGAATTAATGCAACTTTAAAGTAGAGTCAATAAAATAACAATTATTTAATATTGAAATAAAATTTCACCATTTTTACTGTATTTTTATTTAATAAATGAGCCTTTGTGAGCATAATAAACTCATAAATCAATTTAAAAATGTTTGACTGGCTGTGCATCTGTCTTTACTTCATCCGTTAAAGCAGACCACTTTAAATCCAAAGTTTGTCACGATCTACACATTTACAAAAGTTTATTGACAGTTCTTGACACTTAAATACTGTTTAATATACTTGGCATCAGTTTTCTCCGTTAGACCTTTAAGTTAGACTCGTGAAAATGGACAACAGATCATCGAATCCTACCATAAGGACCGTCGACGGCACATTCAGGGCGATGGGTTGTTTTCCCCACATCAGACTAACCTTCCTATAAAGACGAGACGACAACATGAGGTTTTCCTTTCAGCATATGTGTTGAAGGTCCGGCTGAAAAGAGCTTCAGTTTACGCAGTTTTTCAGTTTGTTTAGCAATCTCTATGCCCAGACAGGACAAACTCATTAAAAAAAAAAAAAAGAGGATAGAGGAGTAAAATCAAAGGCTGTGAGCGGTGATCATCTCTGTTCTGGACTCCTGGTTTAATAGCAGCACTGACCTGTTGTTCATCTTCCACCAGGACTTCCTAACAAAAACCTGCAGATGAGAAGAGTCACATTAGACGCCGTCTTAGTGGAGAAAATCAAAGAATGAACCACAGTGATGACATTTCAAACAAATAGCTCGCTCTGGCTGGAAAACACAGTCAAACTCCTATTGGTCAGGGGTGATGATGTAGGAGGTGGGGGGTGTGGTTTTGAGACTCCACTCACTTTAGCAAGAACATTTTCTTAAAGGGCCACGAAACCCCCCAGTCTCAGCAGGGTGTTTTCACACCTACACTTTGGAACATAGACTGTAAAAAATATGGACGTAGTATCCGTGACGTCACCCATAGGTTTCTAAAGAATTCAAAAGAAGCTACTAGTAGGCGTGGCCAACCGTCGCCATTTTGTTCGCGCGTCATCGCACCAACCGAGGCATACCAAACAAGGGCAAAGAGGCGGAGCGTGGGCGGAGCGTGGGCGGAGCTACAGGACGCATGCTGGCATTTAGCTAAGAGCTTTCTTATGGGAGAAACACATAATATTTCATTACCTGCGACTCGTTTGTGTTCTGACAATGTTCTCATGTGCTTGGTTGTACACTATATCAATAAAGTGTTTAGTCTGTTGAAAACACTGCTGTAATACATCAAGCCACTTAACATCGTTCTTAAGACATTTTTCAACAGGAAGAAAGTGCGAATTACATCCAAATACTTCAGATATAGTCTGTGTTAGTAAATGCAGGGCTATTTAGGAAATCCAGGCAGAACACTGTATGACAACGCTTCAGATGACGATTTTATAGACTACAGCTGATCAATCTGTCAGATTCTGGAGTGCATTAGAGTTCTGAAGAACATTATAAATCATAAATTATCCGAAATAAAGCAATTACATTTATAGAAATGGTATAAGTATATAATTTCACTCACCTGGGAAACGGAGACCACGTGAATGGTTTGTGAGCACAGTTAAGCGCACACAGCATGCCATATTATCTGATAATTGCAGGAAATAATTCCAAAAGGCGACTGACTGTGTAAAGCCAAATAAAACAACACAAAAATACGATGAATATGCCTAAATCAGCCGGAATCAGCTGAGGTGACGGCGACCAGCGGGACCAGCTGTCACTCAAGTGGCCACGCCCTAAATTATGCAAACTTAATTTAGCTTAATATAAAGGAAACGGATGAGTTATAAAAAAATTCACCCCCCTCACAGTTGTCATGAAGGGTAATATAAGCTATATGAACCAAAATCGCTCTTTGTACCAGGCTGTAAACACCTTTTTTTCTGCTGTAAAGTTGGCCATTTTAACATTGGGCTCATTAGAGATTTGCTCTATTATGGAGCCAGGACTAGCGGAATTTCGATGAATTGCAGTTTCAGTTACTTCCGTATTGGCTTCCCGAGGGAGAGCGGGAGGCTGCTGCTTGCTCTGGAAAAGCACAGGAAAGTGGGTGTGTCCAGCTTGGTTTAGGTGGGAGTGTCAGGGGAGGGAAAGAGGGAAAGTTTTGCATAAAAACGGGAGTTTCCATTTGGGCACAAGCTGATTTTCAAACAGGCAACATACAAACACACAGACGCAGGGGAGAAAGACAGTGACTGTGTTTACATGGACATCAGCCATCTAATTATTTGCCAAATTATTAATTTGTGGACTTTAACTGCAGTTTGGCACTTTTACTCAGGAAGATTTCCTGCGTGTCCCTCGAGACAAACGAGATATTAAATGTGAGGAACATGCCCAGCCATTCAGTCAGACTGGCAGGATGTAATACAAGTAATACAAAATATTTTGGTGATAGAGTGGACTCTTCCTTTACAACAATTTACCTGGGAAATATTACAGCCAACTTAATGGTAAAAGAAAAATATTTACTAAAAATACTTCTAGCAACCAGTAAGAAAACAGTAACTCGAAAGTGGCTACAACTCGATCCCCCTACAAAATCTGAATGGTTGGCTATTGTATCTAGTGTTCAAAATATGGAGAGGATGACTTTTTCTTTAAAACTACAAGTGGACAAATACCTGCAATATTGGGAGAAATGGATTGTTCTTATGCCTTTACACAGTGTAAACTGATCCTTATATGTATTTTTTTATGTGACCTGTAAGGAAATACGTGACCAGTCAACTGTTCATTCAGTTCGATGTGTTATTGTATTTTTATTTTATTTTATTTATTATTTGTATTTGTATATATATTTTTTCTTTTCCTTCTTCCTAAAAAAAACAACAAAAACGAATAGAAATAAAGTATAAAAAAAATGTGAGTAACTGCTGGAGGAGTGCAGATTTAACGGAGTGTGTTAGACCGCACAGCGTATGTTAGAAAAAAAACCCTCCGCATTTCTAGATAACTTAGATGCCCTTGGTAAGCAGCGTCAGAAAGCCGTGTGTATTCACTATCCTGTCACAAAACGCGGAGAAAATTCTACACGACGGTAACCGTTTGATTAGGGTGTTTATATGTTTACACTCTGAGAGCAGCGTTCTCTCACTGACCACATCTGTAGAGACAGGACAATCAACACCAACTGGACTGCGGCTGTTTTTAGAAAAGGAGGCGAGCGGCAAATCGGGATTTCACCATTTCCAGATGCGGAAAGCTCTCGGGTAAAAATGTTCCTTACAAACGCATTTCTGTCACGTGCACTGTAATCCACCGTGAGTCCAGCTGCGCTCTCATAGCGGGGAAATGAAAGCTTTCGTTGGAGCACGTTTATAAACACTGACGACCTGTGTCTCCAAACAATTCTTCTTCTTCCACTTGTTTAAGCAACACAGCATGGCGTCTCTCTGCCATCTGAACATTGTAACAGGTAAACAATCTTCGAAGCTATCATGAATATTAATGAAGCTGTACACAATAGAGCGCGCTGATTGGTTTGAACCAAGTCTATCTCATGAATCAATGCCGCACGCTCAGAGACGTCACGATGCACTCGCAGTTACAGACGTCCACTCTGCACACTGGAATACACGCATGGATCTGATCGGCGTGACGCAGCTTCAAAAATTCGTTTCAAACCGGAAGAACGAATTTGCTCGAAATAACGCAAAAACAACCAATTTTTCACTTTTTAGCGAAATATATGTGTCCTCATAGTGGACACATGTGTTTTGGTGTTTCGTGACCCTTTAAACAACAATAGCCTAATAAATGTTACTTTTTATTATACTGTTTAATGTTTTTAATCTAATCTTAATGTCTTTAAAAAAAAAGAGAGAAAATAATCAGACATGAATTATATTGTTGTCAGAGTGAATCACTGCACTCCTACTCTGTCGTGTGTAAATCTGTGTTTTAGTATACCGTATATAATCCTCACCATTCTCCTCGTGCCGCTACGGCCTCCTTTCTCACCAGCCTCTTCTTATCATCCAGAGGAGCAGCGAGAGCCTTGAGGACTCGAGCACGAAACGGCAGGATCTGAAACACACACACCAAAGCCATAAAACACACAATCAAACCTGTGATTTAAAGACAAAGTGATTTATTACTACAGGTTGCGGATCCTCATTGTGCATCAATTGGAACTCGCATGAAAATCAGTCAAGTTTGGTGAAGGAAAAATCATGGTTTGGGGTTACATTCAGTATGGGGGCGTGCGAGAGATCTGCAGATTGAATGACATCAACAGCCTGAGGTACCAAGACATTTGTGCTGCCTCTGTTTCATACAGAATAACACAAACAAGTATGGCTTGCTCAAACACAACTATATTGTTTTCTTCTTCTTTTTTTGTAGATTTAGTTTTATACACAGTTTGGTTTGGTTCTCTTACCATATGTTCAGGCAGGCGAGACAGAGCATGGACACAGCGGAGTGACGCCATTCTCACTTTCTGTCAAAGTCAACAGTCAAAATTAGGTGAAATTAGGTGAAATTTGTCTAAACGCAAAAAAATATTGCAACCCTTTACTTGAAGGGGTGTTCATAAGAATGTCATTAAACCTTTATAATAATTACATGAATGTAAATGAGGTTTTATGCATGCTTATTACAACTGTTATAACCGTTTCCATTTCCTTTATTTTTGTCATTCAAAACATCACAATAAATTGTAATGCAGAACGAAATTATGTTGCATCAGACCCAAAAAGAACATAGAAACCATCAAACACTATAAAAACCTAACATAAGCTTTTATGATTTCATAAAATATTAAATATAACCCAATTTAACAAGCCCGTACCCAGGTCATGGCACCAAATTATTGGAAATTTGTGATTTCAATCTCTACCCGGGTGACGGCGCCAAATTGTCGGAAATTTGTGATTTCAGTCTCTATCCGGGTCACGGCACCAAATTGTTAGAAATGTGTGGATTCAGTCTTTTTCCGGGTCACGGCACCAAATTGTTAGAAATGTGTGAATTCAGTCTCTATCCGGGTCATGACACCAAATAGTTAGAAATGTGTGAATTCTTTTCTATCCGGGTCACGGCACCAAATAGTTAGAAATGTGTGATTTCAGTCTCTAACCGGGTCATGACACCAAATTGTTGCAAATGTGTGATTTTAGTCTGTATTTGGGTCATGGTACCAAACTGTTGGAAATGTGTGATTTCAGTCAGTACCCGGGTCATGGCACCAGATTGTTAGAAATGTGTGATTTCAGCCAGTATTTGAGTCACGGCACCAAATTGTTGGAAATGTGTGATTTCAGTCAGTATTCGGGTCACGGCACCAAA
>CAIGQQ010036788.1:0-10137 GCA_903798035.1 Danio albolineatus | reverse complement strand
CTAGCCTAGAACACCCTCTGCTGTTAAAAGTTAGCCTAGAACACCCTTTGCTGTTAAAAACTAGCCTAAACTAGACTACAGCATCCTCTGCTGTTAAAAACTAGCCTAAACTAGACTATAACGCCCTGCTGTTAAAAACTAGTCTAAACTAAACTACAATGCCCTCTGCTGTTAAAAACTAGCCTAAACTAGACTATAGTGCCCTCTGCTATTAGAAAATATAGCCTAGAAAAAATCTAGCCACTCTCTGTTGAAAAGAACAAGCCTAAACTAGCCTGTAGCACCCTTTGCTATTCAAAATCTGGTTTAGAACATGGTCTGCTGTTAAAAACTAGCCTAGAGCACCATCTGTTGTTAAAAATAATATATTTGCCCCTGCTGCAGCCATAGTACTGCAGCAAAGTTTCTTGATTGTTACGCCAGAATGACAGTATAGTTCCTAGCCATATTGGCCTAGAAAATAGCAACTTTTTATTTTTTGTTGATGGGAACACTTTTAGCTTAGCTTAGCATAAATAATTTAATTGGATTAGACCATTAGCATTTGACTCAAAAATGTTTACTTTTCGTTTTCCATCAGTTTAGTACACAGTGTAACTACAGAACAGTCATGCTTTAAATAGGAAAATTATCTCAAGTATTTTTGGATTTTTTTGTGCAAGATGCTAATGGTCTAATCCGATTCAATGATTTATGCTAAGCTAAGCTAAATGTGCTCCAGCCAGACACAGAGATCAACTGAATGTATACAAACATGTATAAAAAAAAAAATCAACAGTTTAACTCTAAAGGAGCTGTAAAATAAGCTTGTTTGCAAAAAAAAGTGGAGTGTTGCTTTAAAGCTTTTTAAGTCCTGTACACACCCTATGAAGAAAGCGTTTTTCAGGTTTCAGACAGCTGGCAGTTTCACTCGTTTAACCTTTGACCTCTTTGCCCTCAGGTATGCTGGGCAGGTGGGTTATGTGATCGCAGGGATGAAGGAAGTGAAGGAGGCTCAGATCGGAGACACGCTTTACCTCCATAAACAGCCAGTGGAGGCGCTGCCGGGGTTCAAACCAGCCAAACCCATGGTGTTTGCAGGTGTGTTTCTAAAACCAACCACAGGTTATACTAAATCTATTTAATCTTTTTGCAATGTTTATTTTTGCTAGTGAATTATGCCTGCAGGTAAAACAAAATTGTTTTGTAATCTTCAAAGTATTTGAGCATTTGCTTCGGTGTTGCCAGATTGGAAATGTCAAAGTATCGTACCAGAACCACAAAATTATCGTATTTGGAGTCAAACGGAGACTATACATTTATTATCTAGACACATAGCGTTCTGACACAATGTGCAAATTACCACAATGCGTTAAAAAACCTAGGTGTACCTTAGTGGGAAGGTTCAAACTCCACCTCTGAGTCACTGTCATCAAATGCCTACCTGCATGTTGCCAGATGTTGAGAGATTCATTTTGCAGTACAAATTGGATGGAACGCAATATAGTGCTGGTTGGCTTGAAAGCAGTGCACCCTCCCAAATTTTTAACACACTCTGAGGTGTGCATGCTTTGTTTTGATGAGATTAACTAAAACACGTTCACATGACGCATTTGAATAAGGAAAAGCGAGAACATCAAGGGCAAACTCCGCCATCCTCCTCACCTTCCTTTTCAGCACAATTTATTTTACTTGATTGCCTAAAAGATCGACCTCAACCTGAAAACTACTGACGTAAGCACGGCTACTCGCAGCAGGAGTGTTAACACGTTAGAGAGAGCCATTCTCCACGTTGATTGGCTGAGAAGATGTAACGTAAGATGAGATAGAAAACGTGCCTAACTCCACGTTCTCCTCTCAGACAGTAGAGATGCAGCTAGATCAATAAGTATAGTCATGAGATTACAATGAAATTCACTTAAAATGCCATAAAATTCTGAAATTATCGTATATTATAGGATTTTTCGCATTATTGATCGCACATCGTATAAAAGTCGAAATTTTTATACAAATACGGTAATTATCGTACATATTAAAATGCTGATTTGGATTGGCTACTTCTCTGATGATGTCAGTTTCACGCTTCAGCCAGAATATTCTTAACCACGCCCCTCTAACTGTTAGTTTGCTATCGGAATGATGTGGAAAAGAAAGCCCCGCCCCTTACTCAATATTCCATTCCAGTTGGAAGTGCATCAACATACTGAAATAACACTCTCAGCAACTTTTGGTTTACGCAAACTTTAAGGGTTAGAGTCACAGCGAGTTAAATCTAGTTGTAACTCTTTTAGGCATGTATCCCATGGACCAATCAGAATACACAGCCCTGCGCAGCGCTTTGGAGAAACTGACACTCAATGACTCCAGTGTGAGCATTCAGAAAGACAGCAGTCTGGCTCTGGGGGCCGGATGGAGGTACGAACACAAACACAGGCAGATCAGCATCAGTTTAAACCATTGTTTTAAGTCCATTTGAGACTTTCACTTTTAAAATAATTATAGAAGTACATTTCTCTCTGTCTGTCTCTCCCAGGCTGGGATTTCTAGGTTTGCTGCACATGGAGGTGTTTAACCAGCGTTTAGAGCAGGAGTACAATGCATCTGTCATAATAACAGCGCCAACTGTACCGTACAAGGCTGTGCTGGCGTCTGCCAAACTCATAAAGGTGAGAATCTGTGGCAATTTGCTGAACACTTGAGTGGCAGCTCACTGCAGAAACACCCCAGAATGCCTAAGAAACTGTAAAATAGTGTGCTAAAACACATCCAAAACGATCAAATCATCACCCAAAACACAGTATTGTGGGTATTATTGTGGATTTTGTGTAATATCGGCCATTAAAATACACACAGGTTGCATGTAAGACCTTAAAGGGATAGTTCAAATACAGAAAAAGACAAATTTACTCAATATTTACTCAAGCGGTTACAAAACCTATAGAGCACAAAAGAAGATATTTTGAAGAATGCCAGAATCAGTAACCAATGGCATCCATTGTAGGACAAACAAGTAGGTCATAGGTTACAGGTTATTTTCAAAAGAGGAACTCCAAACAGGTTTGAAACAAGTGAAGGGTGAGAATATAATGACAGAATCCTCAGTTTGGGTGAACCTTTTAGTAATTTGACTCCCTGAAGCAAACGTCTTAGCTGTGACGCATTTCTCTGTAGTTTCTGGCAACATACAGTAATGGGTGCCTATAGTAACCGCAACTTACAGTAAACTAAACATAAACCATAAACCACAAAGCCAACCTTTGCTAAAATTAACAGTTTGGATTAATTTTATTAACAGTTTAGTAGCATATATTATTATTCATGATTTCCATGAGTTTAAAATGACTCAGTGGAGCTGTTTTGGTCACTTAAATGGTAGCTAAGGACTTTGATACTACGCTTAAGGGAACAGTTCTATAAATAAGGGGGAATGCTTAATGACAATGGCTTTTTTCTTTCAAGCCAAGTTTCACCCATAACCTAAGGGATTTTTTATCTTAAATGAACAAGCTGAATGTTCAACTCCCCTAGAGTTTCCATTATTGAATCCATTCAGCTTACTTAGCTTACTTTAGCTTAGCTTAGCATAAAACATTGAATTGGATTAGACCATTAGCATCTCGCTCAAAAATTTCAAAGAATTTTTTTTAGGGCGAAAAGAACAATGACATTTTGCCGCACTTGAAAATATTCCCCAGTGGCGCTGTGTAATATCATTGCCTCTGCTGCTGCAATGGTTCGGCAGCAAAATTCCTTAATTATTATGCCAGAATGAGTGTATATGGGTGCAACTTTTCATTTTCTGTTGGCAGGACCACTTTTAGATTTGCTTAGCTTAGCATAAATAATTGAGTTGGATTAGACCATTAGCATTTCGATCAAAAAATTTTTACTTTATTTTCCTCTCTCAGTACAAGATATATAACTACAGAACAGTCAAGCTTTAAATAGGAAAATTATCAAAAGTCTTTTTTTTTTTTACAAGCTGCTAATGGTCTAATCTGATTCAATGATTTATGCTAAGCTATAAGCTAAAAGTGTTCCCGCCAGACCCATTTATTCATTTTCCTGTCGGCTTAGTCCCTTTATTAATCCGGGGTCGCCACAGCAGAATGAACCACCAACTTATCGAGCATGTGTTTTACGCAGCTGATGCCCTTCCAGCTGCAACCCATCACTGGGAAACATCCATACACACTCATTCACACATGTACACAAGGGACAATTTAGCTTACCCAATTCACCTATTGCTCATGTCTTTGGACTGTGGGGGAAACAGAGCACCTAGAGGAAACCCACACTTAAATGGTAACTTAAATGGTAGCTAAGGACTTTGAAACTACGCTTAAGGGAACAGTTATATAATTAAAGGGGAATGCTTAATGACAATGGCTTTTTTCTTTCAAGCAAAGTTTTATCCTTAACCTAAGGGTTTTTTTATCTTAAAGGAACACGCTGAATGTTCAACTCCCCTAGAGTTACCATTATTGAATCCATTCAGCCAATCGCCTGGTCTGACAGGAGCACTTTTAGCTTAGCTTAGCATAAAACATTGAATTGGATTAGACCGTTAGCATCTCGCTCAAATTTCAAAGAAGTTTTTGTGAGGGCTGAAACAAGAAACTTCGGGCGCAATGATATTTTGCCGCACTTGAAAATAGTCCCCAGCTAGGTAACGGCGCTGTGTAATATCATTGCCTCTGCTGCTGCAATGGTTCGGCAGCAAAATTCGTTGATTATTATGCCAGAATGAGTGTATATCAGTGCAAGTTTTCATTTTCTGTTGGCGGGACCACTTTTAGCTTAGCTTAGCATAAATAATTGAGTTTGATTAGACCATTAGCATTTCGATCAAAAAAATGTAAGTACACGATATATAACTACAGAACAGTCAAGCTTTAAATAGGAAAAGTAAAAAGACTTCTTTTTTTTACGAGATGCTAATGGTCTAATCTGATTCAATGATTTATGCTAAGCTAAGCTAAAAAAAGTTCCCGCCAGACCCATTCATTCATTCATTTTCTTGTCAGCTAAGTCCCTTTATTAATCTGGGTTCGCCACAGCGGAATGAACCACCAACTTATCGAGCATGTGTTTTGCGCAGCTGATGCCCTTCAAGCTGCAACCCATCTCTGGGAAACATCCATACACACTCATTCACACACATCCACTAGGGTCAATTTAGCTTACCCAACTCACCTCTAGCTCATGTCTTTGGACTGTGGGGGAAACCGGAGCACCTGGAGGAAACCCACACCAACACGGGGAGAACATGCAAACTCCACTCAGAAATGCCAACTGACCCAGCCGAGACTCAAACCAGCAATCTTCTTGCTGTGAGGCGATCGTGCTACCCACTGAGCTACCATGAGGCCATGTCAGACCCAGTAAAATTCAAACATTTAACTCTAGGTGACTTGTAATATGAACCTATTTCCAAAAAAGGAAGCAAGTCTTGTTATGGAACTGGGAAATAATTGACCATCCGGATAACTTTTAAATATGATTTAGTGATGAGCCTGACTCAACAAACACACGCTTGACCTTAGAAAGAACATTAAGGTTGAAGAATAGATTTTTTTCAGTAGTGTGTTTGGTTTTTAGGAGTATGGCGAGGAAGTGATCACCATCATCAACCCTGCTCAGTTCCCTGACAAGTCAAAGGTGCTGGAGTATCTGGAGCCCATGGTGACGGGAACCATCATCGCTCCGGACGACTTCACTGGGAAGATCATGACTCTGTGTCAGGTGAGACCTTTCTGGATGACTGTAGCGCTATATATCGGAGTTGCTAAAGGCTCTAATACACACTACGCAACCTTAAAAGTCTCCAACATAAGCGAGAGGGTTTTATCTTCTACTCTGCAATTCATGAAACAACTCGTGCTGATTAAGATGTCATTTTTTTTGTTAGGATTTTGGTTGTTTAGTGTGTTAATAATGTGTTTTAGCACTGTGGTAGCATGAATTAGCATGTTTGTAGCACGGTTAGCATCTCATTATAAGAAGTTGCACATTTCTAGCATATTTTAGTAGTTGCTTACATTTTCACTTCACATTTAACATGTTGTTGTATTCTTTAATGTATGTTAAAAATTGAACAACATAAATTATGCTAGCATTGTGTTTTACCAACAGGCAAATATGTTTTAATTTGCATGGTTTATACATGCTAACATGAATGAACACGTTTCTGACATGGTTAGCACATTGCTAGCATGACTATGCTATGTTTCTACTATGTTTACATTGGTCCTAGCATGATTGTATTGTTCAAACATGTTAGCAACTTACTACTTACATAGCGTTTACTATGCTAGAAACATATGTTAACATTTTTTGCATGCTAGCATATCTTTTGTGTTGCTAAGTTTTACAGTTCTAGGACAAATGTTGTTGTTCATTCATTCATTTTCTTTTCAGCTTAGTCCCTTTATTAATCTGGGGTCGCCACAGCGGAATGAACCGCTAATTTATCCAGCATGCTTGTGTTTTACGCAGCATATGCTCTTTCAGCTGCAATCTATCCCTGGGAAACATTCACACACATTCATTCACACACAAACACACACATATATCACCTATACTGCATGTCTTTGGACTTGTGGGAAACCGGAGCACTCGGAGGAAACCCACACGAACACGGGGAGAACATGCAAACTCCACACTGAAATGCCAACTGACTCAGCCGAGGCTCAAACCAGCGACCTTCTTACTGTGAGGCGATTGTGCTACCCACTGCGCCACTGTGGCACCTGTTGTTCACATTTCAAATATTTTAGCTTACGCTAACATGATTAGCATTACTATAGCATGGTAGCAACATTGTAAACGTTCATTTGCTAAAGCAATATAAGCGTGCTAAAAGCATAATTAGCATACCGTTGAAACATTAGCAACATAATACAGTAGATCAGGGGTGCCCGATCCTGTACCTGGAGATCTGGTTTCTTGCTAAGTTCAGCTGCAACTATGTTCAAACACACCTGCCTTTAATTAGCAAGCGCTCCTTCAGATCCTACTTAGTAGCTTTAGCCATGTTTGATTAGGGTTGGAGCCGGAACAGGAACAGGATTGGGCACCCCTGTACTCGATGTTTTAGCAACATGCTAAAAAAATACTAAAATATGTTCCTAGCATAGTTAACATATCCCTGATCTGAGTGAACGTGTTGTTATCATAGTTAGCACATTGCTAGCATGAGTTAGCATGTTTCTAGGATGTTTATCATGATGTGACTTTCAACTTTTGGTTTCGTAATGACCCATAATGCAACTCTCTGCCTTATTTAAGGGTCGCAGGGGCATTCAGAAGAACATGGTCTACATTGATGACCACCGGGTGATGATGAAATACGTTTTCCCTCTAAACGAGATTGTGGTGGACTTTTATGACCAGCTGAAGTCCATGTCATCAGGATACGCCAGGTGAGCCCGTCTCCTTTATGGCATTGTATTTCTGATGAGCTGCGTGTCATTTGTGTACATTTAGCTCACGCTGTTTTATTGTCCTCCTAGTTTTGATTATGAGGACGCTGGTTATGAGGCCGCTGATTTGATTAAGATGGACTTTCTACTCAACGGGCAACCAGTGGAGGAACTCGCTGTTATCGTTCATAAGTAAGATATTTGAGCTCCTATGGTCCAATCACAGTTTAACGTACATCTCGTGAGGTAATTCAGGTATTTTGGATAAACCTATTTCCATCGCAGAATTGTTTTTTAAAGGTACCTACTCATAATTCAGATTTTCTCTTAAATTTTGAGATTTTTTTTAATAATTATGATTTTTTTTTCTGATATAAACGTATTTATATTTTTTATTTAATTATATATATTTTAAGCTATTTATGTCAATATTACTTTTTTGTCAAGAATTCTGAATTGTTTTCTTGGAATTCTGAATTTAAATCAAGCTATTAATTTTCTCCCTTGATATTTAGAAAACAGTGAACATTTTTCAACTTTTTTCCTTCGTTCCTGTTTTTGTTTTTATTCTTGTATCATGAATTAAAAATCATAAAATTTATTTTTAATCATTACAAAAAAACATTTCTGACATAAACCTCACAGTTCTGACTTTATTTATGGATTTGTTTGTTATTTGTTGACTTTAATTCAGAATTAAAAATCTGAATTTAAAATGTAGAGTACGTTATGCACCTTTTTCCTCAGATTTATACGTATCAGACTTATAAATCACAGTTCTCAGAATTTTTAATTCTCGGTTTACATTTTTGGTAACACTTTACAATAAGGTTCATTAGTTAATGCATTTACTAACATGAACTAATCATGAACAACACTTGTACAGTATTTATTAATCATAATTGAATCAGAATCAGAAAGAGCTTCATTGCCAGGTATGTTCACATACGAGGAATTTGTTTTCGTGACAGAGCTTCTACAGTGCAACAGAATTACAGAGACAGGACAAAAAACAGATAATAACTATATTTTATAATATAATAAACAATTTTTTTTGAACATTTACTAATGCATTATTAACATCCAAGTCCGTGCTTGTTAACATTAGTTAATGCACCGGGAGTTAACATGAACTAACAATGAACAACTGTATTTTCATTAACTGACATGAACAAATACTGTAGTAAATGTATTGTTCATTGTCTGTTCGTGTTAGTAAATGCATTAATTAACATTAACTAATGAACATTATTGTAAAGTGTGACCACATTTTTTTTTATAGTTTTTTGTTTTGTGTTTTGAATTGCATATTTTTCCTGTCACAAAATAACATACATTTTAGGTCTATTTTTCTGATATAAATTTGACAGTTCTAACTTATTAGTTGCTATTCTGTTTTTCCCCAATAATTCAGACTTATTTTCTTGGAATCCAGAGTTTAAATCAAACTATCTACTTTTCTTCCCTTGGAATTTAGAAGAGTTTCAGTACATTATGTTACTTTTTTCCCTCAGATTTATACAACTCACAGTTCTCAGAAACTTGAGGGTTTTTTTGTATTCTGAATTATAAATGTTTTCTGTCACAAAATAACATAAATTTTGAGTTTATTCTTAATCATTCTGCGTTTGTTTTTCTGATTTAAATCTTGCAGTTTTGACTTTATTTCTTGCTTTTATGGTCTTTTTTTCCAAGAATTCTGACTTATTTTCTCAGAATTCTAAGCTTAAATCAAGCGATTAATTTTTTTCCCTTGGAGTTTAGAAGAATTTTGAGAACATTATGCAACTTTTTTCCTCAGAATTATATGAGTTCAGCTTGCAATCGATTTTTTTATCAATAAGTTTTAATAATACTTCATTATTAACCTTCTTTAATACGTTTTTAATTCTGATTTACATATTTTCATGTCACAAAATACATAATAATGACATTTTATCCCAAAAGTGTGTTTATCCAGTGTATATCATCACTGGTGGGACAGGTTTTGGTGTCCCACCAGTGATGATATACAGCCATATCGCACTGCTACAAGTGTGATATTGCGTTTATACAACAGTTCAATGGCATAATCATGTATATTAAAAAGGAAATCAGACACAGAGAGTCTCAAATACCCTTGTGTATGAGGAACTACTTTCTTCTGCCATTCATTCACATCTGCAGCTGATGTCAGAACAGCAGAAACTGCTACTAATTCACATACTTCACTTTAGAGCTAGTGTTTGAATGATTCTCTAGCGTAATGTCTAAAGTGATGACACAACAGGTGATTTTGCTCACCTTTGAAGATTATAAGGCTGAACGGCATGAAACACGCTCCGGTTTCTCCTTGTGTTCAGAGATAAAGCATACAGTTCGGGGAAAGCCATCTGTGAGAGACTGAGCGAATCCATTCCCAGACAGATGTTTGAGATCGCAGTGCAGGCCGCCATCGGCAGCAAGATCATCGCTCGAGAAACGTAAGTGATGTACTGTACACGTTTATCACCAAACTTAATTACCTAAAACTCAACACACCTCTCAATGTGTGTCTCCCTCATTCAGGATCAAAGCTTTCCGAAAGAATGTTCTAGCAAAATGTGTGAGTATACCTCCTCATATATGTATATATATAGGTCCTGTGAACAAAGAACAAAAGATAGTTTGAAGAATGTTAATTGCTGGCATGCACTGACTTCCATAGGAGGGAAAAAACAAAAATAAGATATTTTGAGAAATGTTGGTTGCTGGC
>CAIGQQ010036787.1:0-39077 GCA_903798035.1 Danio albolineatus | reverse complement strand
ATATGAGCAATGTCACACGAGTAGCAATGCGATATGGCTTTATAACAGTGATGATATACAGCCATATTGCACTGCTATGAGTGTAATATAGCATTTATACAACAGTTCGAAGGCATAATCGTGTGTATAAAAAATAAAATTAAACACGAGCTTAAAAACCCTTTTGTATGAGGAACTACTTTCTAGTGAACTACTAGTCACTTTTTTGCCTGTGTCTGAAAAGTCGCTAAATATAGCGACAAAATCGCTAAGTAGGTAATATTGGCTGTTTTTCTCCTCTTAGGGCTTATTATACGGTCTCTGTCGCCATCTTGTGGATGGACAACATCAACCATCTTTGCTCGCTAATGGCCGTCAATGCGCTGTCTCTCAGAAATTGTAAATATTTAATATAGGCACTATCCTTATAAATAAACTGCATAGTTGCAATCTAAGCAACTACATTCTCGACTGAAAAAAGCCCCAAAAGTACATTATGTTGTCCAACAGCAGCGATATTTGTCAAACTGTAAAGTGTCCTCTGCTTGTTGCTGTATGTGGGCGGAGTAATACACAAGTGTGAAGAGTAAAAAGGCTAAACGAGTGCTGTTATTTGCAGAATATCGCACAGGTATCAGCCAATGAGATTGACAAAAACTGCTAAATAAATATAAACTGTATATAATTTCAGTGTCTACAATAAAAAATATAATATCGATTTCTTCACATCATGTGGACGAATAATAAAAATGATGCAAAAGTTAATTAATTATAGCTTATAATTATATAAAAGTGAATACATTAATGTCCGTCTTTAAAATTACATTCATCAGTGATTGAAAACCTTTTTACACAGCCTGAATCCTCCATTAAAGCTTGCTGCGAGTGCCATATTTTGTGGGCATGAAGGATCCTGCACGGGCACAGGAGCTGAGGGTCTGTGTCCTGCCATACAGACCCCTGTGATACGGCTCCATATGCCACTGATCCAGATGCCAAGAACAAAAGCATGGCGGCGCAGGGTCTCTGATGCCCGAGAGATGAGCAGGCAGCTAGAACTAATGAAAAACTAACAAGGACTGAGACTAAACTGGCTAACCTAGACGCTGAGCTCTGCACGAGTCCTGGAGTCACGCTCTAAACCCAGAGCTCGACCCAGTTTAAAGGCAGCAAACATTACAAACTAAACACACAAATTGTTTTTCTTCATGCGTAGAAAATAAATAAATAAAACACCAATGATGTATGTATATAATTAATAATCAAATATTTTTAAAAAATGCTTTGTTTTATGTTTTATAAAGGGTTTAATTGCAATAATAAAATAAATGATTAATATTGTTTATATATAATTTTAATAATGTAATAATAATATTATTATTAATAATAATAATAATAATAATAATAATAATAGTAAACAAAATAAATTATAATAATGTTCATAATAATAATAATAGTAAACAAAATAAATAATAATAATAGTAAACAAAATAAATAATAATAATGTTCATAATAATAATAATAATAATAATAATAATAGTAAACAAAATAAATAATAATAATTTTCATAATAATAATAATAATAATAGTAAACAAAATAAATAATAATAATGTTCATAATAATAATAATAATAATAATAATAATAATAATAATAATAATAATAATAATAATAATAATAGTAGTAAACAAAATAAATGACAATAATGTTCATAATGTTCATAATAATAATAATAATAATGTATATAATCATTATTAGTGTTATATATTTAATTTTTATTATATGAACATGAATATAATATTAACATTAATGATAATAATAATACTAATACTACTACTAATAATAATAATAATTATTATTATTATTATTATTATTATTATTATTATTTAGGGGCCAACCACCGAGGAACCGTATCCGTTCCGGTTCTTATTATTCTTCCGGCTTCTTCCGCTCTGGGAGTCTATGGCAGCCCTATGAACCGTTTGTGGCATTTGTGCAAACTTTAACACACTAATAGAGCACAGTCTGATCTTCAAACACAACTAATTTGGCTTCTCTAACTCAAACTCTCTAGCGCCACCACTTGTCCAAGTTTTCACTTATGTTTATCTTTATAACTTTTGAACCGAATGGGCTACGATCTAAATTCTTAATGTGTGTGATCTAGACCTGACAAACTATGACCAAACTATGTCAGTTTGCACCACCTTCTGAGTAAAATTGATAAACAACTAAATTCTATGACTAGGAATCATACAAATGTTATCAAATAACCTTTGAATAGTTTGGTCTATTGTCATGACACTGGTCTTGCAGATTCCTTGGATCATACAGAGAACATTCATATAATTTATTCTCCAATTGACACGACTTTTTGTCCAACATCTTGAATTATTTTGAAAATCTGTTGTTTTGAACTCTCCTTATATCGTTAGCCATATTTCCACCAAATTTGGCTCTGCCAAAATGTTATAGAATTTTCCAGTTGCTCTATAGCTTGTTGCCTTGCTTGTTTATGATGTGGCTGCTGGGCTGCTTGGCCCCGATAATTGCTGCTTGCAGCTATGTTATTATTATTATTATTATTATTATTATTATTATTATTATTATTCATTCATTCATTCATTTTCTTGTCGGCTTAGTCCCTTTATTAATCTGGGGTCGCCACAGCGGAATGATCCGGCAACTTATCCAGCATTTGTTTTACGCAGCGGATGCCCTTCCAGCCGCAACCCATCTCTGGGAAACATCCATACATTCTCATTCACACTTGTGGGGGAAACCGGAGCAACCGGAGGAAACCCACGCAACCACGGGGAGAACATGCAAACTTCACACAGAAATGCCAACTGACCTAGCCGAGGCTCGAACCAGCGACCTTTTTGCTGTGAGGCAAACGTGCTACTCACTACGCCACCGTGACGCCCTATTATTATTATTATTATTATTATTATTATTATTACTATTATTAGTATTATTATTATTGTTATAATGATTATAATGACGATGACGATGATGATGATGATGATGACTATTATTATTATTAGTATTAGTATTAGTATTAGTATTATTATTATCATAATTATTATAATGATGATGACGATGATGATGATTATTACTATTATTATTATTACTATTATTATTATTACATTAAACTATTATTTTTGTTTATAAAATAAGTTATTAAATGAAAATATCCATCACCATCATTAATTATAATTAAATATTAGTATTACTTAATATTAAACTTGCAGGTGTTAAAAAATTTAAGCTGAGATAAAAAAGTTCTTATTGTAATATTTTTGTAACTATTAAAAACAAAAATGTAATTAAAATAAATGAAAATTTTGTGCTGTAAAATTTTAATTATTATACGTAATGGTTTCTTTATATTACAACTATAACTACTACATTATTTTTATATTAGTTTAGCTAATGCAACAGTGGGTATTATAACCCCTTATATCAATAATATTTCATAATAATCGTATATTGCTTATCTAATGAAACTATTCAAAATAAACATCTGAATGTAAATCTGACCAAATCCCTACTTTAGTTTAATTAATTAAATAGTGATAAGTTAAGAACAACATTGATTACGATTAACAATGATCATTATTAATGAAATAATTATTAATAACATTCTTATTAATAGTTCTCATTTTTATATAATGAAATATGAGTGAGAAATAAAATATCAGATTACACCCATGTCAGAAAAATTTCAGAAAGTGTAGTTGCAAAATCTACCAGAAGGTGGCAGGATTATCTGTTTAAATTGAGCAAGTCGTTTTGGAAACCTGTTTGGAATCAGTTATTACCTTTTATTTATTATCACTATAACCACATCATCACTCAGTAAATCACAGTTTGCAGCATCTGTTGTGATTCTCCAGCCTCATACATGCTTATTCAAACACTGACGCCAGCAAACAACCAAAAATAAGACATGACTGAGCCCCTTCAACATGAGTTTGCATGCCAGGTTTCCTAGCAACAGCCATTAAAGTAGTTTCCATTCTGCTCGTGCCTAATTTGCTTTAAAAATAGCGACGTTTGCCAAGACTCCCACCACTGGTGTCAGTTACCCAAATATCAATGACAATATCATTCTTGAAGGAGAAAACGCTGGCCTCAAAGAGGGACATTCTGAAAATTCTGTCATTGTTTATTCACTCTTCACTCATTTCAAGTTTGAGTTTCTTTCTGTTGAACACAGAAGAAGATTTTTTGAAGAAAACTGGAAACCTGTAACAATTTGTTTAGCTGTGGATGTCAATGGTTACTGATATCTAGCTTTCTCCAATATATATATATATATATATATTTTTGTGCTCAACAGACTTCTCACTTGAGGTGATACACTGCTGGCAAAACACTATTTAGGGGTCAAGCACCGAAGGGGCCAATAATTTTTTCCTCTGATTCCTTGGCTCAAGCCGATTCAAACGCACCCCATGACGTCATTTTCCATCATGAAAATTTTTTACTATTTTGAATTTTTCGTAAAACCTATTTGAACGAACTCGTCTTAGGCCGTTTGTCAGATTTTCACCTAAATCGAATCACATGATCTACAGACCATGCTGACCAAAAGTTGTTGAATTCGAGTTGATTAGACAAACTTTTCGATTAACTTGTGAACAAATTTAACGTTGAGCTCACGAAAATTGACTTAAGGTGTTGTCTCTGTAATGTATTGACGTATTTACACCAACTTGGTGTGTGTTATCACAACAATGGTCTAGTGAGCTGCAGTGTTTCGGCACATTGCCTCCTAGTGGCCTGGAGATACAGAAATATATATTTTTTTGCTTATAACTAGGGCCAGACGGAATCTGCAGACATTTTTTGCTATTTGCTATTTTTATTTGCTATTATGCTATTTTTGCTACCAGACTATTTGGTTAAAAATCTGCGGATTGATTTTGGGCTTATCATAACTAAAACCTTAATATATGAAATAAAAAGTAATACCTTTTTAACTTTTATTTAATGTTTACAATGCAAATACAATTAGACCCACTTTATTTGGTAAACAAAGCAAGTCTCTCATATAAAATCTCTAATAAAACACAGAAAATAGTACTTTACAAACTGTGTTGTAAATAAATCATATGAATATTTTCATATTAGTCAGTATTTTTACTGAAATTAATTTGAAAACTAAATAAATATAAATGTACACACATTTACACAAGTAAATAAACAGAATCAATGATGGGCTAAAAATCTGCAGAAATCACCATAAAATCAGACGAATAAAGTAGGAAGTTTCCCTAACTACGTCATATCATTAATACTATTGAAGATTTTTAAACTAATTATTTTTATTATTTTTAGAATGATTATAAGATTTTTATGACCAGTCAGGATTTTTTTTTTAAACCATACTTTGTTACATCACTTGCTTTTGCTCATATCTGGGACAGTTCTACCTTTTAAAGTTTATTAAAATATTAAAGACAACAGAACATGAGTTACTCTACAAATATATTGTAAACTAATAGGTTCAAATATTCTTTTCCAGTTATCAAAGAAATAATTTGTTACTTCGTTTTAATTTTGTAACTATTAAATTAAAACCTATGGATGGTGGAAAACCATATTCTGTAATATTAAAACCACCCGGGTCTCCACTTTTGCCATGACCTCCCTTTTAATTTTCAACAAACTTATCCCACAAGTTTTTCTAAACTTTTTAACAAAAACTTTCCTCCTTTCCCACTGTTGCAATTTCTAGCCAAGAATTATTGGCCATCTGGTTCCCTATGATCACGCATGGACGGATCGTAAAGATGTCTGTACAGTCGTAACTATTTCAAACAAAATCTCTTCAAAATGATTCATATTCAACTGTTTTGAGTCTTCCAAAATTGTGTGCGCTCCACCAGCCGAAACCATGCCACGCACACCCAAAGCGACCCTCCTCAAAGACATTGATGATGTCACATTCGCCGCACGCACTCAAGCGAACTAGTGGATGCTTCAAGTATCAACCAAGCATAAGGCTTTGATCTAAATTGTGCCATACTTGGTGCCTGTCGCTTTAAATTCTAATGAGATTGTGCTCTTTTCAAAAGAGGGCGGAGCTACAGATGCCTACGTGCTAGCATAGTGGCAGATAAAAAAAAACACTAACATCCTATGCTAATGAGGAAGAGATGATCACTAGTCGGCGGGGCTTCCCCCCTCTGATGACACGTACAACAGGAGAGTGTCAATCAAAGTGTTTCTGCAGACTGTTTTTAGGATGTGTCATTATTAAAAAGAAAGCTATTGTTGGGTTGTGTCCCCTTTAAGAGAAAGCAATGCGGGAGATTGCATGGTACACAATGCTAAGCGAGTGACTCGTGTTGTTTGCGCTAATGACCTGTAAACTGATCTAAAACTGAAATGTTCCTGTTCCCAGTGTGGTAAGAAAGTTGAATCTTTGTTTTTGTTTCACTGATGTGAAGTTTGAATTGTCTGTTTGAGATCGCTAAGTGAAGTTAGCGCCTAAGCGCCTAATGTGATTATTAGCTGAATGCTAAACTACACTTCTTTTTTGCTTTATGTATTTAGCGTTTTTCTGGGTATATTTTCTGTTGTATTAGGGAGTGTTTTGTGTTTGGGTAACCATTTAGAAGCTCATATGCTCTGAATATAGGCCTATGGTTATGTTTAATTAAAACACTGGAATGTTGATTACACTGCGATGTATCAGCTATCAAGTGAAACAGCTTTGATTAATTAGTAATATTTTATTGTTTCGGTAACGCTTTCTTTTACGACCCGCAAAGTACCGCGTAAGTACAGTGAAATAACGGTGTACTTTTATGTACGTATAGTATAAGTATAATGAACGTACATGTAGGTATAAGGGAACAAACTGTGATGCTTAATAAGGGGGTTACAACCAGATATGCAACATGCAAAGTACCGCGTAAGTATATTGATTTTACAGTGTACTTTTTCTATAAAGTGCAAGGAACAAACCATAATGTTTGCTTAATAAGGGGGTAACAATAGGATATTCAACACGCAAAGGATCGCGTAAGTATGCTGCATTTACAGTGTACCTTTCTTTAAATACTGTATACATATAAAGAATGATGCAAGGGTAGTAACAACCTACAGTACAACCTGCAAACACCTGCGTAAGTACATTAATAATAGTACCCTTATTCAGTGCTTGGGTTTTATATGGGGTGTTTAGTAAGTAAAAGGTTTACCCTTTTAAATAAAAAGGTTTACCCTTTAACTACAGGGAACGAGGAAAAAGCTGGATTTCAACGCACAAGTGTTTATTTCAGCCCAGGCTCATTCTGAGAACGTAGTCCCGAGTACGTTTCTGGAGGCCGCGGAATACGTCCCGTCAGGTACGTCTTTCTGCACTTTTTGCTTTGGCGAGTCCACGAGAGGCCGCTGCGGACGCTTTTTGAGATCTCAAGTGTCTCTCGCAAGTGCCGTTCGCGCCTGCCGTTCTCGCGTAAACCCGCCAGAGGCCGCTGTCGGCCAAGCGTTTTTGGCTGACTGAACGACTGACTGAGCATCCGATCGGACTGACCCACCCTCCCCCTTCCCTAAACACAACCAAAATCTTATCGATTGACCCACCCACCCACCCGCTTCCCTAAACCCAACCAACGGCTTTCAAAAAAAAGCAATCCAGAACAAAACAAAACAAAACCCCCTCGTCTCATTTTTACCACATTTTCAGACTTCGTTGCATTCTCACCCTGTTGTTTACTGGTTTACTTCGTTACACGGATTCTGTGTTTGTCTTACCTGCTTTCTGGAACCGCTCCTCGCCGGACTCGAACCCCGGCATCGTCGTGGTGGTCAGCTCCTCTCTGTGGCTCGAGTCTGCCGACAAACACAGCGAGCTAACGGGACAAACTGGTTGCAGCAGTAAAGTCGTCCACACGAGGCGGTCGGCCGGCAAGCGCGAGAAGAAAAGGCGTCACACCGCCCCGTAGCGTTCCTTTAAAAAAAACGAAACGCAGCCGTACGTACCCCTGACCACGTAATGCGCGGTCTCCAGAAACGTACTCGGGACTACGTTTTCACAATGAGCCTGTGTTGGTTTATTTGAACAGTAAGAACAGAGAAAACTACATCAGCATTTTTAATTGATTGAAGGCCAAATCGCACACTACATTTTTCTATAAAAACATCAGCAATACTTTTACTGAAATGCTACAGTTGTTACCCCCTATTACCCAAACATTACCCATTTGTTCCTTTGCACTTTATAGAAAAGTACACTGTAAAATCAATATACTTACGCGGTAGTTTGCGTGTTGCATATCTGGTTGTAACCCCCTTATTACCCAAGCGTTACAGTTTGTTCCCTTATACCTACACGTATGTTCATTATACTTATACTATACGTACAGAAAAGTACACCGTTATTTCACTGTACTTACGTGGTACTTTGCATGTTGCATATCTGGTTGTTACCCCCTTATTACCCAAGCATTACAGTTTGTTCCCTTATACCTACACGTACGTTCATTATACTTATACTATACGGACAGAAAAGTACACCGTTCTTTCACTGCACTTACGCGGTACTTTGCGGGTCGTAAAAGAAAGCGTTACCATTGTTTCTTTTCTATGTTTGCAGTTTCACCACACACACACATACTCAAGATAGCAATGAACGACTACAAATAACAAGTGCTTTAATGCAACAACCTTGTGAGTTCTACATCTGGGAATAAAAGAAAATAACAAACTCCATGTTAATGTTATCTTTATTGGTAACAGCTAATAAATGCTTACCGTTAAAAGCTGGTTATATTCACACGCTGCTCCCACACAACTGTGTGTAAACCCTTTATAAAACTGATTTTTGCATAATAGGTCCCCTTCAAAGTCACACATCTGATATCAGTAACCAAAACACCAGGCAATGACAATATCATTCCTAAAGGAGAAAGGCAGCATTCAGTAGATGCTGGTCTTAAAAGCAAGGCCGTGCTCATGTTTTGTTGTCATTCTTCGCTTTGCTCCTGTCACAGGAAGCTTAGCTGCTCAAACTAGAAAATCCCCTCTTTCTGCGGTTACCAAGGAAACTATTTACCGAGACTCTTTCTCCCCCACAGCCTTCATTCTCGCCTCCTGAATCGAGAAAAGTAGCTACTTACGTTTCGACTTCTGCTCTGTGCATAATAAGTCTATTACAAGCACAATGTGTTATCAGGCTGGAAGGCCAGCTGATCGCAGGCCTGTGAGGACTTACCGCAAAAAAACCAAACTGACACTTTCATATTGTGTTGCCTGTCAAACGCTGAATTGATTGTAATTGCTGATGTCTCGGACGTGTATTAGCAAAAGCGGCTTCTGAAGCCTGTCATGGGTTGAATAGGCTTTAAAGGATTATCGTGGAAAAGGAGCATGAGCTCTAAATGACTGCGTTTATTATTCCGCCCAACAATGAGGCCGTATAATAGTGCATCAACAGTTATGGGTATGAGCGACTTGTGGATCTATATCTGGGTCAGCACTCAAATCAGGAAAATGGGTCAAGAGACGCTGGAGAGACAGACTCTGAGGTATAGTAGTGTTTTCTTTATGCCTCTATCATGTCTTGTGTGATGAACAATAAGAACTCAAAACACTCACATGCAATACATGTAATACAACACTTAAACAGAGGTCGCTTGAAGAGATGGGTCATCCGAAAAAAGGTCATCCAAGACATTTCTAAAACTCTAAGGTCATTTGTAGCATAAGATGATTAATCATCATAATACATTCATTCATCCATTCATTCATTTTCTTTTCAGCTTATTCTCTTTATTAATCTGGGGTCGCCACAGCGGAATGAACCGCCAACTTATCCAGCATATGTTTTACGCAGCGGATGCCCCTCTAGCTGCAACCCATCTCTGGGAAACATCAATACACACTCATAGACTATGGACAATTTAGCTCACCCAGTTCACCTATACCGCATGTCTTTGGACTTGTGGGGGAAACCGGAGCACCCGGAGGAAACCCACCCGACCACGGAAAGAGCATGAAAATCATAATAAATAAAAGATGTCAATTTTCAGATATGTTTACAGCCTATTCATTAATGCTATGCAAAACAAACACTCTAACATCAGAAGAGTTAAGATACCTGTTACGTTCGGGGTAGGTGTGACGAAGACAACGGGGCGAGGATCCAAGTGCAGAATTATTTAATGAAAAATCAAAGTTAAAGCAGGCATGAGATCGCAAGGCAGATAGCAGACACGGATAATCAAAATATAAAGTTGAGGTCAAAAACACGGAAGAAACTGGAACAAAAGAAAACCGTCGCAAAGTCACAAACAGAGAACACATAACCGCAGACAATGTCGCTGCGATGAATGAGTGTGTGTGTGCTGCTTATGAAGTGTGTGTGATCAGTCGTGATGGTCCTCCGCTGGTGTGAGTGCAATCAGTCATGATATGTAGCAGGAGTGTTTGTGTGTGCTGCATGAGTGGTGTTGTAGTCCGTAAACTGGCCGATCTGTAGTTCCCAGAAGTGTGATCTCTGGCAGAGGAGAGATCGCTGGTGATCATGACAATACCAACATGTTGTTCAATAAAAACCAACACAGGCTCATTGTAAAAAATGTACCCCCGTATACATTTCTGTAGAGCGCGAATTATGTTGCCAGTGGTACATATGGCTGCATTTCGTCTTTCAAGAGTTCACACTTAGCTGATGATTGATATAAAGCTTGTTTGGCATGCTGTCCCGGGAGAGAGCCCTGAGCTCATAAGATCCTCGAGCCCGGGGCTCCCTCCCGTTTGCAATGCGAGAGTGGAGTTTGAGCTCAGGTAGATCTCAAGAACTCCCCTGCTGTAGTCGCTAATGAACAGATAGTGATTGCTCTTAAGAGATAACTACTTACTAGGAGCATGTCTATAGTGCCGATTTGGATTAGTCAATTAACTTAAGCTGCATGTTTTTGGATGGTGGGAGGAAACCGGGGAACCCAGGGAAAACCAACATGAGCATGGGGAGAACGTGTAAACTCTGCACAGAAACGTTGTCTGGCTTGGTAAGAACTAGAACCAGTGACGTTCTTGCTGTTAGGTAACAGTGCTAAGCTCTGGGCCACTGTGCCACCCATCTAGGAAAGGAGGAGGAGTGGGGTGAAAGGGGGGATTCTTCAAAACGAAGATGGTTGTGATATGGAACTTAGGGTATTTATAGTGGCTTAGGAATCGTCTGATTGGTGAATCATAGATTGAATAATGCAGGACCAGCTGTGATCAATCATAAGCACGTAATCTTCTCGAAAATAGATCCGCCCACCCCTAATAAAAACCCAGGGTATCCCAATGATACAAACACACTGAAATGACGGTATGAAAAACAGTATTAATAATGTATGCCCGAGCATGCACCGCCAAGTTATGAACGAAACAACATTTCATAAATAATTCAAACACTTGTCTCGGCACTTGAGTTACTGTTTATTTCTCACCGTCTCTGAAACCTGAAGCATGCTATTGTAAACCTGAAAAACTCTCAAGTCTCGGTGTGCTCTTGAACTGTTTTGCTGGTCTGTGTGTGTGTGTCTTTCTTCAACGATGGTCTCGGGAGATAAAAGAGCGCTAGTTGGTAAACTTGTGGTTATAAAAAGCGTATCGTTCTGACAATCCCAGCAGTTTCCATGCCAACAACAGAGAGGTAAAGCGGCCTCGTCTCTATTGAGGAAGACATCAGATGAGAGAGTTTGATGAGGTCAAACACGCCAAACATCATCTGGAAATGTAGCTTAAGAAACGTATTTCTAATTAGATGAGAATAACGTGCTGTATGATTAGCGGTATATTTATATCTTATACACAGAGAGGGTATTTATAAAGCCACTTCTTACATGTGGAGAGCAAGAAGTAAAGATGACGACTGCGTAGAAACTGCTACAACATTTTACAAGTAATTACAAATAATGTTTGGATGAAACGTTGTGAACTTTCGATGTAGAAAGATATGTTAAACTTGTTCCAGTTTTACCGTATTCACAACAACTTAAAAAAAATTTGATTAATGTTAATTACTAATACTAATTACAAATACTCAAACTACTGTAATTGAGTAGTTTTTCTCAGGAATTGTACTTTACGGAGTAGTTGTGGACTTTTACTTTCCTTTGCGTACATTTTCAGTGCAGTATCGGTACTTTTACTCCACTACTTTCCTTCAACCTGCAGTCACTACTTTATTATTCTTGTCTATGGTCATTGTCTAAAGTAAAAAGATCAGTCCCGTGATTCCTGTCCAATTAAATCACACATAGAAAGTAAATCGCATCATACTGAACAACCTCAAGACATGGGCGCTTTATAAATGCAGCAAACCTTTTGGAAACATTAAAAACGTTCAAGAAGACGTCCAAAATCTTTACACGCAATGATCCAGAGACTGTTTATAGACTGCATGTCACTGAAAATGATGGATGTCGACAGTATGATGACTGAAATCACCAAACAGCCTTAAACAATCACTAAATTGAAGGTATTGTTGGAAAAAAGGAATATATTTTTTATTATTTTTTTGTATCTTGTTTGTTCATTACACAATTGTGTTGGTATTGCTTTAGATAAAATATTAACTGAACTTCTCTTGAGTCTGATATGTTTGCATACTAATGATGCATTTTTGCAGAAGTAGAAGTTTCTTGCCACTGACTGGATAGAGCGACATCATTATATGAAAATAACTTTCACGTCTCACTTTCCTTTACAATGCGATGTTCTTAAAGGTGTGAAAACAGAATGTTACAGAGCATGCCTTATCTGATAACAATGTCAGCATACGTGCGCACAGAAGTTTGCAGATAGAGGAAGTATGATTGTTTGTGGCCAATGGAGGACTGGAGAATGATTGACAAGTGACGAATTTCACTAAACTCCACCTGTTAATATCAGCTGCCTATAAAAGTCGGAGTCAGAAAATGAGAACTGTTGCGCACCTCCTGAATGTAACATTCGCATCGCATTGAGGATAACAGAATTCTGTGAATCGAATTATTCATTTGTATACAATAAATTGCTACAATGTTTGACATTGAAGAAAAACCTCTCCTGACCTTTTTTATTGAACACGCATGGAATTGGTTAAAAATTCCAACAGTATGAAGAATGGAAGGAAGGGCCAAATAAAAGGAAGGACCGAACAAGGAATGGAAGGAAGGACTGAAGAACCAAATAAATGAAGGAAGGATTCAAGGAAGGACTGAACAAATGACCTAATTAAGGAACAAAAATATGAAAGAAAGAATGAGCGAACAAATGAAGGGAGGAAAGAAGGAAGGACCAAATGAATGAAGTAAGAATTCAAGGAAGGACTGAACAAACTAAGGAAGGAAGGAACAAACGAATGAATGAACAAAAGGAGCTAATGTAGGAAGGAACAAAAATATGAACGAAGGAAGGAGGGAACAAACAAATGAATGAAGGAAGGAGAGAACAAGCAAACAATTGAAGGAAGGTTGGAAGGAACGAACGAAAATAGGAAGATCCCTAAATATACTACATGTTGTTTGTGCAGGGATGTGTAAACGTAACATTCTGTAAACGCATCAACTTTTCACAGCGTAATACTCACTACTCACTACTCTTGAGTACTTTTAATAGGTCTACTTTTTTACTCATACTTTGAGTAATATTTACTACAGATACTTTTACTCTACTTGCACTACATTTTTGGGCCAGTAATAGAACTTCTACTTGAGTATGATTTTTCACTACTCTTTCCACCACTGTTGTTTAGACGTTATTGTTGCAACATAGGCTCGTTCTGAAAACGTAGCCCTATATACGTTTCTAGAGACCGCAAATTATATAGCCAGTGGTACGTATGGCTGCATTTCATTTTTTAAATGAACGCTAAGGGGCGGTATGATGCCATTCGTGTTTCACGCTTACCAGCAGACCGTTTACCTCTGTATGGACGGCTTTCCTGCTGTAACCAGTTTGTCCCGTTAGCTCACCTTGGACGTCAGTGGACTTGAGACGCAGAGAGGAGTTGACCACGATGACGGGGTTTGAGTCCAGTGAAGAAAGGTTCCAGAAAGCAGGTAAGACAAAAACACAATCCAAAACATAAAATGAACAAGTAAATAATGGTGAAAATGTGGTGAAATCTGAAATCGTGGTAAAAATAGGGCTTTTCTTTTTCTGGATTGCTTTTGAAAATTGTTGATTGGGTTTAAGGAAGTGGGTCGGTGGATCAATCAATAAAATTGGTTGGGTTTAGAGAAGGAGGAGGGTGGTTCAGTGAATCGGTCAGTCAGTCAGTCATTCTGCCAGTCAAACAGTCAGTCGACAGCGGCCTCTGGTGGATTTACGCGAGAACAGCAGGCGCGTGTAACGCGGAGAGTGACACTGATATCGGTGGTGAGGATCCAAACGCAGGTTTATTAGTGAAGTCAGGTAAGCAGTGGTCAACACAGGTGCAAACAGATATTTACAGGCAATCCAGAATCGATGTCAAAGTAACAGGCAGAAGGTCAACAAGGCAGGTAGCAGACAGGGATAAACAGACAAGCAGGGCGAGGATCAAAACTCAAGCTGTGTCCGAAACCGCCTACTACTCAGTAGGTACTGCATTTGAATTTAAACGTACTGCTCGGCCGTTAGAAAAGTATGTTCTATACAGTATGAATGTGAGAAGTATGAATGGAATTCAGACGTACTACATCCGCCATTTTGTCATGGTCACGTGACCTACCTGCGTCAGTTGCGTCGCTTCACTCCCATTCATGAGTTCTCTCGCGGGGCATCATGGGATAGTGCAGTGTGCATGGGATGCGCACTTCAGAATCTCGCTGGAAGTACTAAGTCATGCGGGTACTTCTCGCATACTGATTTTTGAATTCTATGAATTCAGACATACTACTCAGCTTGCATACTGATTTTAGCGTACTGTTTAGTATGGAATTATGCGATTTCGGACGCAGCCACGATAAGACAAGATAAAGGAAATGCGTTGTAATGTCATTTACAGTTAACAAGACTCAGCAATGACTGTGTGTGTTTGTGCTGCTTATATAGTGCAGTAGTCAGTCCAGAGGCAGCTTCAGCTGTGACAGTCTAATCAATGGTGACTTGGAGCAGGTGAGTGTGTGTGTGTTGCATGACTGGATCTGTAGTCCATTACTTGGCAGATTTGTAGTTCTTGAGAAATGTGTGCGTTTACCAGCAATCTCTGATGGTTAGATCGTGGGTGATCGTGACAGCAGGTGCGCGTGGCACTCGCAAGAGAAATCTCAAAAAGTGTACACAGCGGCCTCTAGTGGATTCGCGAAAACAAAAACGTACCCCCTGGGATGTATTTGGTGGTCTCCAGAAATGTATATAAAGGTACATTTTAAGAATGAGCCTGGGTTGCATTGTTCAATTGTTGAATTTATTCATTCGTTCATTTTCTTGTCCCTTTATTAATCTGGGGTCGCCGCAGTAGAATGAACCACCAACTTATCCAGCATAAGTTTGACGCAGCGGATGCCTTTCCAGCTGAAACCCATCACTGGGAATCATCCATACACACTCATGCACACTCATACACTACGGACAATTTAGCTTACCCAATTCACCTATACCGCATGTCTTTAAACTTGTGGGGGAAACCGGAGTACCAGGAGAAAACCCACACCAACACGAGGAGAACATGCAAACTCCACACAGAACTGACCCAGCTGAGGCCCTCTTGTTGAATTTAATTATTACATAAAATGTGATTGGGCCACTTAAATAGGATCATTATAAAATGGGCATGGCCAGATAAACCCATCAATTGCTGTATACAGCTTTATTTGTTTTCGTTCTTGTTTGTTTTTCTTCATCTCTGAATTGTGACCAGACCGCTATTTATCACCAGCCATCAGCTCCCTCATCTCCGGTCTGATTGTTGGTTCACCAGTGGCAGTCGTTTCTCCTGGGATTTGGAGATAGAGAGTTGACTTTTCCCCCTGCCGGAGCTGCTCTCCTGTGGATTCTGTGGTTTATCGTTGCTGGAAATCTTGATCCTGTCAACATTCAATCCATCACTGCCGGGCGCCCAGGTTTTCTACCTGCTGCTTAATACCATTTATTTTGATTATTTTCTTGACTTCAGTACATGTTTGGAATATTGCGACAGTTCTGCTACGTTCGGGTCCCATTGTATGATTGAAGGATCTGGCCAAGTATAGACTCAGCTGGTGACCCAATGAGCAATGATTATTGATGCAAAAACATACAAAAATGACTAAAACTTAACTACAGTGGCCATCATATATGAGTATACCCCTCACAAATCTCTCATTTAAATGAATATTTTCTACAGGATGCTATACAATATTATATTTGTGCATATATACTGTATTAGATGAGTCAGTACTGAAACCAAATCTGGAGCTAATCTTACAAAATAACTTACAATAACGGTGCAAATATTAGTAGCCCAAATTTATATGTTATATATATGTAAGGGATAAGCCGTTCGCGGAGCTGCCGCTGACCGCCTGGAGCTTCCAACATTTTTTTAAAATGCGCTTTTCTTACACATAAACTGCCGATTTGACTCGAAAATAACTACATTCTCGCTTGAAAAACTCTTAAAACTTGATTTTGTGGCATATTTGATGAGTTTTTCCTAATTTTGCAGATTTCCCGTCCGCCATTAATAGCCCTCATCGGTTTTATGCGCAGCACATGTGAGTTGCTATAGTAACTGTAAACGTTTGGGAGAAGCGCATTTATTTCGAACTGTGATCAAAACTGACTGGAGCTACCTGAGCGTTTCAACGAAATATACCACACCCTCCAGCCAATCAGAATCAAGAATTTCAACAGACCATGGAATAAATATATACACACACATATGTATATATATATAATTTTTATTTAAAAAGAGCAAAAAATCAAGAGAAACCAAAAATATATTAAATTTTGTTGAAATTTTGAAGTTTGTAATATTTTTTATTTTTTTGCAACTTAGCATGAATTTAAATTTGTTATTTTTCAAATAAATATATTTGTTTAATAAATCTGTTTTGTTCAAATGCACCAAGATATACTACCTAATCACTGAGAAACTGATAAAAATATTCATTTTCAAAATGGAGTGTAAAACCGCAGCAAAAAGGCGAACAAACTCTGGTTTATTTTAACCAAACTAAATGAGTCTGGGAAGCTCTCTTAGTCCCTGAAACAGTTTCAAATGCAGCCATTCAATTACATTTACACATTTATTTCTGTCACTTGTCACTAATAATAGTTGCATATTTAACTTAAAATTTGCATATATAACTTAAATGAAGTTTATTTATGAACTAATTTCGAGAGAATCACGTGCTTATGATTGCTCACGGCATTATCCAATTCAAGGTTCACCAATCAGATGATTCCTAAGCCACTACAAATACCCTCAGTTCCATATCACAACTATCTTTGTTTTGAAGAATCCACCCTTCCACCCCTACTCCTCCTCCTTTCCTAGATGTGTGGCATGGTGAGTTATCTCTTAAGAGCAATCACTATCTGTTCGTTAGCTACTACAGCAAGGGAGTTCTCGAGATCTACCTGAGCTCAAACTCCCCTCTCGCCTTGCAAACGGGAGGGAGCCCCGGGCTCGAGGATCTTATGAGCTCAGGGCTCTCTCCCGGGACAGCATGCCAAACAAGCTTTATATCAATCATCAGCTAAGTGTGAACTTTTGGAAATAGTGTTTGAGTGCCTCAACCATTGTTGCCTCATTCTCATGTGAATCCCATGAGTGAAAGTCATTGGTGAAAACAGGCTAATTAGAACAAAAACACAGACAGTAACCTTACTTAAAGAACTTTACTCGCATGATGTGTTTGATGAACAATGATGAATGAATCATTTGAATTCATATTAACCCCGTGCTACACTTGTCATTTTTCAAATTTCACATTTTTTATTTAATTGAAATATGAAACTTCTTAAGGATATTTGTTGGGAATGGATGACGAAAAACCCTTCAAACTCATTTTAAACTCAGTTTTACACCATGTCCTAACTACACACAACTGGACACCGCAAGACGTGATTAAGACATCTTTTCCATCCTAAAAGAAGTTTTTGTCTTAACCATTCGTGATGGTGATGAGTGTCAATCCTATTTAGAATTCTTCTATTTCCACAACGCCATAGCATGTTATGTTCGACGTTAGTTTTTGTGTGTGTGTGTGTTTATTATTCTCAAACTCTCCGTTTCCTACTCCACCTTCAGGTTCTTATTGGTCCAGTTCTTTCTGTCAATCATCATTATGACGGTGCCAGTTCCACCAATCCCTGGACGCGCCGTATGATTTAAAGCTCGGACAGACCAGTGTGTGGTGTGCGCTCTGCCTCGGCGTATCTTTGTGCTCCACGCAATCCTTGTGTTCATGCTTCGGCTTTGTTGTGATTTATCTCAGTCGTACTGTGGTAATTCGAGTTTACTTGTTAAACTTCGTGAGCTTTAAGTAAAATGATTTGATGGTTGTTGTGTGATTCTAAACTGAATCTATGACCTTCGTGGTAGGTTTGTTCAGTTAGATTGAGTTTTGTTAGATTAGTTGGAGTGTTTTGCCACCTGTGCAGTTTTGAGTTTTGTAGTATAATTAGTTTAGATCGAGTGTCGTATACACTGAAGATGTCGGGTTTATTTTTCATTATTTATTTTTGTCGCCTAGTTTAGACTTTAGATTTAGGTAGTGTTTTGTTTCGTTAATTTCTTTGATTTGGCTTACACTCATTTGTTTCGTGTAAAGATAATGTTGTAAATATTTATTTCTTTTTCCCCATTTATTATTGTCACTTATTGTTTAATCCTTGAAGTACAAAGCTTAAATTGAGACTTGATTTTTGCCTTGTCTTTGATCTGTCTCACCTAAATGTTACAGCATCCCACTTAAACATCATAAACTCGTAACATAGCAGAACAACAGCATAAACTACTATGACAATGATCACCTCAGGTACTGATTATGGGCTTTATTCAGTGTTAAACACTACCGATTTAGTTTAAATGTCATTGTACGTAACATTTATTGCCATACTACTGAATGTAGCAGCAGATAGTTCACCTCAGATATTATAAATAAATAAAATCACTAGAAAACTGTTGGAAAATGAAAACGCAAACCAACAACATCAGTCACTCAATGGCTATTAATAAAGTTAAAGAGGTTTATTATGTATTAATTATATTACTTTTGTGTTGTGAGTGCAGTGGCTGGTACTTAAATGTTTCTGTAATGGCGCGTCGCATTTGGTTAGAGTGAAACAGGCTTTGTAATATAGGTATTTTATCTAAAATATGAAGATAATATGTGTAAATAATCCATAACTCAAGTCTTAAGCTCATATATCTTTTTTTATTATTGTTTTATATTAATTTTAAATTCCAACAATTTGCCACGTATCTCAAATGCTCCAAAGCATTCGATGTTTACAACAGTTTAGGCTAGGAATTTCATTTAACAGGTCATAAATGGATTGTACAGCATAAATATAGTTTAGTACTATAAAATCCCCTGAGGATAAAAGCAATATGTGAAAACACTGCTGAACTAGTACACTCCAGAGGGTTAATGCATTGCTAAATACTGCATTTAGACATATTGAACATTCCTGTCTTTTTGTTATTCTACTGCTGCTGTTTTCTTTAAAGCTTTGATTTGTGCCTAGCAACAGTCAAAGAGTAATCGAATGATAATTTATTACATAAGGAGTTTAAAAACGCATTAGTGATCCAAGCCAAAAGGTAAATCATTTTAGAGGCAAAGCTAGTTACTTCATACCGATGAAGGATTGCAAACGTGCATTTTAATTACTTTGAATAGCATGCACTGATCAATCATGCATAACAAAGTGCATTAATACAATAAATGCACGCAGTTTGGATGTCAACAATAAGATTCATACAGCTTTCATTTACCATTATAAATTAAAGGGAAAATTCACCCTAAATAAATGTGTATTTACTCAATATTTACTCTCCCTCAAGTAGCTCTAAACCTTTATGAGTTTCTTTATCCTGTTGAACACATAGTACATTTGCTAACATTTTTCAGCTAAGCATAGGTATGTTTTCTTATTTCAAGACATCTAACCAAGGTTATATACAATATTACACACCAAATATTACACTTAAACACAAGAAACTACTTTCTTCTGCCATTCATTCACATCTGCAGCTGATGTCAGTACAGCAAAAACCATTACTAATTCATCAACGTCACTTTAGAGCTAGTATTTGAATGATTCTCTAGCGTAATGTCTAAAATGATTTTTTTTTTAAAAACAGGTGATTTTGCTCACATTTGAAGATTATAAGGCTGAACGGCATGAAATGCCATCAGTCTAGAGACATTTTTTCAGTATTTCTCTATTGCAATCAGGATTTCACAATAATTAACCTTGAAAATGCCAATGCAAAGCAAACACTACTGGATTATGGCATAAATACAGCACAAGAACATACAAAAGACAGAGATCGACTTAGAAAGTCACTTACCTGTATTATAATAATTTGATCAGCTGTAGTTTACACTGAGTTTTTCTCCTCTAAGGGCTTACTATGTGGTCTTTGTCACCATCTTGTGGCAGAACATCAACTGTCTTTACTCTGCTCAGTATGACAGGCAAATTCCCGCCAATGAGCTGAATCTCCGAAATTTTAAATATTTAAATTAGGCACTATCCTTATAAATAAACTACAATCTAAACAACTACATTCTTGTCTAAAAGTCCTCAAAAGTACATTTTATTGACCAACAGCTGCAATATTTGTCAAACTGTAGTGCGTTTATTGATCTGCTGCCACTCTATGTGGGCAGACTAATACAGAAGGGCGAAGAGGCTGTATGAGTGCTGTTATTGCAGAATATCGCACAGCTATCAGCCAATCAGATTCGAGAACCAGATTGAACTGTTGTATAATGGATGTATAAACCTCACTCCTCTGACCATGGTCTTTAGCCTCATTGTTAGAGTGACCAATATACAAAAGATTGCCGGTTGCCGATTCCAATTCAGACTGGGTTGGGTGCAGTAGGACTAGTGTTTATTTATATATATATATATATATATATATATATATATATATATATATATATATATATGTAAGGGATAATAAACGGCTTGCCATGTGTTACAGGATTTTAATGCACGACGTGGAGGCAAAGGACCACACGACGAAATCTGCTGTTAAATATAGGTGAAGTTTGCATAATGAAAAAACATATCAGGACAGGTAGGAGCTGCCGCTGACCGCCTGGAGCTTCCAACATGTTTTAAAACGTGCTTTTCATACACACAAACGGCCGATTTGACTCGAAAATAACTACATTCTTGCTTGAAAAACTCTTAAAACTTGATTTTGTGGCATAGTTTATGAGTATTTTCCTAATTTTAACAGCCCTCATCGGTCTGATGCCCAGCACATGCGAGTTGCTATAGTATTATTTCGAACTGTGATCAAAACTGACTGGAACTACCTGTGCGTTTCAACGAAATATACCACACCCTCCAGCCAATCAGAATCAAGAATTTCACCAGACCATGGAATATATATATATATATATATATATATATTAGATTAGATTCAACTTTATTGTCATTACACATGTACAAGTACAAGGCAACAAAATGCAGTTTAGGTCTAACCAGGAGTGCAATAGCAGCAAGTGCAGATACAGGTATAAATTTTAAAGTGCAGTTATAGAAAAACTATGGTAACATTTACAAATGGATGTACTATGAACATTATATACAGGTTGCATTAGCTATGAACAGAGATTTACCATAAGTGATTATACGTACAGGTTGCTATTAATAATCAGAAGTGTGCAGATATATAAACAATTACAAATGTATATGTACAGTGGTTATGTACAGTTCAAATAAATGAATCAGTGCAATGTAGGTTGCTTATTAATAATCAGAAGTTTGCAGATAGATAAACACAATTAATAATGTGTACAGTGAGTGTGTACAGTGCAAATAAATGAATCAGTGCAATGAATATGTGCAATTTTTAACTGGAGAGACGTCGAGCCCCACGATGCGTATGCGCCGGCATCTTGTCTTATTATTGCTGTCATAAAAAAAGTCATATGTTACCACCTTAACCTTTTTAAAAAACTAAATTTGCTTCTTAATTACTTTTTAGGGAAAGCAATGTGATGTGTTATGTAATTGAGGTATTTTTTAGTTTTTATATAAAGATAGGCTTAAAAATTGTAATATATATCTTTTTTTTTTACTCAACACTGTCTGTATCTTCTTAAGTCATTCATTTATTTCTCATACTTAGATGGTTGTTTTATTTAGTGTCTCTTCTTTTAGTCAGGCGCCAGGTCTTAGGGGTGAGATCTTAGCCAAACGCTAGATCTCACCCGTAGAAAGGTCTTGATCCCCGCCTGATGTCAGATCTCACTTATGGATTTACGCTGCTATCCCACAAAGAAAGATCTGCCAGTATGGTGACGGCCCAAGTCACAGTGTAAAATCTTTTTAGCTGCCCAATTAAGTACCAACAACTGTTAAATTTCCATTTGGTGATGAACAAAAAGAATTTGTCTCTTACCAGAGAGTTCAGATGCCACTCGAGTTCCTTTTTCCCAGATGTCTGTGGGGTTCCTCTCCGGGCCTGGCGGTTGGTCCCTCAACACATGGGGCAGGGCTGTGATACAAAGTCCTAGGATGATCAGTCATCGTCCGCAGGGTCCGGAAAAGTTCCTCCAAGACATCCCACTATTCTGATACCAAATTGTAGTGGCTATTTTCTTTAAGGAGGCTCTCTCAGTGGTCAAGAAGACAAATTCTTACCCAAAGTGTCTTTTAAAGTTTTATTCTTTGCAAAGAAGGTCAGACAGTCATACAGCAGCGCAGGTTTCTGCAGAGTGTGAGACCCCGAAACAGAGCGTGTTCTCTTTTTATCTAGTTTGCTAAGCTCACAAGGTCATTAATGACATACAGAATGAATCACAGTTACATCAACGCACACATTTAACCTTTGACCGTCTATATTTCAGTCTTAACTACCACCTGAACATATAGCTTGTTAAATCACCATGGATGTATACCGATCTTGTCTGGTGATAAGCAGATTTTAAAGTGGTCACACATAGCTTAATGTAAACAGTACATCCATGGAAGAATAAAAGAACATTCCTTTATAATGTATATAAATGAATTTCCACCGCAGTGTTTAAAAGAAGAAAGTAAGTCAAACAGGTTTGTGACGAGTGAGTATGTGATGTCAGAATTCTCATTGAGATCCATCCCTTTAAAATAATTAATAACCAAAGTCTCAATCGCAAAAATGTTTCAAAGTTAACGAGACAGTGAGCGGTAAAACAGAGCAGGAATTGGAGAGGTCTTGCAGTCTGGTAAGCAGATTTGAGTGTAACCTGTGCAGGGTGGCACAGAATCAGGAACAGATGTTCAAATCACGGATGAGGGAATCCTGCCTCTCTCTCCCTCTCTCTTTAGGACTGTCAGTGAGAGCCAGACAAGATGGCGGAAGAAATCCCATGAGCAAAAACACAAAATGAAAAGAGACAGCTACACACACACACACACACACACATACTCAACAAGTCGAGCTTCCACAGCTCTGACAGCAATTGGGGAATCCAAATGAACAAAATAGATTAACCCTCCCACACAGCAGGCATAACCTATTGGAAGTTCTCCCCCAACTGTCAAAGCAGAGGAATATGAAACTGGAGGTGATGGCATGAAAGCTGATTAGTTTTGATTGAGTCAAAATAAACCTGGGGACCAACTGCTGTTTGGCGCACTCATGCCGAAACTGATTAACCACCGATACGCAGATGTGCAGACAGCTCGTACCTGACAGAAATATCTGCCTGATTTTGTGTGTGTGTGAGACAAAGAATAATTGCATCACCATTAAAATGCCTCATAAGCTTTTTGTAAATTATAAAATTGACTTCTATGCAATGTGTAATGTAGCTGTATGTGTATGTAATGTTGTGTATTTGAAATGTGTCATAGAAGGGAAAACTGGATATAGCTAAATAATAAGAGTTCAGTACATGGATATGAAATGCCATTCCATGTGCATACCATTATCCTCATTTAAATCCTGTGTGTAAAATCCCAGCCAAATTGAACAAAACACACACTTACTTATTACTTATGGAACCATTAATATGCACAACCTCAGCAGCATTTGATTGGCCACAACATTTTTCTAGCGATATTAAAACAATTATAATTATTTTCCCATGTTTTCTAAGTTTAACACAGCCAGTTATGATGTCTGTTTATGAGACTCTTATTTTGAAAAACGGACATCCATTAGCTCTGAGGTAAGTCAATGCAAGAACATGCTCTCAGTTTACAGCTCATCAGAATGCCAAATTCTGTAAATACATCATAAATGTATCTGTTTAAATTTATCCTTTGTTAGTTTATTGTGTATATTGTGACATTTTCCATGTATGTTTGTAATGAGGCAACAAATACATGTAGAAAGTTTAATAAGTGGCAATAAACTTTAAAAACACATCTGTTAACATGGAGGACGATATTAATATTCACAAGCCTTCCAAAATGAAGTAAAACAGAGCAACGTTTGATTGACCACAACATTTCCTAGTGAAATTAAAACAATTTTAATGTTTACCCTTATTTTCTAAGTTGAACACAGTCTGTTATATTGTGTATGTATGCGGGTGTCTTATTTTGAAATAAGGACATCCATTAGCTCTGAGGTAAGTCAATGCAAGAACATCCTCTCAGTTTACAGCTCATCAGAATGCCAAATTCTGTAAGTACAGATTAAAAATGTATCTGTTTAAATTTATCCTTTGTTAGTTTAATGTGTAAATTGTGACATTTTCCATGTGTGTTTGTAATGAGGCAACAAACACATGTAGAAAGTTTAATAAGTGGCAATAAACTCTAAAAACACATCTGTTAACATGGAGAATGATATTAATATTCACAAGCCTTCCAAAATGAAGTAAAAACAGAGCAGCATTTGATTGGCCACAACATTTCCTAGTGAGATTAATGCAATTATAATTGTTTCCCCTTATTTTCTAAGTTTAACTCAGCCTGTTATATTGTGTATGTATGCGGGACTCTTATTTTGAAATACGGACATCCATTAGCTCTGAGGTAAGTCAATGGAAAAACATCCTATTTGTTTACAACTTGTCAGAATGCCAAATTTTGGAAATACGCCTTATAAATGTATCTGTTTAAATGTATCCTTTGTTAGTTTAACATGTATATTGTGACATTTTCCATGTGTTATTGTAATGAGGCAACAAACACATGTAGAAAGTTTAATAAGAGGCAATAAAACTCTAAAAACACATCTGTTAACATGGAGGATGATATTAATTCCAGTAAAATAAAACTCTAAATACATCTGTCTGTCCCTTTTGTCAGGTATAATTATAATTCAGCCTATATTTCATATAGGGAGCATGAGAACATTAGCTAATATTCACAGCCCTTCCAAAATAAAGTAAAAACTGAGTTTTTCATTCCAGGGGCAATTAAATGGGCTTGTAAAATCATCTCACATTTTAAAAAATGATAAGTTGACTTTACCTCAATAAAATGAGTAAACACTGCCTTTGAATGATTAACTGTAAAGCAATGGGTTTACTCACTTACTGAAGTAATTGCATTTAGCATTGCATTTAGCAGAAAAAACGGAAGCGTTAGTATTTACGAGGTAACGACTACCGATGCAGTACTGAGTTTGTTGTTGTATTAGAGATAAGTTACATTGATTACATTATATATTATTTACATAAGGCTTTCAGCGTATTATAATGGCTTGTCACCCAGTGATAAGCACAGTTATTCGGTTAACGTTAGTGAGCGGCGTTCGGTCTACTAATTATCAAAACACTGCGACATTACTTAATATACATTCTTTGGCTTTTTAGGCAAGCATTGTGATCTCATTTAACAACTAAATATTAGGGGTGTCAGAATTAATTGTTTCTTTGGTGCACCATGATGCAGATGCGAACAATTTGGTATCGGTTCAGTAATAGATCATAACCGTTTATTACATACTGACGTCATTTATCTCTTATGCACGGTATGTTTCGGTAGAATACTATGGCGAAGGAAGCAAGGGTAAGTAAATAAAAGGCTTCTACTACTTAAAAAGGAGATAATTGTGAAGAATTCACTGCTTGTGAGTTTGCTGGACAGTCTTTCACTGACACTAAAGAAGGTACAGCACGAGCCATTGTTTCACTACTAGGGAGAAATGCTGTAAAACTCCATCTCTGCTGTTAAAGCGATACTTGTGAATCCAGACACGAGCGTATGAGTTTTCTCCACTGCATCTATTATGGATTACCTGTGATAACCGTGCATTATAGACTGCAACTGCTGCTGTTCTTCCTGTGTCACTCATCGGTGAATAGGGCTTTCATTTTTAAAGCCAATCGCAGCCCTTTCTGTTGAGCGGTTGAAGACAACGACCAATCACACACCTACAGGAGAGGCATCCATGGATTTCAATAGTCCTGACTTTGTCCCTTCTGTGTTTTCATATACAACCCAGTGTGAAATAAGAGCGATGCAAAACTTCAAGTCAAAAGTTAAAAAAAAGGAAAAAATGAGTAACGTGTATGATTCAGTGTGAATTTTTAATTAGGTCCTCACGCCATTCAGCTCGTCTGATGGCTGTTAGCCAAAGACATCTGTGGTTGGGATTAAAAGCAGTGTGGGTAGATGGTATACGGTTAAAATTTAAGTTTCGATTTTAGCATCCTACCACACAACACAACATGTTTGCTGTTTGTCTATTGAAGAAAACATGCGCAGTTGAACCCGTGTGACGTCATGTGTGACGTAGGCTGGTAATTCTTCTATACCTTCTAAATGCAAATTTTGTCACTGCTTTGTACCGCACTAGCTCATAAATATCCTTAAAGACTAACATACTGATACTAACTTCTAAAAAAAACGTTTAATTTCACTGGACTTTTAAACAATGTATAGTTTTAATCTAACCAAATCTGCCAAGTGTGAACACATCCTTAATGAAGATTACACTGGGACTTTGGTTTTTATTGTCATTTTATTGTTTCACTTTTTGAGAACAGACCTGAAAACGGCATCTCCAAATTAAAGCGTTCATTCATCCAAAAAAATGAAAAATGAGCAATCGTTTGCTCACACTGATGTTGTTTTAATGACGCGTGGCCGTCCTTCTGTTTCATACCAAAACATAATAAATTCATGATACTTTGTGATAGCTTTTTGATATTCTGCATAATCGCAGCATGAATGAGCGAACGGCGTGAACCTTTTTAAAAATATCACAAAAGTATCAAAGAATATTGTGGGAATAGTGTTGTGGAAAAGTATGAGAGGGCTTGATGAAAGCAAACCGAACATAATGTATTATTTCAAGAATATCCAGACCTTGGTGTCTCGTTCATGACACTCTATTACACCCAGAGTTCAAAGTTAGATAGTTTTTATCATAAATCTATTGCCTCTTGGTCACATTTTTAGGAAATACAATATCCACTGCTATGCTGACGACACTCAACTCTACCTGTCCACTAAACCCCTACTCTTTTTTGAAGAACATCCTAGGATTTTTAACGACCACAGAGAGTGAGGTTCCTCGGTTTAACGTCTCATCCGAAAGATGGCGCTCACTGAGCAGTATATAGTCCCCTTCACTATACTGGGGCGTTAGGGCAGAGCAACATTTGATTGGCCACAACATTTCCTAGCGATATTAAAACAATTATAATTATTTTCCTTTGTTTACTAAGTTTAACACAGCCAGTTATGTTGTCTATGTATATGAGATTCTTATTTTGAAAAACGGACATCCATTAGCTCTGAGGTAAGTCAATGCAAGAACATCCTCTCAGTTTACAACTCATCAGAATGCCAAATTCTGTAAATACAGATTATAAATGTATCTGTTTAAACTTATCCTTTGTTAGTTTAATGTGTAAACTGTGACATTTTCCATGTATGTTTGTAATGAGGCAACAAACACATGTAGAAAGTTTAATAAGTGGCAATAAACTTTAAAAACACATCTGTTAACATGGAGGATGATATTAATAATCACAAGTCTTCCAAAATGAAGTAAAACAGAGCAACATTTGATTGGCCACAACATTTCCTAGCGATATTAAAACAATTATAATTATTTTCCCTTGTTTACTAAGTTTAACACAGCCAGTTATGTTGTCTATGTATATGAGACTCTTATTTTGAAAAACGGACATCCATTAGCTCTGAGGTAAGTCAATGCAAGAACATCCTCTCAGTTTACAACTCATCAGAATGCCAAATTCTGTAAATACCGATTATAAATGTATCTGTTTAAATTTATCCTTTGTTAGTTAATTGTGTACATTGTGACATTTTCCATGTATGTTTGTAATGAGGCAACAAACACATGTAGAAAGTTTAACAAGTGGCAATAAACTTTAAAAACACATCTGTTAACATGGAGGATGATATTAATAATCACAAGTCTTCCAAAATGAAGTAAAACAGAGCAACATTTGATTGACCACAACATTTCCTAGTGAAATTAAAACAATTATAACGTTTACCCTTATTTTCTAAGTTTAACACAGTCTGTTATATTGTGTATGTATGCGGGACTCTTATTTTGAAATACAGACATCTATTAGCTCTGAAGTAAGTCAATGCAAGAAAATCCTCTCAGCTTACAGCTCATCAGAATGCCAAATTCTGGAAATACAGGTTACAAACGGATATGCTTAAACTTATCCTTTGTTAGTTTAATGGGTATATTGTGACATTTTCCATGTATGTGTGTAATGAGACAACAAACACATGTAGAAAGTTTAATAAGTGGCAACAAACTTTAAAAACACATTTGTTTACATTGAGGATGATATACAGAGACCGCAGGTTGGGCGCCCCCTGCTGGCCTCACTAACACCACTTCCGGCAACAACCAAGCTTTCCCATGTGGTCTCCCATTCAGGTACTGACCGGGCGCAGCCCTGCTTAGCTTCAGTGGGCAACCATGTGAGAGTTACAGAGAGCTAGCTGCCAGCTTTTTAATAACGTGACAGAAAAGGAACGGCATCTTACCGCCCTGTAGCATTCGTTTTAAAGATAAAATACAGCCATACGTTCCTCTGGCTACATAATTCGCGATCTCCAGGAATGTACATAGGGGTACATTTTCAGAATGAGCCTATGTTGGGTTGTCATTATGGCTGTCACAAAAATGCTAGCTTCCTAGTTTCTGAGATGAAACAGTCTGAACTATTATACACAATTTTATACTTCTATAAACTCTCATATTTGTCTATTTCATGTATAAATCTAGGAGAAACATCTGAGACAAAAACAAAGTTATAAAAGGAAACAAAATTCAATAAGAGACATAAAGAGTCCAAGGTCACTTATTTCTTTGTACCCTTTTCATTCGACAAACATAGAGCAAACACCCCTGGAAATATTCATGCATGCAAGCATTCATGTGTGCAAGTGCAAAAACACACACTCAGACACACAGACACACACACTCACTGGCACACAATTTACTAACCGGTCAGATTGTGTTTGCCCTTACTGCACCTGTCAGGAAGGGTTAGATTAGTTCATGGTTCGGTTGGCAGGAATCAAATCGAACCCCTATGCAGCTTTTCGAGAGGCGAGAAGGTGAGGAGGACATTTAGTCTTCCTCTGGCCTTTCCGACCAGCAGATAATGTCACACAGCTGTGGTCATTAAACAACACTTCATAAAGCAGAGTAATGATAAAGTTTTAATTCACAAAGCACTGACCTTATGAGGAATTTCCTGGATTATTACCTGTTTCAAATCACATCATTATTTAACCAATTTACCTGATTACTAGCCCTAAACTGCTCCTGTTCTGATATTTGGAATGTGTTGCATGTCTGAATGACAGGAAAGAATGTATATTTACGAATGAAATAAAGTTGACCAGACAAAATATGAAATATTTTGTGCTCATATTATCTGTAATGAAATACAAGTCAAAGTAAATTTGGAAATCACTTCTTTCTTTTTTTATTTGACTTTTCCATACCGTCCCAACTTATTCTGATTTGGGGTTGTACTACTGCAGTGGTTCTCAAACCTTTTTCACCAAGTACCACCTCAGAAAAAAATTGCCTCTCCAAGTACCACCATAATGACCAGTATTGAACTACAGAAGCGTAGCAGGCGTAATTAAGCAGCTACAGCCCTGCGCAGTTTAAAAATGTGGCCGATTAATTCTTATTATAATGAATATTTATTATTGTCAGCCACTTTAAACATTCAAAATAGTTCGAACATTAACACTGTACTGTGCTTACAGGTAAAAAAAAATAAAACTTTAAATTAAAATGTGCTTTTAAAGTTCATTAAAAGTGGCTCAGTTCTTAAAAAGTAAAAAGAAAGCTAAAAAGTATTATTATAAAGTAAGCTATTCATCAAGTTCCTTGGACCACATACAGTAAATGTAGGCTATATGTCATCATATTCGTATATAAACTCTTTTTGAAATACATGCTGCATGTATATATATGATTTATTTGTATTTAAAATCTAAACGTTATCTTGTATTTGAAATATATAAATTGTATTTACATATTTAAATTAGAAATTAGAGCTGCTTACTGTGTGTTAGAGTAGGCTTTGTGTGTCAGAAAAGCAAGTGATTAAAATATACCTGTCAACATTGGGATACAAAAAATACAGGATACGCCCCTAACAACCGTTACAAATCCGGGGAGGAAATAGAATACATAAACAGTAGGAAATTGAAAATAAAATAAAAGGTTTAGCCTATTAAAATGAAATTACTGATCACAACGCTGTTATCATACGCGTCAAAGGGGGTTAAAAGTGTTTTCATTTTTTAAATCTCAATTATTCAGCGATCCCTCCGCGTACCACTAGAAGGAAGCCTGCTTACCACTAGTGGTACACGTACTACAGTTTGAGAACCACTGTACTACTGAATTCTACTGTCTGTTTCACACACAATCACGTTTTTCCTTAGTTTTAATGAAGAGCTTGAATATATGCTACAGTACATAAAATTATTATCTAAAACAATATATGTACACATAGCCATAATGTACAGTACACGTAGCCATAATGTGTGCTTATTTTAAGGATGATTTTTACTTTGTGTCGAGAAGAAGGAGATCCTTCACACACAGGAACGGAGCCAAATTACTGCAGGCATCAGACTCGGTTTAGTTAGCATTTTACAATTTCTGATGTTCCTCTGATCTGAGATCAGTGACAGCGTGGCCAGATGTTGATTTGAGCATTCTGACATTGTTCTAATTATAGCAGGTAAGATCTAAGACAAGGAGACAATTAGCCGGTGGACCAAACGACTGGAGAACGCACATAAATCTGGCAACGCATGCAGAATTCATGACACAATCCTCATTTACAGATTCTATTTATATCCAGCACTGCGTGAAAAGACTTTGATTTGATTGAGTGGCTAAATAATAACTGAAACGCATACAGTTAAAGTCAGAATTATTCGCCCTCCTGTGAATTTCTCAAATATTTTCCAAATTACGTTTAACTGAGCAAGGAATCTTTCACATTATTGCCTATAATATTTTTTCTTCTCAAGATAGTCTTATTTGTTTTATTTCGGCTAGAATGAAAGCAGTTTTTAACTTTTTTAAACCATTTTAAGGTTGTAAGGCTTGAAGCTTGCGCTGCTATTCTGAACCAATATTCAGAAACTGCATTTGAAGGATGGCGTGTTAAATCAATAATTTATCGGACTCCATTGTAATTACTATCCCTTATAAACTTCATTAAAGTTGTCATCATTATAGAGAAAGAGAATCTCAACACCTCACTGGCATATTGCAGAACTCAAAACTAGTCCGAATCTGAAATCTTGGTCAAGCGCCACATTGTCTCAGTCATTTAAAACTAGCTCAAGGGCCTTCATCACGGATAACAGAGCCAATTGATTTGACTATTTTGACCAAAACTTGGCCAGCAGATGTTCTGCGGACCCTTTACCAAATTTGGTAAGTGATTTAATCACCTAACAATGGTGTTTAACAAGTCTTTCAACAGGAAACCTAACAAATTACCTCACGAGACTCTTTTTCATGACTCCTGGGTCATGTGCCCGGCACGCGGTACATTCTGTTAGACCAGGCATGTCCACACTCGGTCCTGGAGGGCCGGTGTCCTGCATATTTTAGCTCCAACTTGACTCAACACACCTGCAAGGATGTTTCCAGAAAGCCTACTAAGAGCTTGATTAGATAGCCCAGGTGTGTCTGATTGCGGTTGGAACTAAACTTTGCAGGACACCGGCCCTCCAGGACCAAGTTTGGACACCCCTGTGTTAGACGCACACTTTCGTAGAGATAAAGGATCTCTGGAATATATGCATATGAATGAAAGACAATCACTTGAAGTGTTACAATTAAGGCAGATGTATCTTTGAATAATATGCCATAGTCTTCCTCATATACTATTTGTTTATATTGCAACCATGGAGTTGAGGAGATAAAGAGGGGGAGAAGTACATTAACACACTCTCCTCAGGCCATGATGACCCAACAATAGTAAATAGATTGAAATACATCAATGACACCAAACATGATAAAGTTATATGAAGGAAGATCCTGAGTAGATGAATTGTGTACATATGTAGCTACTGAGAATGCTCAAGTGAATGAATGTGACCACACGCAGTGCTGCAGTACTGCGCGGCATAGCACAAAATGGTGTAGCACAAGACAATGTATGGTGAAAAAGCACATAGATACTGTACCCACATAGCAAAATATCTCTGGCCCAGCTCTGGCCCACACAATCAGCTTTTGCTTGGCCCACATGCCGCAGTGAATTACGGTACATGACTGGACCAAGTCTAGCTTCCAGACAAGGGCCAAACATGGACCATATCTGGGCCAAGACTCAGCCAAGTTAATCACCCATAATTGGGCCTGAACTGGGCCAGATATGTTGGTGTGTTATTACAGCAAGGAAATTGATAAATACATGAATCATTGCACTTTAGGCGTGCTGTGGCCGTGCTTTTTCTCAAAGTGACCTGATTGGTAAAATTTATTTTTTCTTTTCTTGAAAATAAAAAAATATATATTTTAAATGTGGGTCAGACTGGCCAAACTTACATGGCCCACATATCAGTTAATAACATCTGGCCCAAATACTACATTTTACATCTGGCCCAAGTATTGTGTGCCGCCTTAAAGACGGTGCCACCTCTGCCAAACCAGGGCCATGTTTGGCCCACATGCCGAATGCCAGTGCCGGATGAATGCCTGCTCTGCCAGATTCATGCCAAATCTGGGCCAGAATTCTTTGCTACTAGGGTAAGCTAATGGCAGAGATGTGTACTGGACCTGTCAGTAACTCTGCCATGCCAGGAGGTTCCATCCTATGCTTGGAATGTCTCAGTAATCCTTCATTAGCATAGAACGAATTGCATCAAATATTATCTCAGCTTGCGGCTGGAAGGGCATCCGCTGCGTAAAAAACAAATGCTGGATAAGTTGGCGGATCATTCCGCTGTGGCGACCTCGGATTAATAAAGGGACTAAGCCGACAAGAAAATGAATGAATGAATGAATTATCTAAGCTTACATGGTCAATAATATCAGCCCCCTTAAGCAATATTTTAGTTCGATTGTCTACAGAACAAACTGTTATGTTTGGAAATGTCTTGAAATAATATTCATAGGAGAAAAAGTATACATAGGAGGGTTAATAATTCTGACTTCAGCTGTTTTCAGGAAAGAAGGAATAATGAGTCCTTATTAAAACCACACCTGACTAGTCTCCATCATAAAGACAGCATAACTCTCCTGCGATGAATAGCCGGCGCTGGATAATGTCAGCTGTCGTCAGAGCAGGATATTGCATCCCGGGTGGCAGCGGGCTGATAAGCGTTATGATGAGCGTTATGTGAATGTCATTCAGGAGTGAGGTGTGATGAATGACCCCCGTATGTCTGATATGAGAACCGCCCGGGGGGTCACATCCACCTCCGCATCCGCGTCCTAAGGTTTCCGTCCTGAATCGTCTGCATTAGCAGGAAATAGTCATTAGCTGAGATTGATGTGATTACCGAAGTATTATAAATCAGCCGAGCTTTAGTAGCACAGTTCAAGTGTCTGAGATTGAGCATGAAGTACACAGTACTAGTGAAAAGTGGGGGACAATTAAAGAGCCCATATGTTGGGTTGAGAACGGTTAAATTTCACATTTTGAAGTCTCAAACAACAGGATGATATGTATGCAAGGTTAAAAAACACTTTCGATGTCTTATAATATCTATTTATTTTTACCTCATTTTCACACCGACTCCCATATGAATCGTCTGAGCGAGTCTTTTTCCCAAGCACCTCCTTTACGTGACGCTACCACGTCACGTCACGCTACCACGTCACGTCCTTTACGTGTCAGCAGCCCAATGCCAGAACATATTGACAAAAATCACTGCAGTTGTTTAACAGCGTATCACTATATTCTTCATCATAACAACAAACATTCAGTAATAATGAACACTTCATGGACTATTGTAAGCCAACAAATAGTTACATTCGGCAGTAAGCTAAATGGCTACCGCTACATGCTGCACGGAGCAAACACAATACAGACAACTATATCCATATTTACCTTGTTACAGTGAACAAGACTGGAAGAACACGCTGGTCCAAATAAACTGGGTATTGATCCATCCTTTAACAACAACCGTGCAACAAATCCCGCATTGTAAGCGTATAGATTGGTGTAGCTCTCTTCAGAGAAATGACGCGAATACAGCACCATGTTGGGGCTATAATTCTCAGGTATTTTACCAAAAATGAAGCTCAACCACTGACTCTTCACAGCTTCATCTTTAGGTAGGGAAAAGAACACAGCTTTTCCCTCGCACTTCAGAGCACAGCGTCTACGGGACATGATTTAACCGGAATGCGATACAGTGCTTGTCGTCTTCCACTTTTTCTTCCTGTCTGTGGGCGGGGCCAGGGAGTTCAATTTTCCCGGGGTCTGCAAGCGCAACTAGTGGGTGGGGATTATGTTTCATGTTGACGTCAAGCCGAAACGGCTAAAGACTCGTTATAATAACGATTCATTTAAACAACGATGAGTCGACTCTTTTATAGATGAATCAATAGTTTTAAACACTGTGCACTTTCAGATTTAAGCCTCAGCTGGACATTTCACTTTACTTAGAGCTGTGTTACACACTGTATGGAAGGTCATTTTTAAAAATCCATAATATGGGCTCTTTAAAATTCATTCCTTTATTTATTTATTTATTTGCATCATTCCTCAACCTTCAGTATCACGGGATCATTCAGAATCATTGTAATGCGATTATTTGCTGATCAAAAACCTTTTTAATATAATCTACGTTCACTGGCCACTTTATTAGGTACACCTATCCAACTGCTCATTAATGTAAATTTCTAATTAGCCAATTACATGGCAGCAACTCAATGAATTTAGGCATGTAGACATGGTCAAGACGATCCGCTGCAGTTCAAACCGAGCATCAGAATGGGGAAGAAAGGTGATTTAAGTGGCTTTGAACGTGGCATGGTTGTTGGTGCCAGACGGGCTGGTCTGAGTATTTCAGAAACTGTTGAGCTACTTGGATTTTCACGCACAACCATCTCAAGGTTGATGCCAGAGGTCAGAGGACAATGGCAAGACTGGTTCCAGCTGACAGAAAGGCAACAGTAACTCAAATAACCACTCGTTACAACCGAGGTATGCAGAAGAGCATCTCTGAACACACAACATGTCCAACCTTGAGGCAGATGGGCTACAGCAGCAGAAAACCACACCAGGTGCAATTCCTGTCAGCTAAGAACAAGAAACTAGGGGTTCCAATTCGTACAGGCTCACCAAAATTGGACAATAAAAGATTGGAAAAACATTGCCTGGTCTAATGAGTCACGATTGCTGCTGCGACATTCAGATGATAGGGTCAGAATTTGGCATCAACAACATGAAAGGATTCGGTTCAGGCTGGTGGTGGTGGTGCAATGGTGTGGGGGATATTTTCTTGGCACACTTTGGACCCATTAGTACCAATTGAGCATTGTGTCAATGCCACAGCTTACCTGAGTATTGTTGCCAGGGGCGCCGCTAGCAATTTTGGGCCCCATGAAAAAATATGAGGATGGGCCCCCTACTACCAAGCTAGCTATCCAGACTCTTTGACTGCAATGTAGTTATACTGACCTATGCATTTTATTATTGATTTTGTCCACTACTTCTCAGTATTTAGTAAGAGAACGGCCATGACTGTAGCTAGCAGATGATTTAGTGTTCAAATGTAAATGTAGTACAAAAACAGGAACAGCAATCAAATATTCACTGAAATTTTTACATTTCTAAACACACAAAACACCAATGTGTAACTATTTAAATAATTGTACTGCAATAGCGTCTCATACAATGTGCAATACACTTTGGTTGAGGATTTTGCAAGCAAGAAGGCCAGGCGTTTGGCACTTGGAATTTAAATTACTGTCAGGTTAATCAACAGACTGTTTCAAGTTTATTTATGTTGTGTTTATTTGGTTTGCAGTGTGCTGGAAATTTGCCCTCTGTTATTATAAACATGTATTATAAATAAGTAATGGTCAGTTTAAACAAAAGAACATTTCTTATTTATGGGTCTCATTGTAATATAATTTTGTGTCTCATTGATTTAATGTATAGTGTGTTATTTGGGATGCAGCTAATGAAATAAATGACTAAAATACAAAATAATACCAGCATGAGTATAACCGCATTCACCATCGGGAGGCGCTGTTTACCTGACGATCGCACTCAAGCGTCTCTCTTCCCGCTACTGACGGACTGAACCATTCAGTGAAAGGGGGGGGGGGGTTGGGTGCAATTTGACAGTGACCGATGTGACAGACACGAGTGGCAGATATAAGCTGTATTTTTGGTTATTTCTAATAAATTGTTTTACTTGTAATTTAGAGATACATTAATAATTACATTATAGTACTGTTATTAATTATAAAGCAGATCTCTGTGGGCCCCCTAGAGTGCACGGGCCCTTAGAATCGTCCTAACTTTCCCCCCCTTAGCGGCGCCCCTGCACACACATACATAAAAACAAAACTAAACTCTAATTGCAATTGTCGGTTACATAAAAGATCATAATGAGAGTGAGTATAGGTTACTTTTTTTAAAAATTGCTGCCTAGTGTAAAACTAAATCTTAAATTCAATACTAATAAGACCAAAGAAATGATTGTTGATTTTAGTAGACATCCACCACAAGCTGCGCCAGTGATTATACAGGAGTCAGCAATTGAGATTGTCTCATCGTATAGGTACATACCTGTCAACATTGGGATGTGAAAATAAGGGATATGTCCACCATAATAAGGGATCCCCTCCCCCCAATTGCTAAATATGTTCTTCTGAAGCTGTTTCATTGTAAATAAACAGTTAAACGGTCAGTAATATGTTTTATTATTATTCGTTTAAAAAAAATAATAATTAGTATACATTAGCACCAAATAAATTAGCAAAACATTTTAGCTTACTACAATTAATAGCTATTATAAAAAAATAGAATGGAGTTATCAAATCTCATTACTCTTCACTGTATAAATTACACATAAGCGCAACGAATGAATCTCATTTATTTGGATATTTTCGTTTGATTATATTAAATAACAGGTGTCACTTTAAAAAATGCACACATCTAACGTTATAATGAAAGCATTGCTTTCCTAATTTTTATGCTCATTTGGCAAAAATTTTGTTGTGTTTGGGGAAAAAAAACATCAAGATCGACATCTTTAGATGTTATTATTATTATTAATCATGTGTATATGTCTGTTCAAACACACACCCAACATCCAGTATCCACTTTGGCTACGCTTCAAATCATGTGTATAGAATCCGTTTGGGACTAAAACCTCTGAGGAATACTTCTAGTACCTTGCTGAATCTATGCCACAAAGGATTAAGGCAGTTCTGAAGGCAACAGGGGGTCTAACCCGGTACTAGTAAGGTGTACCTAATAAAGTGGCTGGTGAGTGTATAATGTTATTATACCCTTACTAAAAAAAAAAAAACAAATGTAACTGAGGGGCTAAGACTTATGCACAGTACGGTGTATATATAACTATAAACTCTGAAACAAAACTAGCCTGCATGAACATTGTACAACCATGACTTAAGTTTGTAAACCACTCTATTGTTTACTGCTTTTTTAGGTGGTGCAGAAGAAGGATTCTCATGACTACAGGTGTCTGTTCAGGGTCTGTTTCATCCCCAGAGACCCAGTGGAGCTCCTGCAGGACGATCCTGTGGCCTTTGAGTACCTCTTCCAACAGGTAACACATCGTGAACAATCACTTTAATGTGCCACTGAAGGCAAACACTGCTTTAATTTGAATGACCGTGTACTTGTATGTGTGTGTAGAGTGTCGGAGACGTGTTGAAGGAACGCTACGCTGTAGAGATGAAATGCAACACAGCGCTGAGACTTGCTGCTCTGCACATGCATGAGAAACTGGCGAGCTGCGGCCAGACCATGAGAGCATCTGTTAAGAGCGTTGTGTAAGAGCGCACACAAACAAACACAAAAAGACTTATGCTCTGTTACGAAATACAGTTATTTAATGTGTATGTGCGCTTATTAGGAAGGAGTTTGGCTTAGAGAGCTTCATCTCTCCTACTCTGCTGAGGAACATGAGAGAAAAGGACCTACGGAAAGCTCTCAACCACCACATGAAGAAGATCCAGGCCCTGCTGGAACCCCGACAGAAGGTTATTTTATTTACGCATTACTTCTGTGTAGCTGAAGTCAGAATTATTAGAACGATAGAACGACAGACAGACGGACAGACGGATGGATAGATAGACGGATAGAACGATGGATGGATGGATGGCTGGATGGATGGATGGATGGCTGGATAAAATGATAGAACCGTATATAGATAGATGGATGGATGAATGGATAGAGGGATAGATGGATAAAATGATAGAACGATAGAACCGTGGATAGATAGAATGATAGATAGAACGATAGATGGATGGATGGATGGATGGATGGATGGATGGATGGATGGATGGAT
>CAIGQQ010036786.1:0-38971 GCA_903798035.1 Danio albolineatus | reverse complement strand
ATATGAGCAATGTCACACGAGTAGCAATGCGATATGGCTTTATAACAGTGATGATATACAGCCATATTGCACTGCTATGAGTGTAATATAGCATTTATACAACAGTTCGAAGGCATAATCGTGTGTATAAAAAATAAAATTAAACACGAGCTTAAAAACCCTTTTGTATGAGGAACTACTTTCTAGTGAACTACTAGTCACTTTTTTGCCTGTGTCTGAAAAGTCGCTAAATATAGCGACAAAATCGCTAAGTAGGTAATATTGGCTGTTTTTCTCCTCTTAGGGCTTATTATACGGTCTCTGTCGCCATCTTGTGGATGGACAACATCAACCATCTTTGCTCGCTAATGGCCGTCAATGCGCTGTCTCTCAGAAATTGTAAATATTTAATATAGGCACTATCCTTATAAATAAACTGCATAGTTGCAATCTAAGCAACTACATTCTCGACTGAAAAAAGCCCCAAAAGTACATTATGTTGTCCAACAGCAGCGATATTTGTCAAACTGTAAAGTGTCCTCTGCTTGTTGCTGTATGTGGGCGGAGTAATACACAAGTGTGAAGAGTAAAAAGGCTAAACGAGTGCTGTTATTTGCAGAATATCGCACAGGTATCAGCCAATGAGATTGACAAAAACTGCTAAATAAATATAAACTGTATATAATTTCAGTGTCTACAATAAAAAATATAATATCGATTTCTTCACATCATGTGGACGAATAATAAAAATGATGCAAAAGTTAATTAATTATAGCTTATAATTATATAAAAGTGAATACATTAATGTCCGTCTTTAAAATTACATTCATCAGTGATTGAAAACCTTTTTACACAGCCTGAATCCTCCATTAAAGCTTGCTGCGAGTGCCATATTTTGTGGGCATGAAGGATCCTGCACGGGCACAGGAGCTGAGGGTCTGTGTCCTGCCATACAGACCCCTGTGATACGGCTCCATATGCCACTGATCCAGATGCCAAGAACAAAAGCATGGCGGCGCAGGGTCTCTGATGCCCGAGAGATGAGCAGGCAGCTAGAACTAATGAAAAACTAACAAGGACTGAGACTAAACTGGCTAACCTAGACGCTGAGCTCTGCACGAGTCCTGGAGTCACGCTCTAAACCCAGAGCTCGACCCAGTTTAAAGGCAGCAAACATTACAAACTAAACACACAAATTGTTTTTCTTCATGCGTAGAAAATAAATAAATAAAACACCAATGATGTATGTATATAATTAATAATCAAATATTTTTAAAAAATGCTTTGTTTTATGTTTTATAAAGGGTTTAATTGCAATAATAAAATAAATGATTAATATTGTTTATATATAATTTTAATAATGTAATAATAATATTATTATTAATAATAATAATAATAATAATAATAATAATAGTAAACAAAATAAATTATAATAATGTTCATAATAATAATAATAGTAAACAAAATAAATAATAATAATAGTAAACAAAATAAATAATAATAATGTTCATAATAATAATAATAATAATAATAATAATAATAATAATAATAATAATAATAATAATAATAATAGTAGTAAACAAAATAAATGACAATAATGTTCATAATGTTCATAATAATAATAATAATAATGTATATAATCATTATTAGTGTTATATATTTAATTTTTATTATATGAACATGAATATAATATTAACATTAATGATAATAATAATACTAATACTACTACTAATAATAATAATAATTATTATTATTATTATTATTATTATTATTATTATTTAGGGGCCAACCACCGAGGAACCGTATCCGTTCCGGTTCTTATTATTCTTCCGGCTTCTTCCGCTCTGGGAGTCTATGGCAGCCCTATGAACCGTTTGTGGCATTTGTGCAAACTTTAACACACTAATAGAGCACAGTCTGATCTTCAAACACAACTAATTTGGCTTCTCTAACTCAAACTCTCTAGCGCCACCACTTGTCCAAGTTTTCACTTATGTTTATCTTTATAACTTTTGAACCGAATGGGCTACGATCTAAATTCTTAATGTGTGTGATCTAGACCTGACAAACTATGACCAAACTATGTCAGTTTGCACCACCTTCTGAGTAAAATTGATAAACAACTAAATTCTATGACTAGGAATCATACAAATGTTATCAAATAACCTTTGAATAGTTTGGTCTATTGTCATGACACTGGTCTTGCAGATTCCTTGGATCATACAGAGAACATTCATATAATTTATTCTCCAATTGACACGACTTTTTGTCCAACATCTTGAATTATTTTGAAAATCTGTTGTTTTGAACTCTCCTTATATCGTTAGCCATATTTCCACCAAATTTGGCTCTGCCAAAATGTTATAGAATTTTCCAGTTGCTCTATAGCTTGTTGCCTTGCTTGTTTATGATGTGGCTGCTGGGCTGCTTGGCCCCGATAATTGCTGCTTGCAGCTATGTTATTATTATTATTATTATTATTATTATTATTATTATTATTATTCATTCATTCATTCATTTTCTTGTCGGCTTAGTCCCTTTATTAATCTGGGGTCGCCACAGCGGAATGATCCGGCAACTTATCCAGCATTTGTTTTACGCAGCGGATGCCCTTCCAGCCGCAACCCATCTCTGGGAAACATCCATACATTCTCATTCACACTTGTGGGGGAAACCGGAGCAACCGGAGGAAACCCACGCAACCACGGGGAGAACATGCAAACTTCACACAGAAATGCCAACTGACCTAGCCGAGGCTCGAACCAGCGACCTTTTTGCTGTGAGGCAAACGTGCTACTCACTACGCCACCGTGACGCCCTATTATTATTATTATTATTATTATTATTATTATTATTACTATTATTAGTATTATTATTATTGTTATAATGATTATAATGACGATGACGATGATGATGATGATGATGACTATTATTATTATTAGTATTAGTATTAGTATTAGTATTATTATTATCATAATTATTATAATGATGATGACGATGATGATGATTATTACTATTATTATTATTACTATTATTATTATTACATTAAACTATTATTTTTGTTTATAAAATAAGTTATTAAATGAAAATATCCATCACCATCATTAATTATAATTAAATATTAGTATTACTTAATATTAAACTTGCAGGTGTTAAAAAATTTAAGCTGAGATAAAAAAGTTCTTATTGTAATATTTTTGTAACTATTAAAAACAAAAATGTAATTAAAATAAATGAAAATTTTGTGCTGTAAAATTTTAATTATTATACGTAATGGTTTCTTTATATTACAACTATAACTACTACATTATTTTTATATTAGTTTAGCTAATGCAACAGTGGGTATTATAACCCCTTATATCAATAATATTTCATAATAATCGTATATTGCTTATCTAATGAAACTATTCAAAATAAACATCTGAATGTAAATCTGACCAAATCCCTACTTTAGTTTAATTAATTAAATAGTGATAAGTTAAGAACAACATTGATTACGATTAACAATGATCATTATTAATGAAATAATTATTAATAACATTCTTATTAATAGTTCTCATTTTTATATAATGAAATATGAGTGAGAAATAAAATATCAGATTACACCCATGTCAGAAAAATTTCAGAAAGTGTAGTTGCAAAATCTACCAGAAGGTGGCAGGATTATCTGTTTAAATTGAGCAAGTCGTTTTGGAAACCTGTTTGGAATCAGTTATTACCTTTTATTTATTATCACTATAACCACATCATCACTCAGTAAATCACAGTTTGCAGCATCTGTTGTGATTCTCCAGCCTCATACATGCTTATTCAAACACTGACGCCAGCAAACAACCAAAAATAAGACATGACTGAGCCCCTTCAACATGAGTTTGCATGCCAGGTTTCCTAGCAACAGCCATTAAAGTAGTTTCCATTCTGCTCGTGCCTAATTTGCTTTAAAAATAGCGACGTTTGCCAAGACTCCCACCACTGGTGTCAGTTACCCAAATATCAATGACAATATCATTCTTGAAGGAGAAAACGCTGGCCTCAAAGAGGGACATTCTGAAAATTCTGTCATTGTTTATTCACTCTTCACTCATTTCAAGTTTGAGTTTCTTTCTGTTGAACACAGAAGAAGATTTTTTGAAGAAAACTGGAAACCTGTAACAATTTGTTTAGCTGTGGATGTCAATGGTTACTGATATCTAGCTTTCTCCAATATATATATATATATATATTTTTGTGCTCAACAGACTTCTCACTTGAGGTGATACACTGCTGGCAAAACACTATTTAGGGGTCAAGCACCGAAGGGGCCAATAATTTTTTCCTCTGATTCCTTGGCTCAAGCCGATTCAAACGCACCCCATGACGTCATTTTCCATCATGAAAATTTTTTACTATTTTGAATTTTTCGTAAAACCTATTTGAACGAACTCGTCTTAGGCCGTTTGTCAGATTTTCACCTAAATCGAATCACATGATCTACAGACCATGCTGACCAAAAGTTGTTGAATTCGAGTTGATTAGACAAACTTTTCGATTAACTTGTGAACAAATTTAACGTTGAGCTCACGAAAATTGACTTAAGGTGTTGTCTCTGTAATGTATTGACGTATTTACACCAACTTGGTGTGTGTTATCACAACAATGGTCTAGTGAGCTGCAGTGTTTCGGCACATTGCCTCCTAGTGGCCTGGAGATACAGAAATATATATTTTTTTGCTTATAACTAGGGCCAGACGGAATCTGCAGACATTTTTTGCTATTTGCTATTTTTATTTGCTATTATGCTATTTTTGCTACCAGACTATTTGGTTAAAAATCTGCGGATTGATTTTGGGCTTATCATAACTAAAACCTTAATATATGAAATAAAAAGTAATACCTTTTTAACTTTTATTTAATGTTTACAATGCAAATACAATTAGACCCACTTTATTTGGTAAACAAAGCAAGTCTCTCATATAAAATCTCTAATAAAACACAGAAAATAGTACTTTACAAACTGTGTTGTAAATAAATCATATGAATATTTTCATATTAGTCAGTATTTTTACTGAAATTAATTTGAAAACTAAATAAATATAAATGTACACACATTTACACAAGTAAATAAACAGAATCAATGATGGGCTAAAAATCTGCAGAAATCACCATAAAATCAGACGAATAAAGTAGGAAGTTTCCCTAACTACGTCATATCATTAATACTATTGAAGATTTTTAAACTAATTATTTTTATTATTTTTAGAATGATTATAAGATTTTTATGACCAGTCAGGATTTTTTTTTTAAACCATACTTTGTTACATCACTTGCTTTTGCTCATATCTGGGACAGTTCTACCTTTTAAAGTTTATTAAAATATTAAAGACAACAGAACATGAGTTACTCTACAAATATATTGTAAACTAATAGGTTCAAATATTCTTTTCCAGTTATCAAAGAAATAATTTGTTACTTCGTTTTAATTTTGTAACTATTAAATTAAAACCTATGGATGGTGGAAAACCATATTCTGTAATATTAAAACCACCCGGGTCTCCACTTTTGCCATGACCTCCCTTTTAATTTTCAACAAACTTATCCCACAAGTTTTTCTAAACTTTTTAACAAAAACTTTCCTCCTTTCCCACTGTTGCAATTTCTAGCCAAGAATTATTGGCCATCTGGTTCCCTATGATCACGCATGGACGGATCGTAAAGATGTCTGTACAGTCGTAACTATTTCAAACAAAATCTCTTCAAAATGATTCATATTCAACTGTTTTGAGTCTTCCAAAATTGTGTGCGCTCCACCAGCCGAAACCATGCCACGCACACCCAAAGCGACCCTCCTCAAAGACATTGATGATGTCACATTCGCCGCACGCACTCAAGCGAACTAGTGGATGCTTCAAGTATCAACCAAGCATAAGGCTTTGATCTAAATTGTGCCATACTTGGTGCCTGTCGCTTTAAATTCTAATGAGATTGTGCTCTTTTCAAAAGAGGGCGGAGCTACAGATGCCTACGTGCTAGCATAGTGGCAGATAAAAAAAAACACTAACATCCTATGCTAATGAGGAAGAGATGATCACTAGTCGGCGGGGCTTCCCCCCTCTGATGACACGTACAACAGGAGAGTGTCAATCAAAGTGTTTCTGCAGACTGTTTTTAGGATGTGTCATTATTAAAAAGAAAGCTATTGTTGGGTTGTGTCCCCTTTAAGAGAAAGCAATGCGGGAGATTGCATGGTACACAATGCTAAGCGAGTGACTCGTGTTGTTTGCGCTAATGACCTGTAAACTGATCTAAAACTGAAATGTTCCTGTTCCCAGTGTGGTAAGAAAGTTGAATCTTTGTTTTTGTTTCACTGATGTGAAGTTTGAATTGTCTGTTTGAGATCGCTAAGTGAAGTTAGCGCCTAAGCGCCTAATGTGATTATTAGCTGAATGCTAAACTACACTTCTTTTTTGCTTTATGTATTTAGCGTTTTTCTGGGTATATTTTCTGTTGTATTAGGGAGTGTTTTGTGTTTGGGTAACCATTTAGAAGCTCATATGCTCTGAATATAGGCCTATGGTTATGTTTAATTAAAACACTGGAATGTTGATTACACTGCGATGTATCAGCTATCAAGTGAAACAGCTTTGATTAATTAGTAATATTTTATTGTTTCGGTAACGCTTTCTTTTACGACCCGCAAAGTACCGCGTAAGTACAGTGAAATAACGGTGTACTTTTATGTACGTATAGTATAAGTATAATGAACGTACATGTAGGTATAAGGGAACAAACTGTGATGCTTAATAAGGGGGTTACAACCAGATATGCAACATGCAAAGTACCGCGTAAGTATATTGATTTTACAGTGTACTTTTTCTATAAAGTGCAAGGAACAAACCATAATGTTTGCTTAATAAGGGGGTAACAATAGGATATTCAACACGCAAAGGATCGCGTAAGTATGCTGCATTTACAGTGTACCTTTCTTTAAATACTGTATACATATAAAGAATGATGCAAGGGTAGTAACAACCTACAGTACAACCTGCAAACACCTGCGTAAGTACATTAATAATAGTACCCTTATTCAGTGCTTGGGTTTTATATGGGGTGTTTAGTAAGTAAAAGGTTTACCCTTTTAAATAAAAAGGTTTACCCTTTAACTACAGGGAACGAGGAAAAAGCTGGATTTCAACGCACAAGTGTTTATTTCAGCCCAGGCTCATTCTGAGAACGTAGTCCCGAGTACGTTTCTGGAGGCCGCGGAATACGTCCCGTCAGGTACGTCTTTCTGCACTTTTTGCTTTGGCGAGTCCACGAGAGGCCGCTGCGGACGCTTTTTGAGATCTCAAGTGTCTCTCGCAAGTGCCGTTCGCGCCTGCCGTTCTCGCGTAAACCCGCCAGAGGCCGCTGTCGGCCAAGCGTTTTTGGCTGACTGAACGACTGACTGAGCATCCGATCGGACTGACCCACCCTCCCCCTTCCCTAAACACAACCAAAATCTTATCGATTGACCCACCCACCCACCCGCTTCCCTAAACCCAACCAACGGCTTTCAAAAAAAAGCAATCCAGAACAAAACAAAACAAAACCCCCTCGTCTCATTTTTACCACATTTTCAGACTTCGTTGCATTCTCACCCTGTTGTTTACTGGTTTACTTCGTTACACGGATTCTGTGTTTGTCTTACCTGCTTTCTGGAACCGCTCCTCGCCGGACTCGAACCCCGGCATCGTCGTGGTGGTCAGCTCCTCTCTGTGGCTCGAGTCTGCCGACAAACACAGCGAGCTAACGGGACAAACTGGTTGCAGCAGTAAAGTCGTCCACACGAGGCGGTCGGCCGGCAAGCGCGAGAAGAAAAGGCGTCACACCGCCCCGTAGCGTTCCTTTAAAAAAAACGAAACGCAGCCGTACGTACCCCTGACCACGTAATGCGCGGTCTCCAGAAACGTACTCGGGACTACGTTTTCACAATGAGCCTGTGTTGGTTTATTTGAACAGTAAGAACAGAGAAAACTACATCAGCATTTTTAATTGATTGAAGGCCAAATCGCACACTACATTTTTCTATAAAAACATCAGCAATACTTTTACTGAAATGCTACAGTTGTTACCCCCTATTACCCAAACATTACCCATTTGTTCCTTTGCACTTTATAGAAAAGTACACTGTAAAATCAATATACTTACGCGGTAGTTTGCGTGTTGCATATCTGGTTGTAACCCCCTTATTACCCAAGCGTTACAGTTTGTTCCCTTATACCTACACGTATGTTCATTATACTTATACTATACGTACAGAAAAGTACACCGTTATTTCACTGTACTTACGTGGTACTTTGCATGTTGCATATCTGGTTGTTACCCCCTTATTACCCAAGCATTACAGTTTGTTCCCTTATACCTACACGTACGTTCATTATACTTATACTATACGGACAGAAAAGTACACCGTTCTTTCACTGCACTTACGCGGTACTTTGCGGGTCGTAAAAGAAAGCGTTACCATTGTTTCTTTTCTATGTTTGCAGTTTCACCACACACACACATACTCAAGATAGCAATGAACGACTACAAATAACAAGTGCTTTAATGCAACAACCTTGTGAGTTCTACATCTGGGAATAAAAGAAAATAACAAACTCCATGTTAATGTTATCTTTATTGGTAACAGCTAATAAATGCTTACCGTTAAAAGCTGGTTATATTCACACGCTGCTCCCACACAACTGTGTGTAAACCCTTTATAAAACTGATTTTTGCATAATAGGTCCCCTTCAAAGTCACACATCTGATATCAGTAACCAAAACACCAGGCAATGACAATATCATTCCTAAAGGAGAAAGGCAGCATTCAGTAGATGCTGGTCTTAAAAGCAAGGCCGTGCTCATGTTTTGTTGTCATTCTTCGCTTTGCTCCTGTCACAGGAAGCTTAGCTGCTCAAACTAGAAAATCCCCTCTTTCTGCGGTTACCAAGGAAACTATTTACCGAGACTCTTTCTCCCCCACAGCCTTCATTCTCGCCTCCTGAATCGAGAAAAGTAGCTACTTACGTTTCGACTTCTGCTCTGTGCATAATAAGTCTATTACAAGCACAATGTGTTATCAGGCTGGAAGGCCAGCTGATCGCAGGCCTGTGAGGACTTACCGCAAAAAAACCAAACTGACACTTTCATATTGTGTTGCCTGTCAAACGCTGAATTGATTGTAATTGCTGATGTCTCGGACGTGTATTAGCAAAAGCGGCTTCTGAAGCCTGTCATGGGTTGAATAGGCTTTAAAGGATTATCGTGGAAAAGGAGCATGAGCTCTAAATGACTGCGTTTATTATTCCGCCCAACAATGAGGCCGTATAATAGTGCATCAACAGTTATGGGTATGAGCGACTTGTGGATCTATATCTGGGTCAGCACTCAAATCAGGAAAATGGGTCAAGAGACGCTGGAGAGACAGACTCTGAGGTATAGTAGTGTTTTCTTTATGCCTCTATCATGTCTTGTGTGATGAACAATAAGAACTCAAAACACTCACATGCAATACATGTAATACAACACTTAAACAGAGGTCGCTTGAAGAGATGGGTCATCCGAAAAAAGGTCATCCAAGACATTTCTAAAACTCTAAGGTCATTTGTAGCATAAGATGATTAATCATCATAATACATTCATTCATCCATTCATTCATTTTCTTTTCAGCTTATTCTCTTTATTAATCTGGGGTCGCCACAGCGGAATGAACCGCCAACTTATCCAGCATATGTTTTACGCAGCGGATGCCCCTCTAGCTGCAACCCATCTCTGGGAAACATCAATACACACTCATAGACTATGGACAATTTAGCTCACCCAGTTCACCTATACCGCATGTCTTTGGACTTGTGGGGGAAACCGGAGCACCCGGAGGAAACCCACCCGACCACGGAAAGAGCATGAAAATCATAATAAATAAAAGATGTCAATTTTCAGATATGTTTACAGCCTATTCATTAATGCTATGCAAAACAAACACTCTAACATCAGAAGAGTTAAGATACCTGTTACGTTCGGGGTAGGTGTGACGAAGACAACGGGGCGAGGATCCAAGTGCAGAATTATTTAATGAAAAATCAAAGTTAAAGCAGGCATGAGATCGCAAGGCAGATAGCAGACACGGATAATCAAAATATAAAGTTGAGGTCAAAAACACGGAAGAAACTGGAACAAAAGAAAACCGTCGCAAAGTCACAAACAGAGAACACATAACCGCAGACAATGTCGCTGCGATGAATGAGTGTGTGTGTGCTGCTTATGAAGTGTGTGTGATCAGTCGTGATGGTCCTCCGCTGGTGTGAGTGCAATCAGTCATGATATGTAGCAGGAGTGTTTGTGTGTGCTGCATGAGTGGTGTTGTAGTCCGTAAACTGGCCGATCTGTAGTTCCCAGAAGTGTGATCTCTGGCAGAGGAGAGATCGCTGGTGATCATGACAATACCAACATGTTGTTCAATAAAAACCAACACAGGCTCATTGTAAAAAATGTACCCCCGTATACATTTCTGTAGAGCGCGAATTATGTTGCCAGTGGTACATATGGCTGCATTTCGTCTTTCAAGAGTTCACACTTAGCTGATGATTGATATAAAGCTTGTTTGGCATGCTGTCCCGGGAGAGAGCCCTGAGCTCATAAGATCCTCGAGCCCGGGGCTCCCTCCCGTTTGCAATGCGAGAGTGGAGTTTGAGCTCAGGTAGATCTCAAGAACTCCCCTGCTGTAGTCGCTAATGAACAGATAGTGATTGCTCTTAAGAGATAACTACTTACTAGGAGCATGTCTATAGTGCCGATTTGGATTAGTCAATTAACTTAAGCTGCATGTTTTTGGATGGTGGGAGGAAACCGGGGAACCCAGGGAAAACCAACATGAGCATGGGGAGAACGTGTAAACTCTGCACAGAAACGTTGTCTGGCTTGGTAAGAACTAGAACCAGTGACGTTCTTGCTGTTAGGTAACAGTGCTAAGCTCTGGGCCACTGTGCCACCCATCTAGGAAAGGAGGAGGAGTGGGGTGAAAGGGGGGATTCTTCAAAACGAAGATGGTTGTGATATGGAACTTAGGGTATTTATAGTGGCTTAGGAATCGTCTGATTGGTGAATCATAGATTGAATAATGCAGGACCAGCTGTGATCAATCATAAGCACGTAATCTTCTCGAAAATAGATCCGCCCACCCCTAATAAAAACCCAGGGTATCCCAATGATACAAACACACTGAAATGACGGTATGAAAAACAGTATTAATAATGTATGCCCGAGCATGCACCGCCAAGTTATGAACGAAACAACATTTCATAAATAATTCAAACACTTGTCTCGGCACTTGAGTTACTGTTTATTTCTCACCGTCTCTGAAACCTGAAGCATGCTATTGTAAACCTGAAAAACTCTCAAGTCTCGGTGTGCTCTTGAACTGTTTTGCTGGTCTGTGTGTGTGTGTCTTTCTTCAACGATGGTCTCGGGAGATAAAAGAGCGCTAGTTGGTAAACTTGTGGTTATAAAAAGCGTATCGTTCTGACAATCCCAGCAGTTTCCATGCCAACAACAGAGAGGTAAAGCGGCCTCGTCTCTATTGAGGAAGACATCAGATGAGAGAGTTTGATGAGGTCAAACACGCCAAACATCATCTGGAAATGTAGCTTAAGAAACGTATTTCTAATTAGATGAGAATAACGTGCTGTATGATTAGCGGTATATTTATATCTTATACACAGAGAGGGTATTTATAAAGCCACTTCTTACATGTGGAGAGCAAGAAGTAAAGATGACGACTGCGTAGAAACTGCTACAACATTTTACAAGTAATTACAAATAATGTTTGGATGAAACGTTGTGAACTTTCGATGTAGAAAGATATGTTAAACTTGTTCCAGTTTTACCGTATTCACAACAACTTAAAAAAAATTTGATTAATGTTAATTACTAATACTAATTACAAATACTCAAACTACTGTAATTGAGTAGTTTTTCTCAGGAATTGTACTTTACGGAGTAGTTGTGGACTTTTACTTTCCTTTGCGTACATTTTCAGTGCAGTATCGGTACTTTTACTCCACTACTTTCCTTCAACCTGCAGTCACTACTTTATTATTCTTGTCTATGGTCATTGTCTAAAGTAAAAAGATCAGTCCCGTGATTCCTGTCCAATTAAATCACACATAGAAAGTAAATCGCATCATACTGAACAACCTCAAGACATGGGCGCTTTATAAATGCAGCAAACCTTTTGGAAACATTAAAAACGTTCAAGAAGACGTCCAAAATCTTTACACGCAATGATCCAGAGACTGTTTATAGACTGCATGTCACTGAAAATGATGGATGTCGACAGTATGATGACTGAAATCACCAAACAGCCTTAAACAATCACTAAATTGAAGGTATTGTTGGAAAAAAGGAATATATTTTTTATTATTTTTTTGTATCTTGTTTGTTCATTACACAATTGTGTTGGTATTGCTTTAGATAAAATATTAACTGAACTTCTCTTGAGTCTGATATGTTTGCATACTAATGATGCATTTTTGCAGAAGTAGAAGTTTCTTGCCACTGACTGGATAGAGCGACATCATTATATGAAAATAACTTTCACGTCTCACTTTCCTTTACAATGCGATGTTCTTAAAGGTGTGAAAACAGAATGTTACAGAGCATGCCTTATCTGATAACAATGTCAGCATACGTGCGCACAGAAGTTTGCAGATAGAGGAAGTATGATTGTTTGTGGCCAATGGAGGACTGGAGAATGATTGACAAGTGACGAATTTCACTAAACTCCACCTGTTAATATCAGCTGCCTATAAAAGTCGGAGTCAGAAAATGAGAACTGTTGCGCACCTCCTGAATGTAACATTCGCATCGCATTGAGGATAACAGAATTCTGTGAATCGAATTATTCATTTGTATACAATAAATTGCTACAATGTTTGACATTGAAGAAAAACCTCTCCTGACCTTTTTTATTGAACACGCATGGAATTGGTTAAAAATTCCAACAGTATGAAGAATGGAAGGAAGGGCCAAATAAAAGGAAGGACCGAACAAGGAATGGAAGGAAGGACTGAAGAACCAAATAAATGAAGGAAGGATTCAAGGAAGGACTGAACAAATGACCTAATTAAGGAACAAAAATATGAAAGAAAGAATGAGCGAACAAATGAAGGGAGGAAAGAAGGAAGGACCAAATGAATGAAGTAAGAATTCAAGGAAGGACTGAACAAACTAAGGAAGGAAGGAACAAACGAATGAATGAACAAAAGGAGCTAATGTAGGAAGGAACAAAAATATGAACGAAGGAAGGAGGGAACAAACAAATGAATGAAGGAAGGAGAGAACAAGCAAACAATTGAAGGAAGGTTGGAAGGAACGAACGAAAATAGGAAGATCCCTAAATATACTACATGTTGTTTGTGCAGGGATGTGTAAACGTAACATTCTGTAAACGCATCAACTTTTCACAGCGTAATACTCACTACTCACTACTCTTGAGTACTTTTAATAGGTCTACTTTTTTACTCATACTTTGAGTAATATTTACTACAGATACTTTTACTCTACTTGCACTACATTTTTGGGCCAGTAATAGAACTTCTACTTGAGTATGATTTTTCACTACTCTTTCCACCACTGTTGTTTAGACGTTATTGTTGCAACATAGGCTCGTTCTGAAAACGTAGCCCTATATACGTTTCTAGAGACCGCAAATTATATAGCCAGTGGTACGTATGGCTGCATTTCATTTTTTAAATGAACGCTAAGGGGCGGTATGATGCCATTCGTGTTTCACGCTTACCAGCAGACCGTTTACCTCTGTATGGACGGCTTTCCTGCTGTAACCAGTTTGTCCCGTTAGCTCACCTTGGACGTCAGTGGACTTGAGACGCAGAGAGGAGTTGACCACGATGACGGGGTTTGAGTCCAGTGAAGAAAGGTTCCAGAAAGCAGGTAAGACAAAAACACAATCCAAAACATAAAATGAACAAGTAAATAATGGTGAAAATGTGGTGAAATCTGAAATCGTGGTAAAAATAGGGCTTTTCTTTTTCTGGATTGCTTTTGAAAATTGTTGATTGGGTTTAAGGAAGTGGGTCGGTGGATCAATCAATAAAATTGGTTGGGTTTAGAGAAGGAGGAGGGTGGTTCAGTGAATCGGTCAGTCAGTCAGTCATTCTGCCAGTCAAACAGTCAGTCGACAGCGGCCTCTGGTGGATTTACGCGAGAACAGCAGGCGCGTGTAACGCGGAGAGTGACACTGATATCGGTGGTGAGGATCCAAACGCAGGTTTATTAGTGAAGTCAGGTAAGCAGTGGTCAACACAGGTGCAAACAGATATTTACAGGCAATCCAGAATCGATGTCAAAGTAACAGGCAGAAGGTCAACAAGGCAGGTAGCAGACAGGGATAAACAGACAAGCAGGGCGAGGATCAAAACTCAAGCTGTGTCCGAAACCGCCTACTACTCAGTAGGTACTGCATTTGAATTTAAACGTACTGCTCGGCCGTTAGAAAAGTATGTTCTATACAGTATGAATGTGAGAAGTATGAATGGAATTCAGACGTACTACATCCGCCATTTTGTCATGGTCACGTGACCTACCTGCGTCAGTTGCGTCGCTTCACTCCCATTCATGAGTTCTCTCGCGGGGCATCATGGGATAGTGCAGTGTGCATGGGATGCGCACTTCAGAATCTCGCTGGAAGTACTAAGTCATGCGGGTACTTCTCGCATACTGATTTTTGAATTCTATGAATTCAGACATACTACTCAGCTTGCATACTGATTTTAGCGTACTGTTTAGTATGGAATTATGCGATTTCGGACGCAGCCACGATAAGACAAGATAAAGGAAATGCGTTGTAATGTCATTTACAGTTAACAAGACTCAGCAATGACTGTGTGTGTTTGTGCTGCTTATATAGTGCAGTAGTCAGTCCAGAGGCAGCTTCAGCTGTGACAGTCTAATCAATGGTGACTTGGAGCAGGTGAGTGTGTGTGTGTTGCATGACTGGATCTGTAGTCCATTACTTGGCAGATTTGTAGTTCTTGAGAAATGTGTGCGTTTACCAGCAATCTCTGATGGTTAGATCGTGGGTGATCGTGACAGCAGGTGCGCGTGGCACTCGCAAGAGAAATCTCAAAAAGTGTACACAGCGGCCTCTAGTGGATTCGCGAAAACAAAAACGTACCCCCTGGGATGTATTTGGTGGTCTCCAGAAATGTATATAAAGGTACATTTTAAGAATGAGCCTGGGTTGCATTGTTCAATTGTTGAATTTATTCATTCGTTCATTTTCTTGTCCCTTTATTAATCTGGGGTCGCCGCAGTAGAATGAACCACCAACTTATCCAGCATAAGTTTGACGCAGCGGATGCCTTTCCAGCTGAAACCCATCACTGGGAATCATCCATACACACTCATGCACACTCATACACTACGGACAATTTAGCTTACCCAATTCACCTATACCGCATGTCTTTAAACTTGTGGGGGAAACCGGAGTACCAGGAGAAAACCCACACCAACACGAGGAGAACATGCAAACTCCACACAGAACTGACCCAGCTGAGGCCCTCTTGTTGAATTTAATTATTACATAAAATGTGATTGGGCCACTTAAATAGGATCATTATAAAATGGGCATGGCCAGATAAACCCATCAATTGCTGTATACAGCTTTATTTGTTTTCGTTCTTGTTTGTTTTTCTTCATCTCTGAATTGTGACCAGACCGCTATTTATCACCAGCCATCAGCTCCCTCATCTCCGGTCTGATTGTTGGTTCACCAGTGGCAGTCGTTTCTCCTGGGATTTGGAGATAGAGAGTTGACTTTTCCCCCTGCCGGAGCTGCTCTCCTGTGGATTCTGTGGTTTATCGTTGCTGGAAATCTTGATCCTGTCAACATTCAATCCATCACTGCCGGGCGCCCAGGTTTTCTACCTGCTGCTTAATACCATTTATTTTGATTATTTTCTTGACTTCAGTACATGTTTGGAATATTGCGACAGTTCTGCTACGTTCGGGTCCCATTGTATGATTGAAGGATCTGGCCAAGTATAGACTCAGCTGGTGACCCAATGAGCAATGATTATTGATGCAAAAACATACAAAAATGACTAAAACTTAACTACAGTGGCCATCATATATGAGTATACCCCTCACAAATCTCTCATTTAAATGAATATTTTCTACAGGATGCTATACAATATTATATTTGTGCATATATACTGTATTAGATGAGTCAGTACTGAAACCAAATCTGGAGCTAATCTTACAAAATAACTTACAATAACGGTGCAAATATTAGTAGCCCAAATTTATATGTTATATATATGTAAGGGATAAGCCGTTCGCGGAGCTGCCGCTGACCGCCTGGAGCTTCCAACATTTTTTTAAAATGCGCTTTTCTTACACATAAACTGCCGATTTGACTCGAAAATAACTACATTCTCGCTTGAAAAACTCTTAAAACTTGATTTTGTGGCATATTTGATGAGTTTTTCCTAATTTTGCAGATTTCCCGTCCGCCATTAATAGCCCTCATCGGTTTTATGCGCAGCACATGTGAGTTGCTATAGTAACTGTAAACGTTTGGGAGAAGCGCATTTATTTCGAACTGTGATCAAAACTGACTGGAGCTACCTGAGCGTTTCAACGAAATATACCACACCCTCCAGCCAATCAGAATCAAGAATTTCAACAGACCATGGAATAAATATATACACACACATATGTATATATATATAATTTTTATTTAAAAAGAGCAAAAAATCAAGAGAAACCAAAAATATATTAAATTTTGTTGAAATTTTGAAGTTTGTAATATTTTTTATTTTTTTGCAACTTAGCATGAATTTAAATTTGTTATTTTTCAAATAAATATATTTGTTTAATAAATCTGTTTTGTTCAAATGCACCAAGATATACTACCTAATCACTGAGAAACTGATAAAAATATTCATTTTCAAAATGGAGTGTAAAACCGCAGCAAAAAGGCGAACAAACTCTGGTTTATTTTAACCAAACTAAATGAGTCTGGGAAGCTCTCTTAGTCCCTGAAACAGTTTCAAATGCAGCCATTCAATTACATTTACACATTTATTTCTGTCACTTGTCACTAATAATAGTTGCATATTTAACTTAAAATTTGCATATATAACTTAAATGAAGTTTATTTATGAACTAATTTCGAGAGAATCACGTGCTTATGATTGCTCACGGCATTATCCAATTCAAGGTTCACCAATCAGATGATTCCTAAGCCACTACAAATACCCTCAGTTCCATATCACAACTATCTTTGTTTTGAAGAATCCACCCTTCCACCCCTACTCCTCCTCCTTTCCTAGATGTGTGGCATGGTGAGTTATCTCTTAAGAGCAATCACTATCTGTTCGTTAGCTACTACAGCAAGGGAGTTCTCGAGATCTACCTGAGCTCAAACTCCCCTCTCGCCTTGCAAACGGGAGGGAGCCCCGGGCTCGAGGATCTTATGAGCTCAGGGCTCTCTCCCGGGACAGCATGCCAAACAAGCTTTATATCAATCATCAGCTAAGTGTGAACTTTTGGAAATAGTGTTTGAGTGCCTCAACCATTGTTGCCTCATTCTCATGTGAATCCCATGAGTGAAAGTCATTGGTGAAAACAGGCTAATTAGAACAAAAACACAGACAGTAACCTTACTTAAAGAACTTTACTCGCATGATGTGTTTGATGAACAATGATGAATGAATCATTTGAATTCATATTAACCCCGTGCTACACTTGTCATTTTTCAAATTTCACATTTTTTATTTAATTGAAATATGAAACTTCTTAAGGATATTTGTTGGGAATGGATGACGAAAAACCCTTCAAACTCATTTTAAACTCAGTTTTACACCATGTCCTAACTACACACAACTGGACACCGCAAGACGTGATTAAGACATCTTTTCCATCCTAAAAGAAGTTTTTGTCTTAACCATTCGTGATGGTGATGAGTGTCAATCCTATTTAGAATTCTTCTATTTCCACAACGCCATAGCATGTTATGTTCGACGTTAGTTTTTGTGTGTGTGTGTGTTTATTATTCTCAAACTCTCCGTTTCCTACTCCACCTTCAGGTTCTTATTGGTCCAGTTCTTTCTGTCAATCATCATTATGACGGTGCCAGTTCCACCAATCCCTGGACGCGCCGTATGATTTAAAGCTCGGACAGACCAGTGTGTGGTGTGCGCTCTGCCTCGGCGTATCTTTGTGCTCCACGCAATCCTTGTGTTCATGCTTCGGCTTTGTTGTGATTTATCTCAGTCGTACTGTGGTAATTCGAGTTTACTTGTTAAACTTCGTGAGCTTTAAGTAAAATGATTTGATGGTTGTTGTGTGATTCTAAACTGAATCTATGACCTTCGTGGTAGGTTTGTTCAGTTAGATTGAGTTTTGTTAGATTAGTTGGAGTGTTTTGCCACCTGTGCAGTTTTGAGTTTTGTAGTATAATTAGTTTAGATCGAGTGTCGTATACACTGAAGATGTCGGGTTTATTTTTCATTATTTATTTTTGTCGCCTAGTTTAGACTTTAGATTTAGGTAGTGTTTTGTTTCGTTAATTTCTTTGATTTGGCTTACACTCATTTGTTTCGTGTAAAGATAATGTTGTAAATATTTATTTCTTTTTCCCCATTTATTATTGTCACTTATTGTTTAATCCTTGAAGTACAAAGCTTAAATTGAGACTTGATTTTTGCCTTGTCTTTGATCTGTCTCACCTAAATGTTACAGCATCCCACTTAAACATCATAAACTCGTAACATAGCAGAACAACAGCATAAACTACTATGACAATGATCACCTCAGGTACTGATTATGGGCTTTATTCAGTGTTAAACACTACCGATTTAGTTTAAATGTCATTGTACGTAACATTTATTGCCATACTACTGAATGTAGCAGCAGATAGTTCACCTCAGATATTATAAATAAATAAAATCACTAGAAAACTGTTGGAAAATGAAAACGCAAACCAACAACATCAGTCACTCAATGGCTATTAATAAAGTTAAAGAGGTTTATTATGTATTAATTATATTACTTTTGTGTTGTGAGTGCAGTGGCTGGTACTTAAATGTTTCTGTAATGGCGCGTCGCATTTGGTTAGAGTGAAACAGGCTTTGTAATATAGGTATTTTATCTAAAATATGAAGATAATATGTGTAAATAATCCATAACTCAAGTCTTAAGCTCATATATCTTTTTTTATTATTGTTTTATATTAATTTTAAATTCCAACAATTTGCCACGTATCTCAAATGCTCCAAAGCATTCGATGTTTACAACAGTTTAGGCTAGGAATTTCATTTAACAGGTCATAAATGGATTGTACAGCATAAATATAGTTTAGTACTATAAAATCCCCTGAGGATAAAAGCAATATGTGAAAACACTGCTGAACTAGTACACTCCAGAGGGTTAATGCATTGCTAAATACTGCATTTAGACATATTGAACATTCCTGTCTTTTTGTTATTCTACTGCTGCTGTTTTCTTTAAAGCTTTGATTTGTGCCTAGCAACAGTCAAAGAGTAATCGAATGATAATTTATTACATAAGGAGTTTAAAAACGCATTAGTGATCCAAGCCAAAAGGTAAATCATTTTAGAGGCAAAGCTAGTTACTTCATACCGATGAAGGATTGCAAACGTGCATTTTAATTACTTTGAATAGCATGCACTGATCAATCATGCATAACAAAGTGCATTAATACAATAAATGCACGCAGTTTGGATGTCAACAATAAGATTCATACAGCTTTCATTTACCATTATAAATTAAAGGGAAAATTCACCCTAAATAAATGTGTATTTACTCAATATTTACTCTCCCTCAAGTAGCTCTAAACCTTTATGAGTTTCTTTATCCTGTTGAACACATAGTACATTTGCTAACATTTTTCAGCTAAGCATAGGTATGTTTTCTTATTTCAAGACATCTAACCAAGGTTATATACAATATTACACACCAAATATTACACTTAAACACAAGAAACTACTTTCTTCTGCCATTCATTCACATCTGCAGCTGATGTCAGTACAGCAAAAACCATTACTAATTCATCAACGTCACTTTAGAGCTAGTATTTGAATGATTCTCTAGCGTAATGTCTAAAATGATTTTTTTTTTAAAAACAGGTGATTTTGCTCACATTTGAAGATTATAAGGCTGAACGGCATGAAATGCCATCAGTCTAGAGACATTTTTTCAGTATTTCTCTATTGCAATCAGGATTTCACAATAATTAACCTTGAAAATGCCAATGCAAAGCAAACACTACTGGATTATGGCATAAATACAGCACAAGAACATACAAAAGACAGAGATCGACTTAGAAAGTCACTTACCTGTATTATAATAATTTGATCAGCTGTAGTTTACACTGAGTTTTTCTCCTCTAAGGGCTTACTATGTGGTCTTTGTCACCATCTTGTGGCAGAACATCAACTGTCTTTACTCTGCTCAGTATGACAGGCAAATTCCCGCCAATGAGCTGAATCTCCGAAATTTTAAATATTTAAATTAGGCACTATCCTTATAAATAAACTACAATCTAAACAACTACATTCTTGTCTAAAAGTCCTCAAAAGTACATTTTATTGACCAACAGCTGCAATATTTGTCAAACTGTAGTGCGTTTATTGATCTGCTGCCACTCTATGTGGGCAGACTAATACAGAAGGGCGAAGAGGCTGTATGAGTGCTGTTATTGCAGAATATCGCACAGCTATCAGCCAATCAGATTCGAGAACCAGATTGAACTGTTGTATAATGGATGTATAAACCTCACTCCTCTGACCATGGTCTTTAGCCTCATTGTTAGAGTGACCAATATACAAAAGATTGCCGGTTGCCGATTCCAATTCAGACTGGGTTGGGTGCAGTAGGACTAGTGTTTATTTATATATATATATATATATATATATATATATATATATATATATATATATATATGTAAGGGATAATAAACGGCTTGCCATGTGTTACAGGATTTTAATGCACGACGTGGAGGCAAAGGACCACACGACGAAATCTGCTGTTAAATATAGGTGAAGTTTGCATAATGAAAAAACATATCAGGACAGGTAGGAGCTGCCGCTGACCGCCTGGAGCTTCCAACATGTTTTAAAACGTGCTTTTCATACACACAAACGGCCGATTTGACTCGAAAATAACTACATTCTTGCTTGAAAAACTCTTAAAACTTGATTTTGTGGCATAGTTTATGAGTATTTTCCTAATTTTAACAGCCCTCATCGGTCTGATGCCCAGCACATGCGAGTTGCTATAGTATTATTTCGAACTGTGATCAAAACTGACTGGAACTACCTGTGCGTTTCAACGAAATATACCACACCCTCCAGCCAATCAGAATCAAGAATTTCACCAGACCATGGAATATATATATATATATATATATATATATTAGATTAGATTCAACTTTATTGTCATTACACATGTACAAGTACAAGGCAACAAAATGCAGTTTAGGTCTAACCAGGAGTGCAATAGCAGCAAGTGCAGATACAGGTATAAATTTTAAAGTGCAGTTATAGAAAAACTATGGTAACATTTACAAATGGATGTACTATGAACATTATATACAGGTTGCATTAGCTATGAACAGAGATTTACCATAAGTGATTATACGTACAGGTTGCTATTAATAATCAGAAGTGTGCAGATATATAAACAATTACAAATGTATATGTACAGTGGTTATGTACAGTTCAAATAAATGAATCAGTGCAATGTAGGTTGCTTATTAATAATCAGAAGTTTGCAGATAGATAAACACAATTAATAATGTGTACAGTGAGTGTGTACAGTGCAAATAAATGAATCAGTGCAATGAATATGTGCAATTTTTAACTGGAGAGACGTCGAGCCCCACGATGCGTATGCGCCGGCATCTTGTCTTATTATTGCTGTCATAAAAAAAGTCATATGTTACCACCTTAACCTTTTTAAAAAACTAAATTTGCTTCTTAATTACTTTTTAGGGAAAGCAATGTGATGTGTTATGTAATTGAGGTATTTTTTAGTTTTTATATAAAGATAGGCTTAAAAATTGTAATATATATCTTTTTTTTTTACTCAACACTGTCTGTATCTTCTTAAGTCATTCATTTATTTCTCATACTTAGATGGTTGTTTTATTTAGTGTCTCTTCTTTTAGTCAGGCGCCAGGTCTTAGGGGTGAGATCTTAGCCAAACGCTAGATCTCACCCGTAGAAAGGTCTTGATCCCCGCCTGATGTCAGATCTCACTTATGGATTTACGCTGCTATCCCACAAAGAAAGATCTGCCAGTATGGTGACGGCCCAAGTCACAGTGTAAAATCTTTTTAGCTGCCCAATTAAGTACCAACAACTGTTAAATTTCCATTTGGTGATGAACAAAAAGAATTTGTCTCTTACCAGAGAGTTCAGATGCCACTCGAGTTCCTTTTTCCCAGATGTCTGTGGGGTTCCTCTCCGGGCCTGGCGGTTGGTCCCTCAACACATGGGGCAGGGCTGTGATACAAAGTCCTAGGATGATCAGTCATCGTCCGCAGGGTCCGGAAAAGTTCCTCCAAGACATCCCACTATTCTGATACCAAATTGTAGTGGCTATTTTCTTTAAGGAGGCTCTCTCAGTGGTCAAGAAGACAAATTCTTACCCAAAGTGTCTTTTAAAGTTTTATTCTTTGCAAAGAAGGTCAGACAGTCATACAGCAGCGCAGGTTTCTGCAGAGTGTGAGACCCCGAAACAGAGCGTGTTCTCTTTTTATCTAGTTTGCTAAGCTCACAAGGTCATTAATGACATACAGAATGAATCACAGTTACATCAACGCACACATTTAACCTTTGACCGTCTATATTTCAGTCTTAACTACCACCTGAACATATAGCTTGTTAAATCACCATGGATGTATACCGATCTTGTCTGGTGATAAGCAGATTTTAAAGTGGTCACACATAGCTTAATGTAAACAGTACATCCATGGAAGAATAAAAGAACATTCCTTTATAATGTATATAAATGAATTTCCACCGCAGTGTTTAAAAGAAGAAAGTAAGTCAAACAGGTTTGTGACGAGTGAGTATGTGATGTCAGAATTCTCATTGAGATCCATCCCTTTAAAATAATTAATAACCAAAGTCTCAATCGCAAAAATGTTTCAAAGTTAACGAGACAGTGAGCGGTAAAACAGAGCAGGAATTGGAGAGGTCTTGCAGTCTGGTAAGCAGATTTGAGTGTAACCTGTGCAGGGTGGCACAGAATCAGGAACAGATGTTCAAATCACGGATGAGGGAATCCTGCCTCTCTCTCCCTCTCTCTTTAGGACTGTCAGTGAGAGCCAGACAAGATGGCGGAAGAAATCCCATGAGCAAAAACACAAAATGAAAAGAGACAGCTACACACACACACACACACACACATACTCAACAAGTCGAGCTTCCACAGCTCTGACAGCAATTGGGGAATCCAAATGAACAAAATAGATTAACCCTCCCACACAGCAGGCATAACCTATTGGAAGTTCTCCCCCAACTGTCAAAGCAGAGGAATATGAAACTGGAGGTGATGGCATGAAAGCTGATTAGTTTTGATTGAGTCAAAATAAACCTGGGGACCAACTGCTGTTTGGCGCACTCATGCCGAAACTGATTAACCACCGATACGCAGATGTGCAGACAGCTCGTACCTGACAGAAATATCTGCCTGATTTTGTGTGTGTGTGAGACAAAGAATAATTGCATCACCATTAAAATGCCTCATAAGCTTTTTGTAAATTATAAAATTGACTTCTATGCAATGTGTAATGTAGCTGTATGTGTATGTAATGTTGTGTATTTGAAATGTGTCATAGAAGGGAAAACTGGATATAGCTAAATAATAAGAGTTCAGTACATGGATATGAAATGCCATTCCATGTGCATACCATTATCCTCATTTAAATCCTGTGTGTAAAATCCCAGCCAAATTGAACAAAACACACACTTACTTATTACTTATGGAACCATTAATATGCACAACCTCAGCAGCATTTGATTTGCCACAACATTTTTCTAGCGATATTAAAACAATTATAATTATTTTCCCATGTTTTCTAAGTTTAACACAGCCAGTTATGATGTCTGTTTATGAGACTCTTATTTTGAAAAACGGACATCCATTAGCTCTGAGGTAAGTCAATGCAAGAACATGCTCTCAGTTTACAGCTCATCAGAATGCCAAATTCTGTAAATACATCATAAATGTATCTGTTTAAATTTATCCTTTGTTAGTTTATTGTGTATATTGTGACATTTTCCATGTATGTTTGTAATGAGGCAACAAATACATGTAGAAAGTTTAATAAGTGGCAATAAACTTTAAAAACACATCTGTTAACATGGAGGACGATATTAATATTCACAAGCCTTCCAAAATGAAGTAAAACAGAGCAACGTTTGATTGACCACAACATTTCCTAGTGAAATTAAAACAATTTTAATGTTTACCCTTATTTTCTAAGTTGAACACAGTCTGTTATATTGTGTATGTATGCGGGTGTCTTATTTTGAAATAAGGACATCCATTAGCTCTGAGGTAAGTCAATGCAAGAACATCCTCTCAGTTTACAGCTCATCAGAATGCCAAATTCTGTAAGTACAGATTAAAAATGTATCTGTTTAAATTTATCCTTTGTTAGTTTAATGTGTAAATTGTGACATTTTCCATGTGTGTTTGTAATGAGGCAACAAACACATGTAGAAAGTTTAATAAGTGGCAATAAACTCTAAAAACACATCTGTTAACATGGAGAATGATATTAATATTCACAAGCCTTCCAAAATGAAGTAAAAACAGAGCAGCATTTGATTGGCCACAACATTTCCTAGTGAGATTAATGCAATTATAATTGTTTCCCCTTATTTTCTAAGTTTAACTCAGCCTGTTATATTGTGTATGTATGCGGGACTCTTATTTTGAAATACGGACATCCATTAGCTCTGAGGTAAGTCAATGGAAAAACATCCTATTTGTTTACAACTTGTCAGAATGCCAAATTTTGGAAATACGCCTTATAAATGTATCTGTTTAAATGTATCCTTTGTTAGTTTAACATGTATATTGTGACATTTTCCATGTGTTATTGTAATGAGGCAACAAACACATGTAGAAAGTTTAATAAGAGGCAATAAAACTCTAAAAACACATCTGTTAACATGGAGGATGATATTAATTCCAGTAAAATAAAACTCTAAATACATCTGTCTGTCCCTTTTGTCAGGTATAATTATAATTCAGCCTATATTTCATATAGGGAGCATGAGAACATTAGCTAATATTCACAGCCCTTCCAAAATAAAGTAAAAACTGAGTTTTTCATTCCAGGGGCAATTAAATGGGCTTGTAAAATCATCTCACATTTTAAAAAATGATAAGTTGACTTTACCTCAATAAAATGAGTAAACACTGCCTTTGAATGATTAACTGTAAAGCAATGGGTTTACTCACTTACTGAAGTAATTGCATTTAGCATTGCATTTAGCAGAAAAAACGGAAGCGTTAGTATTTACGAGGTAACGACTACCGATGCAGTACTGAGTTTGTTGTTGTATTAGAGATAAGTTACATTGATTACATTATATATTATTTACATAAGGCTTTCAGCGTATTATAATGGCTTGTCACCCAGTGATAAGCACAGTTATTCGGTTAACGTTAGTGAGCGGCGTTCGGTCTACTAATTATCAAAACACTGCGACATTACTTAATATACATTCTTTGGCTTTTTAGGCAAGCATTGTGATCTCATTTAACAACTAAATATTAGGGGTGTCAGAATTAATTGTTTCTTTGGTGCACCATGATGCAGATGCGAACAATTTGGTATCGGTTCAGTAATAGATCATAACCGTTTATTACATACTGACGTCATTTATCTCTTATGCACGGTATGTTTCGGTAGAATACTATGGCGAAGGAAGCAAGGGTAAGTAAATAAAAGGCTTCTACTACTTAAAAAGGAGATAATTGTGAAGAATTCACTGCTTGTGAGTTTGCTGGACAGTCTTTCACTGACACTAAAGAAGGTACAGCACGAGCCATTGTTTCACTACTAGGGAGAAATGCTGTAAAACTCCATCTCTGCTGTTAAAGCGATACTTGTGAATCCAGACACGAGCGTATGAGTTTTCTCCACTGCATCTATTATGGATTACCTGTGATAACCGTGCATTATAGACTGCAACTGCTGCTGTTCTTCCTGTGTCACTCATCGGTGAATAGGGCTTTCATTTTTAAAGCCAATCGCAGCCCTTTCTGTTGAGCGGTTGAAGACAACGACCAATCACACACCTACAGGAGAGGCATCCATGGATTTCAATAGTCCTGACTTTGTCCCTTCTGTGTTTTCATATACAACCCAGTGTGAAATAAGAGCGATGCAAAACTTCAAGTCAAAAGTTAAAAAAAAGGAAAAAATGAGTAACGTGTATGATTCAGTGTGAATTTTTAATTAGGTCCTCACGCCATTCAGCTCGTCTGATGGCTGTTAGCCAAAGACATCTGTGGTTGGGATTAAAAGCAGTGTGGGTAGATGGTATACGGTTAAAATTTAAGTTTCGATTTTAGCATCCTACCACACAACACAACATGTTTGCTGTTTGTCTATTGAAGAAAACATGCGCAGTTGAACCCGTGTGACGTCATGTGTGACGTAGGCTGGTAATTCTTCTATACCTTCTAAATGCAAATTTTGTCACTGCTTTGTACCGCACTAGCTCATAAATATCCTTAAAGACTAACATACTGATACTAACTTCTAAAAAAAACGTTTAATTTCACTGGACTTTTAAACAATGTATAGTTTTAATCTAACCAAATCTGCCAAGTGTGAACACATCCTTAATGAAGATTACACTGGGACTTTGGTTTTTATTGTCATTTTATTGTTTCACTTTTTGAGAACAGACCTGAAAACGGCATCTCCAAATTAAAGCGTTCATTCATCCAAAAAAATGAAAAATGAGCAATCGTTTGCTCACACTGATGTTGTTTTAATGACGCGTGGCCGTCCTTCTGTTTCATACCAAAACATAATAAATTCATGATACTTTGTGATAGCTTTTTGATATTCTGCATAATCGCAGCATGAATGAGCGAACGGCGTGAACCTTTTTAAAAATATCACAAAAGTATCAAAGAATATTGTGGGAATAGTGTTGTGGAAAAGTATGAGAGGGCTTGATGAAAGCAAACCGAACATAATGTATTATTTCAAGAATATCCAGACCTTGGTGTCTCGTTCATGACACTCTATTACACCCAGAGTTCAAAGTTAGATAGTTTTTATCATAAATCTATTGCCTCTTGGTCACATTTTTAGGAAATACAATATCCACTGCTATGCTGACGACACTCAACTCTACCTGTCCACTAAACCCCTACTCTTTTTTGAAGAACATCCTAGGATTTTTAACGACCACAGAGAGTGAGGTTCCTCGGTTTAACGTCTCATCCGAAAGATGGCGCTCACTGAGCAGTATATAGTCCCCTTCACTATACTGGGGCGTTAGGGCAGAGCAACATTTGATTGGCCACAACATTTCCTAGCGATATTAAAACAATTATAATTATTTTCCTTTGTTTACTAAGTTTAACACAGCCAGTTATGTTGTCTATGTATATGAGATTCTTATTTTGAAAAACGGACATCCATTAGCTCTGAGGTAAGTCAATGCAAGAACATCCTCTCAGTTTACAACTCATCAGAATGCCAAATTCTGTAAATACAGATTATAAATGTATCTGTTTAAACTTATCCTTTGTTAGTTTAATGTGTAAACTGTGACATTTTCCATGTATGTTTGTAATGAGGCAACAAACACATGTAGAAAGTTTAATAAGTGGCAATAAACTTTAAAAACACATCTGTTAACATGGAGGATGATATTAATAATCACAAGTCTTCCAAAATGAAGTAAAACAGAGCAACATTTGATTGGCCACAACATTTCCTAGCGATATTAAAACAATTATAATTATTTTCCCTTGTTTACTAAGTTTAACACAGCCAGTTATGTTGTCTATGTATATGAGACTCTTATTTTGAAAAACGGACATCCATTAGCTCTGAGGTAAGTCAATGCAAGAACATCCTCTCAGTTTACAACTCATCAGAATGCCAAATTCTGTAAATACCGATTATAAATGTATCTGTTTAAATTTATCCTTTGTTAGTTAATTGTGTACATTGTGACATTTTCCATGTATGTTTGTAATGAGGCAACAAACACATGTAGAAAGTTTAACAAGTGGCAATAAACTTTAAAAACACATCTGTTAACATGGAGGATGATATTAATAATCACAAGTCTTCCAAAATGAAGTAAAACAGAGCAACATTTGATTGACCACAACATTTCCTAGTGAAATTAAAACAATTATAACGTTTACCCTTATTTTCTAAGTTTAACACAGTCTGTTATATTGTGTATGTATGCGGGACTCTTATTTTGAAATACAGACATCTATTAGCTCTGAAGTAAGTCAATGCAAGAAAATCCTCTCAGCTTACAGCTCATCAGAATGCCAAATTCTGGAAATACAGGTTACAAACGGATATGCTTAAACTTATCCTTTGTTAGTTTAATGGGTATATTGTGACATTTTCCATGTATGTGTGTAATGAGACAACAAACACATGTAGAAAGTTTAATAAGTGGCAACAAACTTTAAAAACACATTTGTTTACATTGAGGATGATATACAGAGACCGCAGGTTGGGCGCCCCCTGCTGGCCTCACTAACACCACTTCCGGCAACAACCAAGCTTTCCCATGTGGTCTCCCATTCAGGTACTGACCGGGCGCAGCCCTGCTTAGCTTCAGTGGGCAACCATGTGAGAGTTACAGAGAGCTAGCTGCCAGCTTTTTAATAACGTGACAGAAAAGGAACGGCATCTTACCGCCCTGTAGCATTCGTTTTAAAGATAAAATACAGCCATACGTTCCTCTGGCTACATAATTCGCGATCTCCAGGAATGTACATAGGGGTACATTTTCAGAATGAGCCTATGTTGGGTTGTCATTATGGCTGTCACAAAAATGCTAGCTTCCTAGTTTCTGAGATGAAACAGTCTGAACTATTATACACAATTTTATACTTCTATAAACTCTCATATTTGTCTATTTCATGTATAAATCTAGGAGAAACATCTGAGACAAAAACAAAGTTATAAAAGGAAACAAAATTCAATAAGAGACATAAAGAGTCCAAGGTCACTTATTTCTTTGTACCCTTTTCATTCGACAAACATAGAGCAAACACCCCTGGAAATATTCATGCATGCAAGCATTCATGTGTGCAAGTGCAAAAACACACACTCAGACACACAGACACACACACTCACTGGCACACAATTTACTAACCGGTCAGATTGTGTTTGCCCTTACTGCACCTGTCAGGAAGGGTTAGATTAGTTCATGGTTCGGTTGGCAGGAATCAAATCGAACCCCTATGCAGCTTTTCGAGAGGCGAGAAGGTGAGGAGGACATTTAGTCTTCCTCTGGCCTTTCCGACCAGCAGATAATGTCACACAGCTGTGGTCATTAAACAACACTTCATAAAGCAGAGTAATGATAAAGTTTTAATTCACAAAGCACTGACCTTATGAGGAATTTCCTGGATTATTACCTGTTTCAAATCACATCATTATTTAACCAATTTACCTGATTACTAGCCCTAAACTGCTCCTGTTCTGATATTTGGAATGTGTTGCATGTCTGAATGACAGGAAAGAATGTATATTTACGAATGAAATAAAGTTGACCAGACAAAATATGAAATATTTTGTGCTCATATTATCTGTAATGAAATACAAGTCAAAGTAAATTTGGAAATCACTTCTTTCTTTTTTTATTTGACTTTTCCATACCGTCCCAACTTATTCTGATTTGGGGTTGTACTACTGCAGTGGTTCTCAAACCTTTTTCACCAAGTACCACCTCAGAAAAAAATTGCCTCTCCAAGTACCACCATAATGACCAGTATTGAACTACAGAAGCGTAGCAGGCGTAATTAAGCAGCTACAGCCCTGCGCAGTTTAAAAATGTGGCCGATTAATTCTTATTATAATGAATATTTATTATTGTCAGCCACTTTAAACATTCAAAATAGTTCGAACATTAACACTGTACTGTGCTTACAGGTAAAAAAAAATAAAACTTTAAATTAAAATGTGCTTTTAAAGTTCATTAAAAGTGGCTCAGTTCTTAAAAAGTAAAAAGAAAGCTAAAAAGTATTATTATAAAGTAAGCTATTCATCAAGTTCCTTGGACCACATACAGTAAATGTAGGCTATATGTCATCATATTCGTATATAAACTCTTTTTGAAATACATGCTGCATGTATATATATGATTTATTTGTATTTAAAATCTAAACGTTATCTTGTATTTGAAATATATAAATTGTATTTACATATTTAAATTAGAAATTAGAGCTGCTTACTGTGTGTTAGAGTAGGCTTTGTGTGTCAGAAAAGCAAGTGATTAAAATATACCTGTCAACATTGGGATACAAAAAATACAGGATACGCCCCTAACAACCGTTACAAATCCGGGGAGGAAATAGAATACATAAACAGTAGGAAATTGAAAATAAAATAAAAGGTTTAGCCTATTAAAATGAAATTACTGATCACAACGCTGTTATCATACGCGTCAAAGGGGGTTAAAAGTGTTTTCATTTTTTAAATCTCAATTATTCAGCGATCCCTCCGCGTACCACTAGAAGGAAGCCTGCTTACCACTAGTGGTACACGTACTACAGTTTGAGAACCACTGTACTACTGAATTCTACTGTCTGTTTCACACACAATCACGTTTTTCCTTAGTTTTAATGAAGAGCTTGAATATATGCTACAGTACATAAAATTATTATCTAAAACAATATATGTACACATAGCCATAATGTACAGTACACGTAGCCATAATGTGTGCTTATTTTAAGGATGATTTTTACTTTGTGTCGAGAAGAAGGAGATCCTTCACACACAGGAACGGAGCCAAATTACTGCAGGCATCAGACTCGGTTTAGTTAGCATTTTACAATTTCTGATGTTCCTCTGATCTGAGATCAGTGACAGCGTGGCCAGATGTTGATTTGAGCATTCTGACATTGTTCTAATTATAGCAGGTAAGATCTAAGACAAGGAGACAATTAGCCGGTGGACCAAACGACTGGAGAACGCACATAAATCTGGCAACGCATGCAGAATTCATGACACAATCCTCATTTACAGATTCTATTTATATCCAGCACTGCGTGAAAAGACTTTGATTTGATTGAGTGGCTAAATAATAACTGAAACGCATACAGTTAAAGTCAGAATTATTCGCCCTCCTGTGAATTTCTCAAATATTTTCCAAATTACGTTTAACTGAGCAAGGAATCTTTCACATTATTGCCTATAATATTTTTTCTTCTCAAGATAGTCTTATTTGTTTTATTTCGGCTAGAATGAAAGCAGTTTTTAACTTTTTTAAACCATTTTAAGGTTGTAAGGCTTGAAGCTTGCGCTGCTATTCTGAACCAATATTCAGAAACTGCATTTGAAGGATGGCGTGTTAAATCAATAATTTATCGGACTCCATTGTAATTACTATCCCTTATAAACTTCATTAAAGTTGTCATCATTATAGAGAAAGAGAATCTCAACACCTCACTGGCATATTGCAGAACTCAAAACTAGTCCGAATCTGAAATCTTGGTCAAGCGCCACATTGTCTCAGTCATTTAAAACTAGCTCAAGGGCCTTCATCACGGATAACAGAGCCAATTGATTTGACTATTTTGACCAAAACTTGGCCAGCAGATGTTCTGCGGACCCTTTACCAAATTTGGTAAGTGATTTAATCACCTAACAATGGTGTTTAACAAGTCTTTCAACAGGAAACCTAACAAATTACCTCACGAGACTCTTTTTCATGACTCCTGGGTCATGTGCCCGGCACGCGGTACATTCTGTTAGACCAGGCATGTCCACACTCGGTCCTGGAGGGCCGGTGTCCTGCATATTTTAGCTCCAACTTGACTCAACACACCTGCAAGGATGTTTCCAGAAAGCCTACTAAGAGCTTGATTAGATAGCCCAGGTGTGTCTGATTGCGGTTGGAACTAAACTTTGCAGGACACCGGCCCTCCAGGACCAAGTTTGGACACCCCTGTGTTAGACGCACACTTTCGTAGAGATAAAGGATCTCTGGAATATATGCATATGAATGAAAGACAATCACTTGAAGTGTTACAATTAAGGCAGATGTATCTTTGAATAATATGCCATAGTCTTCCTCATATACTATTTGTTTATATTGCAACCATGGAGTTGAGGAGATAAAGAGGGGGAGAAGTACATTAACACACTCTCCTCAGGCCATGATGACCCAACAATAGTAAATAGATTGAAATACATCAATGACACCAAACATGATAAAGTTATATGAAGGAAGATCCTGAGTAGATGAATTGTGTACATATGTAGCTACTGAGAATGCTCAAGTGAATGAATGTGACCACACGCAGTGCTGCAGTACTGCGCGGCATAGCACAAAATGGTGTAGCACAAGACAATGTATGGTGAAAAAGCACATAGATACTGTACCCACATAGCAAAATATCTCTGGCCCAGCTCTGGCCCACACAATCAGCTTTTGCTTGGCCCACATGCCGCAGTGAATTACGGTACATGACTGGACCAAGTCTAGCTTCCAGACAAGGGCCAAACATGGACCATATCTGGGCCAAGACTCAGCCAAGTTAATCACCCATAATTGGGCCTGAACTGGGCCAGATATGTTGGTGTGTTATTACAGCAAGGAAATTGATAAATACATGAATCATTGCACTTTAGGCGTGCTGTGGCCGTGCTTTTTCTCAAAGTGACCTGATTGGTAAAATTTATTTTTTCTTTTCTTGAAAATAAAAAAATATATATTTTAAATGTGGGTCAGACTGGCCAAACTTACATGGCCCACATATCAGTTAATAACATCTGGCCCAAATACTACATTTTACATCTGGCCCAAGTATTGTGTGCCGCCTTAAAGACGGTGCCACCTCTGCCAAACCAGGGCCATGTTTGGCCCACATGCCGAATGCCAGTGCCGGATGAATGCCTGCTCTGCCAGATTCATGCCAAATCTGGGCCAGAATTCTTTGCTACTAGGGTAAGCTAATGGCAGAGATGTGTACTGGACCTGTCAGTAACTCTGCCATGCCAGGAGGTTCCATCCTATGCTTGGAATGTCTCAGTAATCCTTCATTAGCATAGAACGAATTGCATCAAATATTATCTCAGCTTGCGGCTGGAAGGGCATCCGCTGCGTAAAAAACAAATGCTGGATAAGTTGGCGGATCATTCCGCTGTGGCGACCTCGGATTAATAAAGGGACTAAGCCGACAAGAAAATGAATGAATGAATGAATTATCTAAGCTTACATGGTCAATAATATCAGCCCCCTTAAGCAATATTTTAGTTCGATTGTCTACAGAACAAACTGTTATGTTTGGAAATGTCTTGAAATAATATTCATAGGAGAAAAAGTATACATAGGAGGGTTAATAATTCTGACTTCAGCTGTTTTCAGGAAAGAAGGAATAATGAGTCCTTATTAAAACCACACCTGACTAGTCTCCATCATAAAGACAGCATAACTCTCCTGCGATGAATAGCCGGCGCTGGATAATGTCAGCTGTCGTCAGAGCAGGATATTGCATCCCGGGTGGCAGCGGGCTGATAAGCGTTATGATGAGCGTTATGTGAATGTCATTCAGGAGTGAGGTGTGATGAATGACCCCCGTATGTCTGATATGAGAACCGCCCGGGGGGTCACATCCACCTCCGCATCCGCGTCCTAAGGTTTCCGTCCTGAATCGTCTGCATTAGCAGGAAATAGTCATTAGCTGAGATTGATGTGATTACCGAAGTATTATAAATCAGCCGAGCTTTAGTAGCACAGTTCAAGTGTCTGAGATTGAGCATGAAGTACACAGTACTAGTGAAAAGTGGGGGACAATTAAAGAGCCCATATGTTGGGTTGAGAACGGTTAAATTTCACATTTTGAAGTCTCAAACAACAGGATGATATGTATGCAAGGTTAAAAAACACTTTCGATGTCTTATAATATCTATTTATTTTTACCTCATTTTCACACCGACTCCCATATGAATCGTCTGAGCGAGTCTTTTTCCCAAGCACCTCCTTTACGTGACGCTACCACGTCACGTCACGCTACCACGTCACGTCCTTTACGTGTCAGCAGCCCAATGCCAGAACATATTGACAAAAATCACTGCAGTTGTTTAACAGCGTATCACTATATTCTTCATCATAACAACAAACATTCAGTAATAATGAACACTTCATGGACTATTGTAAGCCAACAAATAGTTACATTCGGCAGTAAGCTAAATGGCTACCGCTACATGCTGCACGGAGCAAACACAATACAGACAACTATATCCATATTTACCTTGTTACAGTGAACAAGACTGGAAGAACACGCTGGTCCAAATAAACTGGGTATTGATCCATCCTTTAACAACAACCGTGCAACAAATCCCGCATTGTAAGCGTATAGATTGGTGTAGCTCTCTTCAGAGAAATGACGCGAATACAGCACCATGTTGGGGCTATAATTCTCAGGTATTTTACCAAAAATGAAGCTCAACCACTGACTCTTCACAGCTTCATCTTTAGGTAGGGAAAAGAACACAGCTTTTCCCTCGCACTTCAGAGCACAGCGTCTACGGGACATGATTTAACCGGAATGCGATACAGTGCTTGTCGTCTTCCACTTTTTCTTCCTGTCTGTGGGCGGGGCCAGGGAGTTCAATTTTCCCGGGGTCTGCAAGCGCAACTAGTGGGTGGGGATTATGTTTCATGTTGACGTCAAGCCGAAACGGCTAAAGACTCGTTATAATAACGATTCATTTAAACAACGATGAGTCGACTCTTTTATAGATGAATCAATAGTTTTAAACACTGTGCACTTTCAGATTTAAGCCTCAGCTGGACATTTCACTTTACTTAGAGCTGTGTTACACACTGTATGGAAGGTCATTTTTAAAAATCCATAATATGGGCTCTTTAAAATTCATTCCTTTATTTATTTATTTATTTGCATCATTCCTCAACCTTCAGTATCACGGGATCATTCAGAATCATTGTAATGCGATTATTTGCTGATCAAAAACCTTTTTAATATAATCTACGTTCACTGGCCACTTTATTAGGTACACCTATCCAACTGCTCATTAATGTAAATTTCTAATTAGCCAATTACATGGCAGCAACTCAATGAATTTAGGCATGTAGACATGGTCAAGACGATCCGCTGCAGTTCAAACCGAGCATCAGAATGGGGAAGAAAGGTGATTTAAGTGGCTTTGAACGTGGCATGGTTGTTGGTGCCAGACGGGCTGGTCTGAGTATTTCAGAAACTGTTGAGCTACTTGGATTTTCACGCACAACCATCTCAAGGTTGATGCCAGAGGTCAGAGGACAATGGCAAGACTGGTTCCAGCTGACAGAAAGGCAACAGTAACTCAAATAACCACTCGTTACAACCGAGGTATGCAGAAGAGCATCTCTGAACACACAACATGTCCAACCTTGAGGCAGATGGGCTACAGCAGCAGAAAACCACACCAGGTGCAATTCCTGTCAGCTAAGAACAAGAAACTAGGGGTTCCAATTCGTACAGGCTCACCAAAATTGGACAATAAAAGATTGGAAAAACATTGCCTGGTCTAATGAGTCACGATTGCTGCTGCGACATTCAGATGATAGGGTCAGAATTTGGCATCAACAACATGAAAGGATTCGGTTCAGGCTGGTGGTGGTGGTGCAATGGTGTGGGGGATATTTTCTTGGCACACTTTGGACCCATTAGTACCAATTGAGCATTGTGTCAATGCCACAGCTTACCTGAGTATTGTTGCCAGGGGCGCCGCTAGCAATTTTGGGCCCCATGAAAAAATATGAGGATGGGCCCCCTACTACCAAGCTAGCTATCCAGACTCTTTGACTGCAATGTAGTTATACTGACCTATGCATTTTATTATTGATTTTGTCCACTACTTCTCAGTATTTAGTAAGAGAACGGCCATGACTGTAGCTAGCAGATGATTTAGTGTTCAAATGTAAATGTAGTACAAAAACAGGAACAGCAATCAAATATTCACTGAAATTTTTACATTTCTAAACACACAAAACACCAATGTGTAACTATTTAAATAATTGTACTGCAATAGCGTCTCATACAATGTGCAATACACTTTGGTTGAGGATTTTGCAAGCAAGAAGGCCAGGCGTTTGGCACTTGGAATTTAAATTACTGTCAGGTTAATCAACAGACTGTTTCAAGTTTATTTATGTTGTGTTTATTTGGTTTGCAGTGTGCTGGAAATTTGCCCTCTGTTATTATAAACATGTATTATAAATAAGTAATGGTCAGTTTAAACAAAAGAACATTTCTTATTTATGGGTCTCATTGTAATATAATTTTGTGTCTCATTGATTTAATGTATAGTGTGTTATTTGGGATGCAGCTAATGAAATAAATGACTAAAATACAAAATAATACCAGCATGAGTATAACCGCATTCACCATCGGGAGGCGCTGTTTACCTGACGATCGCACTCAAGCGTCTCTCTTCCCGCTACTGACGGACTGAACCATTCAGTGAAAGGGGGGGGGGGGTTGGGTGCAATTTGACAGTGACCGATGTGACAGACACGAGTGGCAGATATAAGCTGTATTTTTGGTTATTTCTAATAAATTGTTTTACTTGTAATTTAGAGATACATTAATAATTACATTATAGTACTGTTATTAATTATAAAGCAGATCTCTGTGGGCCCCCTAGAGTGCACGGGCCCTTAGAATCGTCCTAACTTTCCCCCCCTTAGCGGCGCCCCTGCACACACATACATAAAAACAAAACTAAACTCTAATTGCAATTGTCGGTTACATAAAAGATCATAATGAGAGTGAGTATAGGTTACTTTTTTTAAAAATTGCTGCCTAGTGTAAAACTAAATCTTAAATTCAATACTAATAAGACCAAAGAAATGATTGTTGATTTTAGTAGACATCCACCACAAGCTGCGCCAGTGATTATACAGGAGTCAGCAATTGAGATTGTCTCATCGTATAGGTACATACCTGTCAACATTGGGATGTGAAAATAAGGGATATGTCCACCATAATAAGGGATCCCCTCCCCCCAATTGCTAAATATGTTCTTCTGAAGCTGTTTCATTGTAAATAAACAGTTAAACGGTCAGTAATATGTTTTATTATTATTCGTTTAAAAAAAATAATAATTAGTATACATTAGCACCAAATAAATTAGCAAAACATTTTAGCTTACTACAATTAATAGCTATTATAAAAAAATAGAATGGAGTTATCAAATCTCATTACTCTTCACTGTATAAATTACACATAAGCGCAACGAATGAATCTCATTTATTTGGATATTTTCGTTTGATTATATTAAATAACAGGTGTCACTTTAAAAAATGCACACATCTAACGTTATAATGAAAGCATTGCTTTCCTAATTTTTATGCTCATTTGGCAAAAATTTTGTTGTGTTTGGGGAAAAAAAACATCAAGATCGACATCTTTAGATGTTATTATTATTATTAATCATGTGTATATGTCTGTTCAAACACACACCCAACATCCAGTATCCACTTTGGCTACGCTTCAAATCATGTGTATAGAATCCGTTTGGGACTAAAACCTCTGAGGAATACTTCTAGTACCTTGCTGAATCTATGCCACAAAGGATTAAGGCAGTTCTGAAGGCAACAGGGGGTCTAACCCGGTACTAGTAAGGTGTACCTAATAAAGTGGCTGGTGAGTGTATAATGTTATTATACCCTTACTAAAAAAAAAAAAACAAATGTAACTGAGGGGCTAAGACTTATGCACAGTACGGTGTATATATAACTATAAACTCTGAAACAAAACTAGCCTGCATGAACATTGTACAACCATGACTTAAGTTTGTAAACCACTCTATTGTTTACTGCTTTTTTAGGTGGTGCAGAAGAAGGATTCTCATGACTACAGGTGTCTGTTCAGGGTCTGTTTCATCCCCAGAGACCCAGTGGAGCTCCTGCAGGACGATCCTGTGGCCTTTGAGTACCTCTTCCAACAGGTAACACATCGTGAACAATCACTTTAATGTGCCACTGAAGGCAAACACTGCTTTAATTTGAATGACCGTGTACTTGTATGTGTGTGTAGAGTGTCGGAGACGTGTTGAAGGAACGCTACGCTGTAGAGATGAAATGCAACACAGCGCTGAGACTTGCTGCTCTGCACATGCATGAGAAACTGGCGAGCTGCGGCCAGACCATGAGAGCATCTGTTAAGAGCGTTGTGTAAGAGCGCACACAAACAAACACAAAAAGACTTATGCTCTGTTACGAAATACAGTTATTTAATGTGTATGTGCGCTTATTAGGAAGGAGTTTGGCTTAGAGAGCTTCATCTCTCCTACTCTGCTGAGGAACATGAGAGAAAAGGACCTACGGAAAGCTCTCAACCACCACATGAAGAAGATCCAGGCCCTGCTGGAACCCCGACAGAAGGTTATTTTATTTACGCATTACTTCTGTGTAGCTGAAGTCAGAATTATTAGAACGATAGAACGACAGACAGACGGACAGACGGATGGATAGATAGACGGATAGAACGATGGATGGATGGATGGCTGGATGGATGGATGGATGGCTGGATAAAATGATAGAACCGTATATAGATAGATGGATGGATGAATGGATAGAGGGATAGATGGATAAAATGATAGAACGATAGAACCGTGGATAGATAGAATGATAGATAGAACGATAGATGGATGGATGGATGGATGGATGGATGGATGGATGGATGGATGGAT